>SSNR01000024.1:116703-155082 GCA_006937965.1 Callopanchax toddi
GGGGGGGGGGGGGGGGGGGGGAGACAGGCATGATGGCGTCAGTTTATTATTGTGGCTACACGTCAATGACCCTATGTGAGCCAACTGTACAGCATTTCCTGTTATTAGCACACTCGTATTCCCAGAGAAACGGTCTATCAGTTTGTCACAATCAGACATCCGTCTGTTCAAAGACATCAACAGCTCCATTGGAGACACATAGCTAGGATCCATGTAAACAACCTGCGTTTTGCTGAGTTCAGTTCCTCCGAACTGGGAAATCAGCGGCAAGGTCAACAACCCCAGAGTTTAGTTCAATACACTGGTGTATGAAAACATGTGTTTTAGTGAAATTTTCCCCTGTTCAGGTATGCCTGGGGTATTATAATATGGTTGTTCTTTCCTGTGCTGTTTTTTTCCATTTTGCAAATGGTTATTTGTTCAATCTGTTCCTGCAAAATGGGCATACGAGTTCAACTTGATCATCTAATGGAGTACAGAGCCAAACGTGCTAAATCACTCTGAGCTTTTAACAGCACAGTTACAGATTTATAGATTGGGGTCTTTATCACAACAGAATGCATCCTGTTTTTAACTCAAATTTAAACATGTGTTAAACATGCTATCAAATCTTTATGTTAATTTAGACTAAAATAATTTGATTTTAGGTCATCCATCAAACAACTCGGCTCGAGCGTCAGCTTCTAGAAAACTCCCTGTCAACCAACAAGTTGGAAAAACAACTCATTGTCCAAACAAATGAAATCAACAAACTGAGTGATAAGAACAGGTGAGGATACAGCAGATATTTCTGTGATCACTAACAGTAAAATGCATCGAGTTTAACTCTGATTCTCTTTAGTCTTCTGGAGAAAAAAGTGCAGGAGATGGAGGAGCAGAGACAAGTGGAACTAAAGGCTCTTCAGGAAGAAAAGGAGCAGCTCCAGACGTTAATACTGAAGCAGACAGCCATCATAGGGGAGATGGAGCAGCAGCTGCTGAAAGTCTCCTCCAACAACTCGGTTTTACACAACCAGCAGCAGGAGCTGCTGGACACAGTGAATAACCTCATTAACACACTGTCTGCTAAAGCCAGCAGAGGTGAGTCATCAGTAAAATAATAAACGTGGAACTTTAACAAACACAAGTTCAGATTAGAATATACATGTGATGCATTTATATAAATGTGTGCATATTTACTTATATTAACATAAATCAACACTAAAGAAACTATAGCAAGTTCTTTTATATGTCTATACTTCATTGTAAAGGATAAAATTCAACACAAGAAATGCTTTTTTTCCACAGCAGAGACCAAGACAGTCATGATGCAGGACACTCCTACCACATATACGGACTGTGCTGCCATCTACAAATCAGGAAACACCCAAAGTGGAGTCTACACTCTGACGATGCCCAACACCACCGTGGAGGTTAAGGTAAAGCAGGCGGGTTAACCGATCCAACTGGATATCATGTACGTGTGTGAGCACACCTTATAAAATGTCAGATTAGTGACCTGCATCATTTACACAACTTTTTCCAATAAAACCTTTCATGCTACTGAATTAGATATATAATTTTAAAATGTAAGCTGGAGTCAGGTCTTTGAACTACTTAGAAACTTTCCGGCAGCGTAGACTTGTGTGGCTGTGTTTTGAATGAACACAAAGTGTTGCTTTATAAATAAGCATCAAGACTCCCTTCAGCATTTTGCATTTATTAATCACAGCATTTCCTTTGTGTCTGAAGGCTTTCTGTGACATGGAGACAGAAGGAGGTGGCTGGACCGTACTACAAAAACGCTTTGAGGGCCGTGTTGACTTTCACCGTACGTGGCAAGAGTACAAAAAGGTAGAAGCAATCAAGAAGAAAGAAATTCTTCCCTTAGAATAAAATAACCTAGGCTACGGTTTTCACTACAAACGCATATATCAGAGGCCAGATTTAGCTCAAGACAGTGTTTTTGGAACTCCTGCACAATCAATCTGAGGTCATTTTCAAACACAACCCAAACGCGATGAAGCAAACTGTTGATGAAAATATCAGCACAGGCTTCCTGCAGTTTGAGGCTTCAGCGATTTCGGCTATTTTCAATCATTTGGGAGGCTGAGTCAATCACAGCACATTTATTATTTCAGTCAGCACATCTAAATCTCTGCTTATAAAATGCCATTGTGAAAGGATTGAGATGAATCCAAAAAAATAACGACTACCACTGCCAATGCCAAATGGGCCAATACCACGCTGCAAAGATGAATTTTAAGTCTGTTCAATCCGTTATTTCTCATTACAGCAAAAAACTTAGAAAATCTATTTGTAAAAAAACATTTTCTTCCATGTGCCTTGATAAAAGGAGGAGGAAGAACACTTTGAATTTATCCACTGCAGAACAGCTAGATGGTGGGCTTTAGTCGGTTCACGCTTCGTTAATAGAAAAAACAAGTCACAACACTCCTTTTGGAAGAATGTCACAAGGTTTTATTACAACTCTTTTGTGTCTTTTCAGGGGTTTGGAGAACCTGCAGGTGAATTCTGGCTGGGAAATGAACTGGTCTCCAGACTGACTAATCAAAAGCCATACAAGCTGAGGATCCAGCTGAGTGACTGGGAAGGAAACTCGGCCTTCTCACAATACGATCAGTTCTCCCTAGAAAACGAAGCACAAAATTACAAGTATGTACTTCTGGCAGCATCAAAGAAAAGTGTCTGTAGTAATAACTGTGTCTATTTTATTTAATTTAAGCTTTAAGCAAAATAACCACAGCTCATGAAATGTAAATTAATACAATAAAGTCTCCTATCAAACACATAATAAATTAGTTTAACCATTTCCAACCAACATGGTTAAGGCACTACATTAAAAAGTCTCTATTTTTGATTATTCTAAGGAATCATTTTTGTTAACATTCAGGCAGCAGTCCAACTACATTTTACTGTAATGACGAGCTATGTTTCACAAAACCGGAAAAACATTCACACAAAATCTCTATAAATGATACATGCTGACCAGCTACTAGTATTCAAAAAGAAAGAATACTATAGTATTCCTCTGGACTTTAGGAATATACTATACACCATCTAAGACCAACTTACTGGCATCGACACGAAGAAAATCCAAAAAACAATACAGAAAACACAAATAATATGTATAAAAGTGATAAAAACTAAATGATTCAATCCTGGAATTCAATCTTTTTAAAAATTCAGTGCAGCCTTTTGAGGAACAGCAATCACAGACTTCCTCCTCCTCTTCCTTCATTTTTCCTTTCCCATTTTACAGGATACACCTTAAAGGCTTCGCTGGAACAGCAGGCAAAATAAGCAGCATCGGGCAGCCAGGAAGTGGTTTCAGCACAAAGGATGCAGACAATGACAAATGTGTTTGCAAATGCTCACAACTGACAACAGGAGGTAAGAAACACATTTTTATGTTCATTACTTTAGCTGTAAAAATCCTGCCAGTCAGAAATGCATTGTTTTGTTAATTAGTTAATAAAGCGCCTTTGGGGGGGGGAGGAAAGGATCTAATAATGTAAATCCTGGCACTTGCCCCAAAATTCTTCAAGGACATTTTAATGACTGCTGTACTTTTGTAGCTGAGTCAAAAGAGCACAATTAGCTCAGACTTAATCACTGATCAGCTCGTTGGGGAATTCAGCACTGACAATAGCTGACATTAATAGCCTGGGAACAGAGTTTTTCCCTCTGTCCTCTTCTAGCTAAAAAGCTCTGCACCGTTCCCTTGAAAGTGACTCTACCGTCAGACGTCTGCCAAGTCTACTTCAAATGACTTTTTTTTTTTTTAAAGTGACTCCATTTCTTTTTCCCATGGGGGTTCTGAAGAACCACAGACACATCAAACACAGTCGTGACTTAGTGGCACTGAACCAGTAAAATGAGTGCAACAGCATCTGTTTTTATAGGATATGAACATTTAATTTAAAAATAAACAAGGTATGTGAACGTGCACTGGATGCTGGATATACTTTCCAGGGTAGATATCCAAATAATAACTAATAAGTAAATATTTAAGGGGAATTCCACCAATTATACACAAATCAAAGTAGGAGATGAAGATTATTTGTATACATAATCCTTTGTGTTGCTATATTTTGATGTTCCAGGCTGGTGGTTTGATGCCTGTGGTCCGTCCAATCTAAACGGGATTTATTACCAAAATGGTCAGAACTCCAATCGCTTCAATGGGATCAAATGGTACTACTGGAAAGGCTCGGGCTACTCGCTGAAGTCGACTACAATGATGATCAGACCCACAGACTTCTCAGGCTCACTTTGACATGACACCCTGAATAAACAAAGAACGGGGAAATAAAACAAGACGGAGCCAAAGCACTTCATGAAACTGTTTTTACACACATCTGTTTATATTTATGTGTTTGCTCATTTACTTTCTATGGGTTTGTGCTGAAAATTGTGAAGCAAGAAGATATCGAGACACTAATTAACCCAACAAATGAATCCAAAGTTAAATTACTCTTTAACACATGTTAACTCAACCTACGCAAAATAATGCATAAATAGACAATGGTACAAAATAATGAACCGGTAGTCAAAAGTGATTGTTATGAGCCAGGGAACAGGTTTTTATGAGATGTTTTAAATGTAAAAGCCAGCTAAGAGTCATAGTTTTGTTCCACAGAATGTCTGTACATTTGATGTTTAATTTATGTGTACATTAGGGATGATATTTAACTTTATTATATATCTGATTCAGGTAATGAGCATCGCTCTGAGTTACTTCATGAAGTCATCGCACAAAAACTCTGAAGATTTGACGTTGATATAGTCTGCTTTACCTTACCACACTTCGTAAGTGATTACTTTTTTATCTTGACGACTGAGTGAAAGTTGAAGCAGCTGATTTTCACTTTACATCGGCTTTAGGGTTGTTAGATGTAATTAGCAGCTTTTCTCTTCCTGAAGTTAGAAATCATCGTTTGCTATGAGTTGGTGATTATTAAACTCAGTCCTTCTTTTTATCTCTTTAGTCTAACTAAAGCATTCTAAAACATTTTCTTCTAGTGTACACAATAAAGTGCTCAAAATCAGTGTTCCTTTCCTTTATTTTGTTTTTGCAGTTTATATGTTAAACAAATAAAACTGAAATACCCTTCTGAGCAGGCATGTCCAAAGTGTGGCCCCGGGGGCCACTTGTGGCCCTCAGACTGATTTTGTGCGGCCCTCAGCTACATTTTAAGAATGATATAATTTTGTCCTCCTGCATGATGTTTAACAAACAAAAATACAGATGAATAAAAAGGCTTTCAAAGTTTTCTGGTTTCATGTTTTTTCAGTTAAATGTCCAGGTTATATAAAACCATAAACCCTCATTTCTAAAAACAGACTTGTGAGCTCTGACAATAAAACGTGTTTAAATCCAGCAGCGTTACTGAAGAGAGACCCAGATCCTCTTCTCGTTGCTGAGAATGGAGGAAGCTAGAAAACCACTGACCAATCAAATCCAGGAAATTTGGTGTTTTTGTTAATTGAGTCAAACGTACAAGATCAGTGTTGACAAAGATGTTTCATTACAAAAGAACAATATCTTTGTTCTGTTTGGTAAAATGTTGCATTTAAAATAAAAGTTTGAGCAGAAAAAATAAAAACTATAATCTTTTCTTTTGATTTCTGCCCTTATGTTGAAAAGTTTGGACACCCCTGACTTAGAGGGACAAACACTAGTCCGTCTCTGAGTTGACAGTGAGGGAAAAGAATACCAGCATAGAGGGAAGTGCACAAAGAGTAGAAGGGAGGTGCTAGTCTAGAAGATGATCTCTGAAGAGCTGGGTCTTCAGGAGTGTCTTGAGGATTAACAGAGACACTCGACACATGCTTTATGAAGTTACCACTTAAATCAAAGTACAGTTTTGTTTAAAGTTTAGTGTCATTATTTGTCAAATTTTAACACGAATACTAATGGCACAAAGTTTAAATCCAGTAAAGTTTTTACTTGAAAAGGGAATTTCTTCTAAATGTTAACCAAATAAAAAAAATTATAAATGTAAAAGCCAATTAAATCAAAATATATGTGTGCACTATTTAAAAGCTCATGCTAAAATTAGCGTAAGAGAGGTTTGATCCGTGCAATGTTTGTTTCCTGAATACTAATTAATTATCATTACTAACACTTACTTACCTGTGCTGCAGGAAACTGTTCTGAGAGTTCATATGGTTCCTCTGGAATCCACTGCCTTTGCTCCAAACACCAGAGAATCTGTTCAAGAACAAAATCAAAACATCACATTGTTGTCAGTTTCAAGTAAATATCTCATGAAGGCATTTAAACATTTCCAACCCCCATACCCATTCAAAAGAGAGGATCCAGCAGCCACGCGCTATGCCTAACAGGATGTTGAGCGTCCGCCTGTGTCCCCCAGACACTACGTGAGTCGTGCGCTCACACACTCGGTCCACAAGTGAAAAACCACCCAGTGTTTTCACCACCTGAACCACAGTGTTCTGCTTCCTATGAGAGGTGGACAGAATACAAAGCATCCAGGACAAACAGCTTGTTTTTTGATGATCTGTCTAATAATGTAGTGAAACTGTGACATGTATAAATAGGAATCTTATATAAACAGCTACTTACTCAGAGGGCATGCTCGTCATAACCAGCGTTCGCATAACCTGAAACAAAGACCATCATGCAGAACTTAGATAATTATACAATTTTAATTTATTAAACTTAAGGAAATTAGGTTGTATTATTTATAGGAAGTGCAATTAAAAAATAAACATGTAAAATATCTAAGTAATAAGTACAGTAAAACACATTCAAAACCATTAGAACTGTATATTTGTACCATGCTAACTGCAGACACATACTTTGGCCCACGTACAGAGAGCTATCAGCAACCCAAACACCTCAGTGACAGTTACAAACAGGACCACCAAGCCCTTTTCCTGCCACGCTTTGATATCTGCTCTACCAGCTGGAAGTCAGGGGTTAAGGCCTGCTGAGCGCAAAGGTGCCAAAACAGTCCACGAGCCACACCTACGCCTGTCAAAAATCACATTATTCCTGACAAGGCAAGTTCAAAAGTCACCGACTTAATAGCATTAGCGCTGTGCTATTGCTTCTCCTTTGCTGGTTTGATGTTTGCAAATGAGGCGATGATGATTTATTTTTGTTGCATGGTTGTAAATAGGTGACTAAAACAAGCGGCTCGTTTTAAATCAAGTCAAACAGCCCCAGAAGGGACCTGGGATTGTCTCACGCCCTGGACTGGACATGTTCTGGCAGCTGCACAACAATCAGGCACAAGAGAACGAGCTGCACGAAACCAGCCTGCAACAAGAAGCTGGTGTGAAATGCTGCACGGCCTTCAAGCACAAACACTGCCAGCACAAATGAAGGAAATTCTTCCCTGTGTGACTGGCTCTCCTTTATGAAGAAGTACGTGCACACTGAACAGACAATAATGGAGAAAAATCTCATTCTTTAATCTCTGCTAATTATAATGCAATCGCCAGATTTAGTGCCCTGGTTACTTGACTATTGAAGCACTTAAATATAATTATTAAATTAGATTTTTTTAATTTAAAATTAAATGATGGAATGTTTTCAAGAGGCAAGTAGTCCAGTTGTGTTCTGTTCAAATATTTAGGAAAGCAATGATGATCTCAAGGATTAAACTAGAGTCAGTGGTTTCAGTCTTTGATAGGTGTCCTCATTTATCTACAAGCAGCCCTGACTTTTATAACACATTGATGGTGATGTTATGGTAAAATAAATTAATTTTCTGAGGATTGTCGAAAGAAAGAAAAAATCATAGAGCTGTAGGTTTATTCATCAAGCAAAAAAAAAAAAAGTTTGAAACCATTTTTAAACAGCTTGGACTCAACCAATCAATTTAACTGAACGAAACTGATGACCTCTCATGAAGTAGATGACCTCCAAGAGCTAGATGTGTAATAATCTATTAGACCACAAATTAAAAAAACTTTCAAGGACCTGTAAATTTATTATACAGGCTAACATCCATGATTATGAAAACCAGGGTGCTCATTTATAAAACTTGCTTACGCACAAAATGGGCCAAAAAGTAGCGTAGGTCACTTTTTACGCAAAATTTGGGATTTATAAAAGAAAACGTAACGGAAAAATGTGCGCAACTCTAAGCAAACTTTAGACCTTGCGTAAGCACATGTTGGAGACGTGAAACCAGTCAGAGCAGCTGGTGAGATGAAAAATGTTGAATTTATGACACAATTAAAGACTTGTAGACCCTCGCGCACACAGAACCAACAATCCCGTCTCTAAAAAGAATAAAAATTTAAATCTGAATGAAAATATGTCGCATTTTCGAAAAATATCTCATTATGTTCATCCAGTCGTCTTCAGATTATATAATAAACTGCACTTATTGGTGCATTAATTATGATTTCTGAGACTTAGGAATCCTGCAGTGACACTTGTGCGTAATGCGCTGGATGCGCTGCGCAGCTCAGCCAGCAGGCAGACTCCGGATGAATGGGAGAGAGTTTTTAGAGATTTCTAGACAATGACTGGACGATCGATCAGCTGATAGATTCATTAGAGCATCCTATGGATCAACTGGGTCCAGTATTAGATCAACAGAACCATCGGAACCAGTAAAACCTGGTGTCACCGGCCGTTCTCGGGTTTCAACCAGCGATCCAACAGGTTGACTGTTTAATAGGATGAACAGCATGACGTGTCTTCCCCTTTGGATTAAATTAAATGTTGTCATTAAACGTTTCTCTTAGATCTTAGATCTTCACGATCTCTCTGTCAGTCTGACAGCAGGCGCGCTGCAACGAGACGTCTCTCGGAGCACTTCCGTGTTCGTAATTCGTCACATTTCACCACCTAATAAAACATTTTTCCGTCCATCCACCACAAGCACCTCGAGTTTCAGCCTCTGTAAAATGACGCTTCCTAAACCTCTCTGTTGTCACGATTTACTGTTAAAAGCCAGAAACCCACCGGCTTATGCATATGCAATTATTCATGAGGTACTTAGCATTGACCGTATATGGCAGAATGTGGGTGTGTAGGAGGAGGGTTCTGACCCAAAAACAGCTGAGCACAGTTCTAGGTCTGACAGCGATTTATAAAGCAGAATTGCGTGGATCTGTGCGTCCGCAGGGTTTTATAAATCGGAAATGGAATTTGCGTACCTAAAATTGTTTGGCTGAGCTTAAGCAAGTTTTAGTAAGGATTCTACGCAAAGTTTTATAAATGAGCACCCAGGGCTGTAAAAAGCAGAACTCTATATGGAAAAACATGGTTTTACAAAAAAAAACAACATAGTTGTTGTATTATCAGAAATGATAATGAAGGAAATAGTTGAACTTAAAAAATGGTTTGATACAAATAGATTATCATTAAATTTAAAGAAAACTAAGTTTATGGTTTTCACAAAAAAGAAAATAGATACACAAGTTAAATTGAGTATGGACGGGGAGGATATAGAAAGAGTGTTTGAGTTTAGGTTTCTGGGCGTACTAATAGATGATAAACTGACATGGAAATCTCATATAGCCTATATTAAAACAAAAATTTCAAAGAGTATTTCTGTTATGAATAAAGCTAAATTTGTGTTGGACAGTAAGGCCTTGCACATTTTATATTATTCTTTGATTTTACCATATTTAAGTTATTGTGTGGAGGTGTGGGGCAACACATATGAAACTAACATAAAGCCTTTGTTTATTCTACAGAAAAAAGCAGTAAGGATTATACACAAAGTAAATCAGATATATCACACCAATTCACTATTTATTAAATCCCAAATTATGAAACTGAAAGATTTAATTGAGTTAAGAACATTATTAGTTCTTTACAGGGCAAAAAGTCAGGTATTGCCGCTGAATTTGCAGAAGTTGTTTGTTTTTATTTCTGAGGATCAGGGGACAAGAAGGGCATTTCATTTTAAACAACAGTTTGCGAGGACTACTTTAAAACAGCATTGCATTTCAATATATGGAGTTAAATTATGGAATTCGTTACAGAATGAGTTGAAGTTGTGTTTAGATATTTTTCAATTTAAGAGGTTGTATAAAAATAGAACATTTCAAAGGTATAAACTTGCTGATTAATAGAAATTGTAAAAAGGTGAATGTATAATATTAGTACTTAATATATTGATTGTTGGGGGGGTTATTGAATGGCAGTCTATTTGGAATATTTTGTGTTGTGTAAAAGAAAGGGGCAGGTTTTATAAGATTTTCTTCTTCCTGCTCCTTTTCGATCGTGGTTGTGTCGAAAGAAGTGCACTTTCTTTCTTTTTGTATCGTTTTGTTTGGATGTGTGCACAGCCATGTGCGAAAAAAAAAAAAAAAGAAAAAAAATGAATGAACCTCAGTCAGTTTAATGTTTGTATTCAACATGTGTGAGCGTTCATGCTACAGGGTTTGTTTATTAGTGTCAGCATCCAAACAGATCACAAGTATTACTATTAAAACTAAATAGTAAATAAGTAATAAATACAAGAGGGTTTAGTTTACTAATTATGCTTAAATGATAGTTCAATAAAATCAGAAAACCTGCAAGCAGCAATAAAGTTAAGAGAAAAGAGTTATGAGAGACGTCACACAAAGGCTTGTTGAGGTTACCAGTGTAACGAAAACAGAGCTGCAGGTGCATTTCACAAGCGAGGAAGCTGCGCTACCATCACCAAAACACAGGAAACCCTGAGGACCAGACAGAAACCTGCATCTATTCTCTACGCATCAAACGCTTCCAGCCATGGAAGCATGTATGACCTTAAGGAGGAAATCCTTACATTAAAAAAACACAGCTGATGTTTCTGAACTGTCTACATCACAGAAAGGTTCTTTATTTTTAAACTACATTTCTACAGCAAAGCTCAGACTGGTGGAACTGAAAGCAGGAAAATGTTTAATGTACTGGGAATAAAAAAGACATTTACTTCATCTTTATAGCACTATTTAAACCAAATATCATGCCATTTATGAATTACCGTTGTTTTTTGTAACTATGTAACCTAAATGGTATTTAAATTAAATATCTTTCACTTTACACTAAACTAACAAGTCAAATTCATAAGAGAAAGAATTAAAGCATCTCTTTACCTTTGTTTTGTTCACCATTTTCTGAAGACTCAAGCTGACTTGCGTATTGTGATTTTCTCCAGCTTCAGCGGGGATCTCTGTGAAACCAGCTGCAACCAAACATTCATTTCCTCCACCTACATATGAAAACAAGACAAACAATTTAAAACAGAGTAAAGCAGTGGGAGTGTCACACAGCTGTGGCTGGTTTTATTTGTTCATTTCAGCACTTCTTACACATTTCTGTATACGGAAACTCTGAAGCACCCAACTGTGAGATTTGACATCATGTTGCTGCCAGACTAAGAAAAATAGACTAAAAAAATAGGCTTTTCAAAAAATGACACAAACTCTAAGAAGATCAGGAGCATTATTTTTTCCAGGTAAACGCCGAAGGGCTAATTTTGAGATACATCAACAGCGTTTATAATAATAAAGAAAGCTATGATGTCAATACTTTTAACAAATAAATGATTCAAAGTCAGAATTTAATTACTTTTCAGTTTCAAAGCATCTTTTCCCAAGTTTTGGGATAAAGTCTGACCATACCATTGGGAAAAAAATAATCCATCAATATAACCATACTCTATAAAAGAAAAAAACTAATCAGTTATTTGATTTCTTTTCTAAATGAACCAATTACCGGTACTACAACATGCCGTCTTTGACCTGTGGAAAGAATAGAGGAAATATTAAACTCACAAAAGGCTTCAGCTGAAATTTAAAAAGATGTTTTTAAAGTCCCAGGGAGATCTGAATGTTTCAGCCTTGAAGTGACGGGATCTTTAAACCTGTGGGAGATTTTCTTTTAAAGAGTTCTCAGCTAATCTATTCTAAGATGCATGTCACTGTATTCAGTTATCCAGCTGAACATTTAAATATGTTGGGTCAAACACCAAATGAGAAAGTAATTTGAAAGAACCCAGTTTTATTCCTTTTGCTTATGTATGAAGCATCACTGTTGATGCACATAGACGTTGTAGGTGTTAGTTTTATGTTTTTTAATGGAAATTCAAAATGAAAGGCTTCATTTTTATTGTAAATCTTTATTCTCTGTGTTAACACATCTAAAGGCAAAACTTATGTTTTGAGATCAATTGAAAGAATCAAGACTTATTAACTGAACTGAACATAATAACTGTCTGAGAATCTGACTAACCACATGTATTTACTTACTTTTACAATCAAACACTTCGTTTGTTTTTTAAAATTAAAAAAAATTTTAAAAATCAGATAATAGAATGCTGAGTTCTTTGAGACTATGGAATCTTCTAGATTCTGGTACTACTCACTTCCCACGGTGTGAGAAAAGGTGGAGTTTTGTTGCAGCTGCGTTTCTGGGATATCCTCCGTTTGTGGTGGTGGTTGTCCTGATGCCGCTCTGCATTTTCCTCTGTCACTTGTAGTTTTACTGGTGCTTGTAAATTCCAGAATGCTTTGTCTTTTAGTCATTAGTGCTACATTAACACTTGGACTATTGAGTGCTGGGAGAGATGCTTGAGCATCCTGTTGTTGAAGAAACTCGCTGCTTGCGTCAGACTGCTGATTGAGATTTTTGCCGCCACGGCTTTCTTCTAATTTGAATTTTTTATTGCCTGAAGCGCAGCCTTCACTTCGTCTTTGTTTTCTTTTCTTTGTGACAGAGTCCAACTCAAAAGGTATCTTAATGTTGCTTTCCTTGGGTAGATCAGGCAGAAGCCGTTTGTGATTAGCAGGAGAGAAATAGTCTTCAAACACATCATCATCATCTTCCTCCCTCACAGTGGAGCCCGAGGCAACATTCTTATGTTCACTGGAAGCAGCAACAGTTTGCAGCAATGCAGAAAGTGACAGTCTGCCCCTTTTGGGTGTTTTCAAATCAGTGTTCTTTGACAGAAAAGTTTTTTTTGAGATTTTAGTTGCATCAACCAGTGTGGCTGCTGATGATGTGGACTGGGAGAGAGAGGACTTCACATTATCAGGAGATACATGAGATTTAGTATCTGTAAAAAATTTACCTGCAGGGATTCTGTCTTTTTGATTTTCACATTTATTAGGCAACGTTTCAGCTGATTTTACTGGCGACTGACGTTTTTCTTTTGGAAAAACCTCAATCCTGTCAAGCTTGTCATGGATAGGACTCTTTAAAAACTCTTCAGATTTTAGTTTTCCAGATTTTTTTCTTACGGAAGTCCTTCTTGACTTTGATTGTTTATTTCCTTCTTTATCCTCTTGGCTGTCAACCAAACAAGGAGAGTCCCGCATGCTTGAAATCTGTTTGGGCACATCACTGCACGGTGAGAGCCAGGGCTTCATAGAGTCTTGTTCAAGATGACCATAATTTGTGATATCGAGACGCAAACTCCCTTCTTCATTATCAGAAGAGCCACCGAGTTGTGTGTCAGACGCACTGGATTCATCATCTGTGTGGTCATTTACTGCAAGGTAAAGAAAAAAAACATTACAGAGAGAAGCAGAATTTATTTAAGCTTTTTTTTTTTTTTTTTTAAGTTAAATGCATCATTCAGTCATGGTCTGTTTGTTGTTTCACAGCTTGACACCATCATGAGAAAACCACAAGCAGTTGCTCACTCTTCACAGGCTCACACTACAGATTGGACACTACACACCCACTGTGAAACTTTGGAGGAGAAATAAGCAAAACTGTTTCAGAGGGTGCCACTTTGCAAAGATTAGAGAACAGGATATTGTTTTAGAAGCTATAATAATTAACTGATCTATTTCCAAAGAAGAAAGCTGTGATTTAGTTACTGTGAATCTGTCTGATTTAATCTAATTAAACTAAGTTAATTTTGCTGCACGTACCACTATTTTTCCACAACTTGTTGTCCAATTAAATGTAACTGACTGATATAATAATAAAGAATTATTAGTCATTTGAACAGAAGGCCAACATTCCAGCAAAACTATGAAACAATCAGGCAAAAATGAGACCCCATCCCGGTTTCTTACACTGAAACTTTAAAACAGTCGGTGTGCTTCCAAGAGAAGGCTTCAGGCTGGTAGGTGAACCGTTTTCTGCCATTTGCGAAGCTAAAAGAAAATAACATGAATCAATCTGTTGTCATTTCAATTATATAAAACACATTTTCCATTTGACAATACTCGATACCTGTAGGTGAAATGTTTTCATGCTTGTCTTTCATGTCTTTCAAACGCTGCGCCATGTAGTCTGATCTCTTCAAAGCTGGGCTGTAGATTATTCCATTCTCCTCGTCAATAATGATTGGTGACACATCTGCAACTATGAATAAACGTGTTTGAGACAGCATGTTATATATTCCATAGTTTAAAGTAAAATCTCTCGCTGAGTTAAAATCTCTTACCAAGTGGTTCTGTTTGAGGTAAGTTTTTCATCATCTTGTCTAATTTTTTCCTCCGACGCCAGTCATTCTCAGTCGTCTTTTCTGGAGAATCCTTTGGCAGCATGCAACGATGCTTCACACACACACAAAAATCACTAAAATGTTTTAAATAAGTAGCATGACAAAGCATCTCTGAATAAGTTCTCACTTGAATTTTTTTAAATCTAATCATCAGACAAACTCCTTTCCTATTCTATTCAATCAACAAAAATTTTACAAGCACAAAATGAATTAAAGGCTCTCTGACTCACTTTCCTGTTTTTCATCACAGGATTGCTTTCATCATTTACAGCTGGAAATAACTCCTCATCGACATGTACACCATCCTTATAGCACCTGGACACATTTGAGTGGGGGAAAAAAAGTTTGATAAAAATATCTTTTGATACTCTATGGTTTAAATAAAAACTGAACAACTCCAATTCTTCTTACTTTCCTATCCACAGAGCAGACACAAGTCGTACGTCACTTTTCTTAGCTTTCCTCCATGTAGCAGAATGGCCGTTATTGAATACTACATGTGTGACTTGTTTATTGAATCTTTTTGATACCTTTAAACAGAAGTAGCTTCAGTTAAAGCACACAGCATCTACAATCTGTAAACACAAAGCTGTCATTTGAAAAAGCCGTTATACCTGAGCTCCCATTTCCTCCAGCTGCTGAATGAAGGATTGTGAATAGTTCGCCCTTTTATCAGATGACCACACGTCCACATAGGCAACAACATCTGCAGACACATAAAAGACATAACACTTACTAAAAAGCTGGACGTGGATTACAACAATGAAAACAGAAATTACTTTCACCTTTCAGAACTGAAGAATTGTTGCTTGAGGTCATTACTGGCTTTTATTAGCTCCAAGAAATGATAACTAAAAGAAAAATAAATAAAATATGTTAAAAGATCACAAAAGCATTTGCTCTGAGCCTAATACATTTTAAAATAAATACACATCCACAAACAACATTCTGCCATTATAACAACACCGTTATAGTAATAGCATAGCAGCCAGTGTAGTAATTAGCATGTAGTATAGATTTTGTCATCCAGTAAAAATAATTAAAATACAGTATTCTGTTTCAGAAAATGTTGTGGGACAAAAACCTGCATTGCTTCTGTATTGTCTTCTAGAATTATGCAAATTTTCAAAGCTAAGGGACCAAAAAATATGTATATAGATTAGGTAGGGATGTCCCGAATATAACTTTTATGATAATTTTTTTCAGAAAAAGGAAGTTAGGATCATTCACAAAGCAGGTTATAGCGATCATACACACGTTCATTATTTTTACAACTTGAAGTATTAAAGTTTGTAGATCTTGTGGAAAATCAAACAGTACATATTTTGATTAAGGCTAAAAAAATATTCAAATCCCAGGATATATTCAAAACATGTAGCATAAGGAGATACAGATATCACTTTAACTACAGTCAAAAGCCAGTGGGTAGAAGTGAGTTTTTTATTTTAGAGTTTTTTAAATGACTAAGGTTCTGAGAAGATCCAACTTAGTTGTTCCAGAGGTTATAGGGAAAACTGTAAAATTACAATCACCTCTGCTCTTCATTCTAAACCTGGGAACGGTGAGAAGCATTTGGTTATTTGACCTTAGGGTCATAGCTAGAGCATGGATCAGCAAAAGATCCTGCAGATAGGACCGGGCCAGACCGTGAAGAGCCTTGAACTCTAGTAGCTACAATAGTTGATCCCGTATTGGACAGGGGACCAGTGGAAGGAAGCCATCATTGGTGTTATGAACTGCGTTTTCTAGTAGCTGTTAGAATTAATTTAAGAAATTTTAGTGACTTCATTATGGAACGAATGGAGTTGAAGCAATGTCCAAACAAAAAGCTCAAAAGGAAATATAAAGAAATGATTATCATGAAGCATCATGATGAAAAGAATGTTTGAATTCTAATATATTTTGGTTGATGGATGTACAGTATAATGATCTGCTTAAGTTGTGTTTGGCTCTGAGCTACAGACAAAATAATGTGATCGTTTTTTGAGTTACTGATGTAATATGTTGTAACAATGAAGTTGGACAAATAAGTTATGATCTATTGAGAAGAGGTGAGAGTTTATTAACTTTTTTCCACTCCATTTCGGAGTTAAAGTACAAGACACGAGAAAAACACAGATTAGTTGAGAACCTTGATTTTGTTATTTCATTTCTGATTTCCTTCATTTGCGTAGTCCCTTTTCAATGACCCCATACAGTGAGGCATGCTCGAAATAAAAATTCTGTCTAAACGTAATCAAACAAGTACGGCGTGAAGGCAGCAACCATTTGTTGCTTTTTGCAAAATCTTACCATAAGACATACCCGATCTAATAACACTGATAACATGCCCATTATAAAATTATCTTGTTGCTAACTTAACGAGCTAACAATTTGTTAGCATTGCATTAACAGCTGCAGTATCGCTTCCGTATTTTGATGACACGCGTATTACAGACATACCTGACCGTTAAGAGTCTAATGTTATGAAAGGAGACCCTAAACTGGTTCTCTTCGGTAAGAGCCGCGCACTTACTTCACTTGACGGTGATGTTTGAAGCTTGTTAGCAACAAATGTCTTACAACTGTGTAGACTGTTGGCGCGTGAAGTTTGTGTTGCAAGGCATTCTGGGACACACAGAAACGATTGGCTGAGCGGTAACAGACGTCACATCCGTTCAGAACTACACGCTCGGCTCAGGGCAAAGGCTAATATGAAGTCTGAAAGAAAGTCTGCCAAGAAAACTATTATAATTACATTGAAGCCATTAAACACGTTGTCACTTTTGCCAAATACTTTCCCCCGCAAGTCCTGAGGTTGGCTTTCTTTTATCTGTAAAATGTATTTAAAATAAGTTTCAATTTCCCCCCAAATATTAAAAGAAGGCGCAAAATCTTGTAATTGTCATCTGTAAATAAAGATTCCAAATACTAATTCTCTAGTGATTTATAGTTCTAGATAGGTGTGCACTGTGCATGCATGTCCATACTTTTGGATAAGTACAAGCAGGGGTGTGTCTAGAATTTTCTTGGGGGGGAGGCAAAGACTGTAGAAAGGTGGCTCACTAAAATATCAATTTTATATAAATGCTGTGCAGTCTTGGATTGCAATGAACAGTAGGCCAAAGTTTTCTTAACAAAACTATTTATTTACTGAAGTAAAATACAAAGATCTGTTCAGCATTTAAGATCAATGCAGTAGATTCAAAATTGGGGACATCTAGAACACAAATAAACATTTGAATACGTCACAGTCTTTCTCACTGTACACCATCAATGCCTGTGCATGTGCTTTCACTGTCAGAATTACAATAAAATTGAATTAGAAGACAGTTTAAGCATATTTTTACAGTACATCAAAGATTATGACAACTGAATACGATATGTATGCTTTTGTGTTTTTTAACAAAGCTTTTAACAAAGTCATTCAGGTTCAATGACCTTGCTCTCTCTTTTTGATGTTAAGCACGCCAATGCCTCAGTATCTGATGTTGCTTCTTCTTCTATTTATTAATGGAGGCTATAAAACAACAAAAGGTACATTTCTGCCACCTAGTGACATGGAGTGTGAATTGGAAGAATTTTGATTTCCTTCAATATAAATTGGTCTGCAGTCTGAGGCTTCCAGTTTTGAACCATTAATCCATGTGTAAACAAACTTATTGACAGCTCTGGTGGGAGTGGTTAGGCAGAGTGGCCAATCAGATTTCAAGGGTAGCTGGTGCTACCCCTGTGGCCACGCCCTAGAGTACAAAAGCTACAGTGAGACCAGAATCAAATTCTGATCTGATTCTAATGTTTAGTCTTTATTATTGCAACATATTTTTAGCAGGGTGGCTTAGCGTCTTTAGGTTGATCTAGCAGATCAAAAGGAGTTACCGTAATAATAATTATTACTATATGATTAGTATTATTTCATAATAATAACAATTATCTTTTTTCTGCATTAAAAAAGTATTTCACACACTCTCTGGAAAGACTGGACAGAAAATTTGAAATACCTGGAGAACCCTTGATCATTTTCAGTCAGACTCTTTTGAAGCAAATTATATATTTTAAATGTCTGTACAGTCCTGTATTTTAGCATTATCCATTGTTGATTTTGTGTTTCACTGTTTATATGCAGCATTAAATGGTCACATTACCAGAAAGATGTTCAAGTGAATGAAGCGAAGCATTTGAAACAGCAGTACTTTAGTAGTAATGTGAATGCATTGCTTTACAGTGACACACAATCAAAGCAAGCATTTGGAATAAAATGATAAAATGTTGAATTAAATCCACATCCAAACAAATGTATTTACTGTTAGGGAATATATGAGAAAACCTGGTACATATCCATGGTCAACAATACCTCCATCAAAAAGATAAATATATATTTTGAGTTTATTTTACAGCCATATTTTAAATGTTTGTGATGAATGACAAATGTAAATTTACATGTTTAGTAAAGCACTGCTTGAAATCTTTTTTAGTTGCAATAATCATAGAACATGTCTTTCTTCATGGTCAAAGCTTTTCACCAAAACTTCACAGCACAAATGCCATACATTTAAAAAATGATGTAATATAATAATAACACAGCATTCTACTAGTTTTCATTTCCATGACAGACCTGTTGGAAGATGTTCTTTTGTTACTTGTGTGGTTACACTTGTTTTTATCATCTTTTTTTCATCTGTCCATGAGAAGAAGAAAAAACAACACTTTACTACATAATTCATTTAAAAAACACTGACTAAGCAGATGGTCAAAGGTAGTACTACAATTGTACAGTTTGTGGGAATACTTCTTGGCCTGATTTATGTTGTAGCATCACAATCAGACTGAGTTGCTCCTACATTGGAGAGGCACAGAGGTGCGGGACATTTCCATGTGCACCGTCGACATGGGGAGACGCTCACACTCCTCTTCTTGTGGGAGGCAGCGACAGTGGAGTAGCACCTCTCGCACCTCCTGCCGAAAGTTGGAGTTGAGGAAGCCGTAGATGATGGGGTTGATGCAGGTGGAGGACATGGCCAGCAGATGGCAGAGGGAGAACAGGAGGTTGTGGTGGCAGATGGGGAGAGCCTCCAGGTTCCAGTCTGACAGCACGTTGAAGATGGTGAGAGGAAGCCAGCAAAGAGCAAAGGCCGTGATGAGAGCAACCAACATGATGTTAATGCGCCGGCTGTGGGTCATGCGCTGGCTTTCTGGGGTCCTGGCACGGTCCAGCATGTCCTTGCGGTGACGAAGGCGTACAAAAACTCTGACATAACAGAGCAGCACCAACAAAAGTGGACCACAGTACTGGAACAGCAGGAGCCATGTGGTGTAGGCGACTCTGTGTTCTGGGGAAGGCCAGTGCTCCACACAGGCCTCCATGTGCGGGGAGGTGGGGACAAAAGAAAAGAGGGAGCGGTACAAATTTAGAGGCACAGATGAGTTTTTGTATGCATAGGATGCATACTGAGGCAGAGATGTGTTGAGATATGCATGATGAGACATTTGCTGATAGAGTGGCAGGACTACATTAGTGTAGGGTTCATCTGTAAGCAGCTGAAAGGCTAAAAATGGTGTAGAGGTGAAGCTGGCAAGAATCCAAATAAGAATGACTGCCGTGTAGGCCTGAGGAACACTTGGTTTCCACCCAGAGGGATTAATGATTAGCTGATGTCTTTCTAGAGCGATGAACACCAACGACAGCACTGATACAGTCACAGACATACACTGGATGAACGGCACCAGCCGGCACAACAGCGACCCAAACACCCAATGGTCCATGAGTGTGTAAATGACAGTGAAGGGGAGGCAGAATACACACATCAGAATGTCAGAGAATGACAGATTGCAAATGAAAATGCTGGTGACGTTGACTTTCTCTCTGCGATGGGTGATGATGCAAATGAGGCCGATGTTCCCCACCAGCCCCAGCACCATCGTAACGCTGTACAACACCACTAGGCATGTTGTGAGGACAGGAGACATGTGGCACTGCTCGTCATGCTCCAGAACGGAAAGGTCTGAGATGAGCTGGGTCCTGTTCCACTCCTGCACAGACTCACGACTGGTGCTTTCTCTCTGCCATTGCAGGGAAAGCGGAGGGGTGGAACTGTTGAAGAGCAGAGGCGATGCTGGCAAGAAGGACTGGCTTGTGTTGCGGCTGAAGGACATCTCAGCAAGACCCGATTGTCACTAGTTCTCTGGATTTAATTGTCCATCTCAGTCCTCTGAAAGCATGCATCTGAGACAGAGGGAGAAGAAGCAGAGAGGGAGACATTAAAACCTCTGTTGAGGAAAGTCAGATTTCTATTGTTAGAAATGACTTTCATAAGCATCGTCATCACCAAAACACCTCTGAAATGACTGATGATTACTACAAAATTCATGATTCCCATGAGATCATCAGAAAGGTGACATTTGTGTTTTTGTAGCGAAACATTTCCTGGATCTGAAGCCAAGAAGCTGCTGCACTTGAGCTGCACAAATCCTTATTTTGGTCTAAAAACATGTGGTATAATGAGAAAACTGAATTTTAAACCACCTGCTTCTTCGCAAAACTAATGCACAAGTAGTAGATTTATTAAGTTTTTCATCTTTTATAACTGCTCCATCCTTTGTAGGGTCTCAGGGAGCTGGTGCTTTTCTCCAGCAGTAATCAAATGAGAGGCAGGGGACACCCTGGACAGGTCACCAGTCCATCACAGGGCCACAAACGAGACCATTCACTCACACCTAGTGACCATTTAGCCAATCAGCCAAGCATGAGTTGGTCCGTGGGAGAAAACTGAAGGACCCAGAGGAAACAATCACATGGGGAGAACATGATGTATAAGGCTGTAGCTGGGTGTTGAACCTGCAACTTTCTTGCAGCAAGTCAACAATGCTACAAACAGCGCCACCATGCAACCTAGCAGTAGAAACTTTCATGTATATGAAATTATCCAAGTTGGATTGTACCAGCCTTTAGTTCCTTCCCATGATCCCTCTGCTAACGTTCAGATTTATCTACAGAAAACAGTAAAATAAGTTGTTGAAACACACCAGCTATGAGAGTAACATTCTCCAAATGGTGTCATAGTTAATGATGCCTTCATACGATATAACGTGACAAACCAGTTAAAGGGAGTGAACCAGTTCTTTTACTGTGTTTCTTTAACCCCATATTCTCAACTGAAATATTAAAACATCCTGTCTTTACTACAAATTGAAGGCAGCATCACAGTGATGTTGTTAGAAAATGATGGTTTCCCTTAAAACACTGTCATTGTGTTCAAACTGAACACAGAAAAATGGTGCTATATAAAAGACATTATTTCAACCATTAGAGACAATCAATTCCATAAAAACCAAATATAGAAAGGTTTTATTCTTTTCTTATGCTTTCAGTTCCATTGATGAATCTCTATAAATTCTCTTGGACAAACAGTTTCCTCTCCTTTTGAAAATTCGTCATAAAACACAACTCACCAGTCCTCTGCCTACAAATCCTGCATGCTTTCAGATGAAGACAGACAGTAAAATTGCCATGCATACGCTGGAGCAGAGACTCATCTTTTCTTGTGCACAATAATTGACTCTGTACATCAAAGTGAAAGGGCATGACATTGTCAAAATCCTAAAAATGGATTCAAGCCGTCTCCCCTGAAACCTCTGCCCGTGTGCTGTGAAAGCCAACATCATAAACAAAACGAGACTGTCACTTTCCATTAGAGGCACACACACTTAGCTATCAGTCACCTCATGCTGCGTCTTTACTAACGTACACTGTCAGTGTGTTGAGTAAGCTGCAGGCAGGGTGGCACCGCATTGATCATCCTTTGTTCAGAGGTGGAAAGACATTTGTAATGTTGCCATTAGCAGGGCGTAAAAGCAAATGAAGCAGGGACAAACCAAAAACACCTGCAGATAAAAGCTTTTTAAAAAGCCCATTACTGTAATATGGACACATTTTAGTCTGTTGTGTTATCTGACAATGTTAGACTCCCACAAAAAGTTGTGTTGTTGTGATTGCCCCCCCCCCCCCCTTTTTTTTTTTTAGCTTCATCTCAGTAGGATAAGACACACGGTGACCTGGCTCAGTTTTGGCTCTGTTTGTCTTTGATTCCTTCAGCAAAGTGTCCTCCATCTCTCAGCAAATAGCTGACATAATGATTAAATGACCAAACATAATTTACCCTCACCTTGGTTTTCTCTTTCGGGTTTTTCTTTGAAAGAAATTGTTTTCTTTGTAAAGTCTCGCTGTGCAGTTTTTCTTTGAATGTCCTAGAAGACACTTTTTGTTGCAATGCATGACAATTTATCATATTTGTAATCTACCAAATGGCTGCTTTGATGATATTCCATTTATGTTTATTCAATGCAGGATTCACTGTTAAAAATGATATGAAAGGCACAAAAGCGTACAAAGTGTTTGACAATATTTTGAAGGTCTGTTGATACAATTGGGCTACTTTGTTGCAGTGCAAAATAATCTAACTAAAAATGAAAATGACAAGAAATCCAAAGAAACCCAGCTACACAAATTAACTTGTGCTTCCTCTCAAGAAAGATGTGTAGCCAAAAATCTGCTTCTTCATTTTTATGTGTGTTCTAGCTATATTTTACTCCTTATGGTCCTATAAAGAACCTTTTGTGCAAAGATCCAAATTCTATTCAAAAACATTTTTCTCTCCTTTGCCTGTGGAGGATCAGGGTAATGGCAGCGGTGTGCCCAACCTGAGATAATGACCCAATCCTCATTGTTCTCTGCTTGGGGTGTCAGGGACCATGGGTGAGTCCTCTCACAAAACCACCTCAGGAATAATGTTATGAGATTTGTTATCTTCACATTTCCACACAGCATAGAAAAACTAATCAAACACATTCCCTCTCTGTTTTTTTTTTGTGCTCTTTCCAGTTTTGATGCTCAGATTGAGCTCATAAATGTTTGTGTTTACATGCATAATTAAAACCGCCCCCTTTTTGTTAATAATAAAATCAAACAAAATAGATACATTTCTGGATGCTAAGCTACAAGATTACTGCACAGCATGCAATATACAACTGATTACATTTTTGGAAATACAGACTTCCACTGACATGCCTCATTTGCTCAGAGAACACATCATTATGGATTGAATAAATAAAGGACTCACGTGGAGGTTTGGCTCAATGAGGAGATTCTGTGAAGCCAAGATGACAGAAGACGACGCTCTGAACAGGTGTGAGTCCACGGGGATGAGAGTTGAAGAAAAGGAGCTGAACATGATAATAACCAGAGCGTTTCTGTTAGAAGCAGCAGTGAGGGGAGAGCAGCTATAATTGGGCTGTTGGAGCCCTTTGGGTGCCTGAGACCCTCAGAGCATCGAGCTCTGCTGTCACACAGTGGTGAAATTATTACATTACATCCTGAAAATGACACCTGCTGCAAGCACAGTCTCCAAAACACAAAAAAAGGACAAAGAACAAGCAGAGTTTGAGCAGGTTTTACTTTATTTTCACTGCAGCTTAGGACATGGCAAGGCAGCTTGGTGATGAAGCACACACAAAAATCCCAATATGACTGCAGTTTATTTTGTGTGTTTAAAGAGGATCACACTCTTGTGTTTTGTTTGACTTCAGCAGCATCTTGGCAGAGCAGTCCTCTTCATCTGCCACCAGCTCACACTCCTCAGGGACCTCTGGTCTTCATCAGAATTTTATTTTAGGAATGGAGATATCAAAAAGAATGGAGGTCATTGTATTTTTTATTTGTAAGAGGTGCAATTTGCCCATCTCAAGTTCATCATAAACTAGTCCAAAACAGTCTTATTTTCTCTGTATAAGGTTTTTTCTAAAGAAACAATTTGTCTCATAAGTTCCATTATTTCAAAAATGCTTGCTTTAAGCACAAATTTAATAATTATGACTTTTTGTTTATTCATGTGGAGGAAATATCCTCAAAATCTTCTAAATCTGACATTGGATGAGACAGATGCAAAACCCAAAATCAACTAATTAGCTGCAGGAAGATACAATACAGATAAAATACATCTGAATAAAGCAAAAATGACAAAAGAAATGACTAAAACATAAATCTTGCTGCTGCAGCTCAAACCCTGCAGTCCATACAGCTTCTCACCCATTCAGAGCCAAAGTCATGCTGCTTTCCATCTCTATCCACACACCCTGTTGGTAAACCAAAGCTCAGAGAAACCATTCACTTTGACACATTCATGTCAGCTAAAATTTACTTCTTTATGTATTTTTGAGTCATTCATAGAGATTAAGAACTACAAGTTAAATTGTCCTATAGATTCTCAGATCATGGACTCTTACAGAAACTGGTCTTCAGTTCAGTTCTTGGAACAGAAAATAAATAGGGCTTTAAATATCAGCTGATAGAATAAAAGCATAATGTTTCCCTGCTCCTGAGTTTTATTCTAATTGTTCTTTAGGTGTTTCTCTTCAGACTATACTTACATTACACACCTTCTGGAGAGTTTTTCAAATCTTTTGTCACCAACTCTTGGAAGAAGCAGTCAGAGTGACACAGGACAACAAGACCTAGCAGATGAACGAGCACATAAAGAGAAGTCAGGAAAAAATACAATCTGTGAACATGATGTTATGGAGTGTATCAATTCAATCACACAAGGAAGCTATTGATAGAAACTATAGCTTTGTTTTCATTTGATGTCTGGAGTACAAAATTAGTATTGTCTGACTGATCAACAGATTATTATCTACTGAAAGGTGCTAGAGCACATATTGAAACATGCATTAAACCCAACTGATAAAAAAAACCAAGTTTTAATATGGAAATGTCTGTATAAAAATATAAACATTATTACATTCAATTATTTTTTATTATGCATTATTTATAACATTTATTGCTCTAAATGATTGAAAAATTTAGAGGGTAAATTATACCTTAATTGTAAGATTTATTGTTTTAGCTGATTTTTTCCCTCGATTCAGTCACTAAAATTACACACAGCAGCAAAATCCTAAAAATGATCAGTTTATAATTAAATCTAGTTAATAAATATTACATTACAACCAGTCTACAAAAAAAACTTTATTATAAATGCATGTTAACAATTACACCAACACCAAAGTCTCAAATACCATGATCAGATCAGACCTCATCAGAAAGAGATCAGTGTGAGTGAAGTTGATGGTTTGTGTGAAGGTGGACAGTAATGGTTTATAGGGAGCAGGTATATGGATAGGCTGAATTTGCATTTTCAAGGCAAACCTCTCTTGAATTAAAAATGGCTCCTTTACAATAATCTTGTCTTTACACTTCATAGCTGAGAAAACAAAACAGACTATAATAAGGCCAGTATAAAAATAAGTTTAAAAATGTGATTATATCATCTGGGTCATCCATACTTAACAATAACCGTTTGTTCAAAATGACTAAATGATTTGCTGAACTGAGTAACTCATTTAGCAGAAAAAAGCCATCTAGATTTTAAAAAATTGGTATAAAGAGCTGAGCAGCAAAACTGAAAACGTTATGTTTAGCTCAACAAAGACTCTATTGTTCACATTTTGTGAGTTACATAAAGCAGAATTATTATTTAACTGGACAAGCAGTGGTTTGGTGTTTTCTTGAGCTATGAAACACAAATTTTAAGTTCTTTTCCAAATTTCCTTTGCAGCAAAATCAGTAAACGGTCACCCCCTCAACCAGAACCGACATGCACCAATTTACACATAAAAAGACACAACCCAGTTAAACCACCTGTGAATCGTAAACATCCCCGAAAGGAAAGCTAACCATTATAGGACTCATTATTTAGGTAAGTAAACCCGCAAGAAAATATCTTAATCAGTTCTAGGTCACATTAAATAAAAACATTCTTTAATTTTCTTTGGCAGAGTGCAATTACATTTTAAAGAACTGTGAAGTTCCCAAACAGCAGATACACTTCTTTAAAACTGAAGGCAAACAAATACAGATCATTCACTTTATACAAATGAGGAGTTGCATAAGTTAAAAAAGGAAAAAGGTTTTCTTTGAGGCACTAATACAGCAGCGTCTCTAAGAACTCTTCATCCTACCAGGGTTTTCATGAAGGCAGGTTTGTTAAAGGGCCAGTGGTACTGGTTGGGGACAGGTCCATTCACATTGCACTCAAAAAAGGAGAACATGGGGAACCAAATGCGGGCCCGGCGACTGTGCTGGTAGGCGCGGGTGTTGGCTAAGGTGTGGTAGTAGAGGAAGAGACGGGTGGTGATGTAGAAGGCGATGAAGACATCAATGGAGTAGTGCTCATGAGCTGCCAGGATAAAAAAAATCCCAAAGAGGTTCAAAACCCAGGAGATGGTGTGAATCAGATTCCAGTTTCGAGGCGTGTCTGCAAATGGAAGAAATTATTGAAGAACCAGTCTGGCTATGTTTGTCCCCCCCCGCCCAACTGTAATTAATACCGTCACTTAAATGTATTTTGATTAGATCTTTCTGCTGTAATTTTAAAAATATTTCCTTTTTTCTTTGGTTCAAACTGCTGAAAATGCAATGTTTAGTTTATTTCTTTTGAATGAATTTGATATAATGTGCAGCAACTCTGAGGCCGGTCACATTACTTAAACCACACACTTTCGTTAAGCGTTTGCATAAACTTATCATGGATGCAAATATTATGAAAATGTTGGGTTTTCAATGATTCTTTGAAAATGTTCAAGCTCAAGTTTCAGAAATCAAAATCTGCCAATATACAAGGTGACTGTAAACTAACCATTGCCAAAGAGCAATAAAATATTCCAACATTGTTTCCAGAGAAACACCACGGCTAAGTATGAGGGGCCACCAGGGACATTATTTAAAATGACCTCTTATACACACAAATTAAATAAACCTCTAGTTTTAACATGTGTTTGTAAGAGCTATTTTCAAATCAGTGGATAAAAGGTGTATTCATATGTTTGTATGAGAGAAATTTCACATGTGTGTTTGAACAGTTTTTCACATGTGTATGAGAGGTTTTTCACATGTGTGTATGAGAGGTTTTCACATGTGTGTATGAGAGGTTTTTCACATGTGTGTATGAGAGGTTTTCACATGTGTGTATGAGAGGTTTTCACATGTGTATGAGAGGTTTTCACATGTGTATGAGAGGTTTTCACATGTGTGTATGAGAGGTTTTCACATGTGTGTATGAGAGGTTTTCACATGTGTGTATGAGAGGTTTTCCACATGTGTATGAGAGGTTTTCACATGTGTGTATGAGAGGTTTTCACATGTGTGTATGAGAGATTTTCACATGTGTGTATGAGAGGTTTTCACATGTGTGTATGAGAGGTTTTCACATGTGTGTATGAGAGGTTTTTCACATGTGTGTATGAGAGGTTTTTCACATGTGTGTATGAGAGGTTTTCACATGTGTATGAGAGGTTTTTCCACATGTGTGTATGAGAGGTTTTTCACATGAGTGTATGAGAGGTTTTCACATGTGTATGAGAGGTTTTTCCACATGTGTGTATGAGAGGTTTTTCACATGAGTGTATGAGAGGTTTTAATATGTGTGTGAGAGGTCATTTGGAATTATGTCCCTGGTGGCCCTTCATAGCTAAGTGCTAAATCATGCAATAATAATAATAATAATAATAATAATAATAATAATAATAATAATAATAATAATAATAATAAAAGCTCTGCATTATGGAAGTTTGTACCGGCAGATCAAAACTGTTCAAGGACTGTAAATTGGTATCAACCCTCAAAAACTAAATACATGCTTCTCTAATTTGATGAGTACATTTAGCATGGGGTACCAGTTACTGTTCCTGTAGAAACTATACACATTTCAGCTATCTAGCTCATAAATTTAGCTTGTGCTGATGGTTATTTAGGTATTCATTAACATGTCAAAGAACACACAGAAATCAAAATTCTAAACATTACTTTTTAATTCAGGACAGTAAAATAATTCATACTCACATTCAGTTACAAAGAAGTTGAGCATCGTAATGACGACGGTGTGTCCACTGAACATGTAGTCCCCACAGGTTTGAACTCCTGTCAGAGTCATCCCAAAGCCACTCCATATCGCCAGAGCTCGCTGGATCTTTCCCCAGCTGTCCCCATAGGTCTGTGAAAACAAAAAATTATCAGTAAAAATCTTAGAGTTATTCACTCATAGCGATGCCAGCTTGTTATTCATCTCAGCTGAAATCCTGACTAAATCTGTTTGGTCTTGCCAACATTTCCTTGTGCTTTGCCCACCTTACTGGCACATTTCAGGTGCTGCCCAGGCACAGAGAGTGAGGTAGCAAACATGGTGCAGCAGCGAAGCAAAAACACTGTTCCCATCAAAGAACACAGCCGCCTTAAGAGAATTGACCTGAAACGGAGATGAAATGAGTAAACGCATCAATGGTGAGCATGATGTCATGTAAAGGGAGTCGCTGGAGGTGGAGGTACCTGTGTTTGTGAAGGAGCAGGATCAACAGAAACATGTAACACAGTATAACGCCACAAGCTTCAGCCATTGCAAAAGCCCAAGGAATTCTGGGTACACTATAGAAGGACACAAACACAGCTTGTAGATTAGATACAGCAGGAGAGTGTATTGGTGAACTATTGAACTGAAGTTGCTCAAGAGTGTTTCCGTCCTTATGTATGTATTACTGATAATTATCATTGTAAAACACATAAGATAAGAAGCTGGTTGGTACCTGTCCAGGAATATATCAGGAAGCGGAGGATACGTCCTCATGTCTGGGACACGCTCGTGTACGATGACCATGACAAAAGAGGTGAACCCAAACACAAGAAATACATACAAGGAACTGATGATGGTCTTCCACACCTCTGGGTCCAACCTGCCAGCCAGTGGCTGCTGACACCTCCCATTGGAGTGTGTTTGACACGGCACTGACCCAGGAACACATCCAGACCTATCACTGCTCCTCAGCCGCAGCTCGGTCCCGTTATGATCATCTCTGTTAAGTCCTCTCCTGTCAGCTCCATCAAAACTCCACTCAGCTCTTGAGGTGCACAGTGAGAGTCCAGCAGGAAGGGGGTCAGACAACCAGAGGCCCAGCTCCTCCAGCTGGGATACGTTTTCTCTTTGGAGCCGGCGGAGGGCTAAAGTCAGCCTTTTGATGTCTCCCAGCACAGTGAGGCTCAGAGGGGGCCCCCGCAGGTCGGCCTCAGTCAGAGCCAGCAGGCTGAGGCCGTCGAGGCGGTGCTGTGTGCACAGTAACTCCACATACTGACCAAAACCCTCATCCTGCAGCCACTGGGCCACCTGAGCACAGCTCCAGGAGCTCATGCCCTCATCTGACTGTGCCATCATCCTGCTGCAAACAAAAACAAATATTAACACGTGTAGGTTTAAATAAGATGAACCACACATTTGCACGTCACTAACAAGAATCTATTTTGGTGATATGTTTGTTCTTCAAATCTAAAAAGGGCTTTGTTTTCATTATTTTGCATGTGAACCATGAATGACTCCATTCTTTCATCAATTAAACTGATCAGTTATTTGTTTTTTAATTGACTTCATTAATATTCATTAAGTACGGGGGGGGGGGGGGGTACTGCACTCAATTCACAAATTTCATGATTTAAAACAAAATGCAAAGACAAAATAAATAGTTACCATTAAGCATGATGCAGGCAGCTTATATGTCAAAGTATACACCCTGGTTTACACACAACACCAACAGGTCAAACCAAAACAACTGACCATCCTCTACTTTCTGTTGATGGGTTAAAACGAGAAGGAAAAAAATCACTGAGAAATTCTCTGATTTGATATCAAAGCTCCAAACAGAGGAAACGTCTCTCCTCCGAACAGGCTCAATATCGATGGCCCACTTTTTGGTGCGTCAGGGTTTTTTCCTTGTTATTGCCCTTTGACCTTCTTGATAAGCTGACCTCGATATTGCTCAGCCTGAACTCCCCACTGCTCCAAAGGTCTGATCACTCCAACAACATTCCTGTCACACCGCTGACTTCTATATGAGCCACTGCCTGAATAAAGACAGAATAAAAATGACATCCGGGAACTTTTATTCAGATTTTTAGCAATAAATTATAAAAATATCACTGACCTTCTAGTAGGTTTCTATATCAAGGTTGATTATTATATTAATCTAAACTGAATTTTTAAACTATATATTCACTTTTTATGTGTGAGGATGACTTTATTATTACAAGTTTAGAAAACAAGTTAAAGTTAATTAAATACATTCAGGATGTTATGCTGCCTTAGCCTCATATTACTGCACTGAATTTTCTCTGTACTCTGAGTCTAACACCCTCTCTTAACAAACTCAATTAAAACTGCTAATTCATGCATATAAATGAGACTACTGGTTTAGGTTGGCTCCCAATGGACGTTAAACATTCCTCTATTGCAAACACGTAAGCTGCACCAGTAAGTATTCCACTCAAAACAAAGATCTAGATATTTAAACCATAAAGAAACTCACCAGCTCAGCTGCTGCCCAGAAGAAAAACAGTTATTTATATTTAATCTGGCCTCTAGATCTCACTGACTTCCTCTCTGGCTGAGGCTTCACTTGGGATAAATAAGTGCCATGTCAGCTCTTCTGACCAGTGAGTCACACTGGGAGCTGTGACACACAGCTGAGAGACAGAAAGCTCTTCAGTGTGTGAGACAAAGACTGCTTCACAAAGGGCCCCACCATAAACCCACACGGGTAAATCGTATATTTACTTTCCATACAGACTGAAATAGCTTTAAACAGAATCACAGGAAGTAGTTTGTCCTGTTTAAAGCTGACTATAAAATATAATAATAAACAATAAATGCTTCCCTTACCCCCAAGATTCCAGTGTCACGGTGATTTCAGAGGGTGTAGGTGAACTTTCTGGTTGTTTCTCCACACCCAAGAACAGGGTGTCATGACCAACATGCTTCAGACAACTAGGCAACACCAAACAGGAAGAGATCTAAAAAAAACAACACCAGTAAAGAAGAGACCAGGGCTCCATGCAGGAGGGCAGTTTGGAGCACACTGACATCTACTGGGAAACACAGGGATCTGATCAGCAAAACTAAACAGCTAAAACACACATCATGTTTCAACAGCAGAAATACTTTAATGAAGTTTTTCATGATTTGTTTTAATTTTCAAAATATAAGGATAATTTCCCATGCACTTGTGTTGATTTCTTTCAAAACTGAGCAATTCTGTTTCTTTTATCATACTGTATGACTAACATATATTAATGCTACTTTTAAAAATATATATAACAGGATTTTTAGACACATTTTAAATTACTTGTTGAATGAATCACTTTTTTTTTTGTCTTTTCTCATTGAGACATGCTATTTTTGACTCCACTGAAGTATTTATTGATACAACAAGATGCGTGTTATAGTTTTACTAAAGACGACTATAAAAAATTAGTTTGGATTTCTTGTTCCAGTATTTATTTATGTTCATCCAACATGTTTTTCTTTAGTGTAAGTAATAAAAGGGCAAAGATTATGATTTGGTTGGAATAAATGAGCTGTCAAACCACTTATATAATTGTAAACACATCCATGATCCAGACCTTACAGTAGAGCCAAAGCGCTCCACCTGTTTGTGACAGTCAGCGTCTGGGTGAAGAGGAAGTGCAGAGTGAGAGCAGGTTATTTCTACTGTAGGGAAAGTCCAGAGGGGTATAAATACATCAAACCCAGAGATGACAGACAAGAGGTCACACTCTGATGCTGCATCAGGAGTGAAATGTGTTGCACAAGAGTCAAAGCAGACAAAAAGGCAGAGGAGGATACGGGATGTGTGGCAGGTGAGATCCCATCCCTGCAGGACCTAGAGGAGATTCTTCATTCAGCTCCACGCTCATGTCGCCATGGAGATGAGGTGTGGCAGAACCTTTTTCTGGGAGACATGTGAGCATCTCGTCCTGCATTTAATTTCACATAATTGAGCCTTTAAATTCCTTCAGTGGTTTGCGTTTTTCTTTGTTGTCAGGTTTATGTCTCATGACAAGTTTGGACTCTGGCAGCTGGGCATCACTCACGTTCTGAACGCCTCACATGGTAAACTCTGCTGTAAAGGCAGTGAGGATTTCTATGGAACCACAGTGAAGTATTACGGAGTTCCTGCCAATGATCTGCCAACATTTGACCTTACACCTTTTTTCTATCCTGCTGCAGATTTCATTCACCTGGCTTTGACATCAGGAGGTACAGCAGGCTGGTTTTAAGAGATTACACCAGAAATAAATAACTAATATTTTGTGTGTGTGTGTGTTTTGTAGGAAAGGTTTTGGTTCACTGCGCTGTGGGTGTGAGCCGCTCAGCTGCATTGGTTCTAGCCTACCTGATGATTCATCACCGCCTCAGTCTCTTGTCTTCTATGCGCTGTGTGCAACAGAAACGCTGGATTTTTCCTAATAGAGGTTTTCTACGACAGCTTATGGAGCTGGACCAAAAACTGCATGTGGAAAGACTCAACAAGCCTTAATGGTAGAAAGAAATCCTAGTATGTATAATTATAAGAAAATGATTTAGTTAAGCCTGTTTTAATCTGTATCATTTGTAAACTAAAGTGTTGAAGTTTCCAATTTTGTAGTGATTTGACCTCAGTGTTTACAGGGAGGGAGAGAGAGAGAGAGAGAGAGAGAGAGAGAGAAAGAGAGAGAGAGAGAGAGAGAGAGAGAGAGAGAGAGAGAGAGAGAGAGAGAGAGAGAGAGAGTGTCATGGATAAACAGACCAATCAATCCAACAGCAACATTAGATAATCTGCGTCCAGTCAGAGAGTATGGAGGACGGACCCTGCCAAAACTGGCAATAAATAAATGAATAAATATATCAGGATATAAATAAATAAATAAATAAATAAATAAATAAATAAATAAATAAATAAATAAATAAATAAATAAATAAATAAATAAATAAATTTATTGCGCAATAGATTTATTTACTTATTTATTTCCAAATTATTTTTCACATTTATTAATTATTTTTCCAAATATATTTCCGCATTAATTCATTATTTTCCTTATATATTTATTCATTTATTTATTGTCAGTTTTGGCAGGGTCCGTCCTCCATAATAGAGAACACTGAGCACACACACACACACACAGGGCTAATTTTGGAGCCGAGCACCATTCAAAAACAGCCACGTGCCTCTCACTGCTCGCTGGAGATCAGGAGCAGCAGCAGCAGGAGGAGCATCTGCTAAAAGTTATATTCTGAGTACAGGAAGAATGTCAGGAGGCAACCAGCGACAGAACCTGGTGCTCATCAAAGAGCTGGAGCTCATCTTGGATTCTTGTGCACTGGAGCTCACACCAGTGGATGAAGTCTGGCCCAACTTGTTCATTGGAAATGTGTGAGTGTTCATTTTTGTTTTTATATCCAGAAACAGCATGTTATGAGTTCTATAAAGAAGAATATTGGTTACTTTATCAGCATTTTATTTAGCATTGTACTAGTGATATTTTATTTACTATAATTTCAGTCATAAATCTTTATTATTAATCTAAACATCACAGGATGCATGAATTTTTTAAAACTCCTATATGTTCTCATCAGTAAAATGATGCTGCACTCTTCCCTTAATACTGAGGAGTTTCTATAATTACATGCTGTTTTGTGCATGTCATCCCTAAATCCATGTTTGTTGTTTAGAGCTGTTGCACAGAATAGAAAGACGTTACATAAGCTCGGCATCACTCATGTCCTGAATGCAGCGCACTCCAAGCAGGGCAGCATCGGTGACCAGAGCTTTTATGGGAACATGTGTGTTTACTTTGGCATCCCAGCAGAAGATTCAGACCACTTTGACCTCAGCCAGTATTTCAAATCTGCTGCAGACTTTATACATAAAGGCCTGAAGAACAAAGATGGTAAAATAGATCAGACTGTACCATTCACTGTTTCTTCCAACTTTTCTTTTATTCATTTTTCCCTTTCATCCTGTTAGGTAAGGTATTAGTGCACTGCATTATGGGAGTGAGTCGATCGGCCACTTTGGCTCTGGTCTACCTCATGGTGAGGAAGCATCTCTCGCTGAAAGATGCTCTGAGGCACGTCATCCAAAAACGAGCCATTTATCCCAACCGGAACTTCCTGTCGCTCCTCCTGAAACTGGATGAACAGCTGACACAAAAACGGAGGTTGTGTCCTCTTCTCTGACATCCATCACTTCATGACATCTTCATGTGCTACACTCCCAATCAAATCACTAATCACAGTGATTGTAAATAGTTTGATTATTGATTTTATATAGCTGGAAGCATATTTTGTGTTTTTTACCCTTTTGTGAAATGATCTAGTCCTGTGTCATAACACTCTAATTGATGACCAACACAAATGGGATGACTAATAAACAGTCATCTTTTTTAAAAAAAAGTATTTGTTAAAACTTTAAAATTGCTTTTAGCAAAATAAACAGGAGAAAATGTGCAGATGCCTCAGAAAACATGTTAGTGCACACAGGTAGTTCATTATGCTCTATAAAACAAACTCTGGGACCAACTTATAAAGTATTTTTAAAATGTTAATTTTTAATTTTATTTTTGAACTCAGACATAATACAGTGCTGTGGGCATTGGTCTGTTTGTGTTTTGATGGAACAAACGGTCTTGTCTGACTTTCTTTGATTTAAAAATGTCTGACGTCTAAGAAGGACAAAAACAATTCATTTCTGTTGGTTTTATTTTAATCTTTGAGTATATTTTCTATCTGAAAACCTCATTAGAACTTTGCTTTGGACTCATTACTTCCCAGACAAATCTGTCATGCAAACCAACACGGGAAAATATAACATCAAGAAAAATGAATATTTATAGAACTGTGCAAAAGTCTTGAGCCATCCTTTCTTCGTTTATATTTTTGATTTTCTTATAAAAAAGTTAATTAATTTCAATTTTTTTCTGGCTTTCTGAAAGTCTATAATAGGATGGGGGGATATTTATTTTATTGATTGATTTATTTACATTTTCAGCTCGGTCCTTCTCTTCTCGGTCCAGAACCTGAACATTCTGATCATTTTGACTTTGCTGTGGTTTGACTGTTAGGCTTTACTGCTGATCTGTGAATAATTCAGACTAAAAAACACTCCTAAACTCAAGGGATGAGCCAGCTGACACAAACTTTACAAAAAATACATTTAGTTAGGATATTAGATTGTTAGGCTCTTTGTTTCTATAGCAGCTGGTCACCAAAAATCCAGGATGTTCAGCTATTTAGTCAAATCAATGAAAAACAAATTTTCACAGTTTTAAAGGAGGTTATTTTTTTATGTCATTAGTTGAGCACCTGATTGATCTTTCAGGTTCTCTTTCAGGTCTGTAATAGATTTGTTCTCATTTTCTCAGGGACACAATTCGTAGGTCACCTGTAGCTTTTTAGGCCTCATGCTTCTGTTTATGCATCAAAATATGGTGCCATGGTCAGGGACAATGACAGAAACAAAGTGAATATGCTGGCAAAGTCTTGAGAAAAGCTTTGAACCTTCAGAAAACCTGAAAAACTATTGACCACTTTAAGTGATTATTATTTGGCTACTTGAAAGCAAAGTGAACAGATATGAGGAGTAATTAATGACATGAAAATAAACAAGACCTGATTTCACCACATGCAGAAGCGAAGGTTGCTTTCTTTCCTGTTCCTTTACAACTGTCTGCATGTTTTCTGACTTGAACTGGTTGTGTTTTCTGATTTCTTCTCAGAAGATTCTTTTGTTTTGCCACAACAGTTTAAAACTTGTCCATGTGCACAATGGGTTAAATTTTAAAAAGCTTGATTATAATAAAGTTTGGTGCTGTGTCTCTTGTTTTAATCTCAGCTTGTTCTCTTGCAGTGCCATGTCCAGAGCTCTGAGTTGCTTCAGGAAGCCGTGATTAGGCAGGATACAGCGATGCTGCCACACACGCTCGATAGCATCCACTACAGTTAAACCCTGTTTCATCATCAGATACGCCAAGACCAAAGTCGCTGACCTGCTGCGACCCATCACACAGTGCACCAGCACCTTGTCTGGAATCAAAAAACAAATACACTCAGAGAACAAATTAGCACGTAACTCAGAATACTTAAATAAAATGCAGTTGATTAGAGCTCACTGTGTGGGTGGCTGAGGGCCTCGTGGATAAACTCTGCTGCAGAAGAGAAGTACTGTGAGATGTTGAAGGTGGGTTTGTCATCAGCTTCTATGCCGTAGTACTGGATATTCATGCTGCTGTAGTAACAAGCACCAGTAAGCACATTATTCCACTTTCCCTCTGCTGCATTCAGGATGTGAGTAACACCCAGATCCTTCAGGCCAGGCAGCTCCAGAGCTGTTTTCCTGTTTTCATTAAAAACACACCTAATAAGAAACTGTCAGCACAAACACACCTGATTCATCCCTGCATCGTGTGAATCGACTCACTCATCGCCGATGTAGATGCGTGGCCACACCTGATTGGCGTGTGCGTACTGAGCTGTGGTGCCGGTCCAGAAGAGCTGCTCCAGGTCTGATGCTCCCGGAGTGACGTAATCAGAGTCTGGATTGACTTGGGAATTCATGCTTCTGGATTTCAGCACACAAGAGGACAAAACACACACACATTCCTGTAGTTAAGTCATGTCCATTACAGTCAAAACAAATAACAAACCTTACCTGTACAAATAAGCAGCACACATTTAAAAACCTCATTATTTAAACACATAAAAAATAAGAAGGTTTGATTCTGCAGCCCATGGTTCTGTGCTGAAGGAATTCAGTCGTTTGTCAAGTTAATCTCTGATGATGCTATATCCTCCTAAAAAGATGTTAAATTTAAATGTTCTACATTAAATTCAAAGGATGCATTTTGTGTTTTGTATGATTATTGAAGGCATTTTGATTACAGTATTTAAGGTCACGTAACGTTACATTACGTGACCTTTCAGAAGACTTATTTGTGAGTTTTTAAAACCTATTTAATCAACATACAGTTAGGAAAACCAGTATTTGATACATAATATTTCAAGTTTTCCCACTTAAAAAAGAATAGAGTAACTTTCATCAGGTACACTGTGAGACAGAATCTGAATAAAAATATGTTAATCATATTTTTAAAACATAAGTATTTGATTCAACAGAAAAACAGAACTTAATATTTGATACAGAAGCTTTTGTTTACAACTCCAGAGGTCAGATGTTTCCTGTAGTTCTTGACCAGGTTAGCATCACTGCAGCAGGGATTTTGACCCACTCCTCCATTCAGATCTTCTTGAGATCTTTCAGGTTTCAGGGCTGTTTCTGGACAAGTCTCAGCTCCTCCAAAGATTTTCTATTGGGTCCTACTGCAGCCAACACCCATCTTCAATGCTCTTACTGAGTGAAGGCAGTTGTTGCCCAAAATCTGGCGATACCTGGCCCCATCCATCCTCTCCTCAGTACAGTGTAGTTGTCCTGTCTCCATTGCAGAAAATGTTTGCACCCCCCAGCTTCACTGTTGGGATGGTGTTCTTGGTATTATACTCATCCTTTCTCCACAGTGAGTAGAGTTTATACCAAAAAGTTCTGTTTTGGTCTCATCTGACATCTGATGCCTCCTCTGGATCATCCAGATGGTCACTGGTTAACTTCAGATGGGTTTGGAGTGGACATGCTGGCTTGAGCAGGAGGACCTTGCTGCAGGATTTAAATCCATGATGGTGTAGTCAGTGTCTCACTAATGGTAACCTTTGACCCCGTGGTCCCAGTTCTCTTTGACCAGCCCCTCTCAATCTGGGCTGATCCCTCACCTTTCTCATGATTATTCATACTCCATGAAACCAGATCTTCATGGAGCTCCAGTCTGAGGGAAGTTAACAGTCGGCTTGAGTTTCTTCCATTTTCTAATAATTGCTTCTCACCAAGCTGTTGTCCTGTAGCCCATCCCAGTCTTATGTAGATTTGGTCCCTGGTGTCTTCAGACAGCTCTTTGGTCTCCATGATGGAGAGGGTGGAGTCTGATTGACTGATTGTGGACAGGTGTCTTTAATACAGTTCAAACAGATACAATTAATACAGGTAATGAGTGGAGGATAGAAGGGCTTCTTAAAGATGA
>SSNR01000024.1:156568-304855 GCA_006937965.1 Callopanchax toddi
ACAGTGAGTAGAGTTTATACCAAAAAGTTCTGTTTTGGTCTCATCTGACATCTGATGCCTCCTCTGGATCATCCAGATGGTCACTGGTTAACTTCAGATGGGTTTGGAGTGGACATGCTGGCTTGAGCAGGAGGACCTTGCTGCAGGATTTAAATCCATGATGGTGTAGTCAGTGTCTCACTAATGGTAACCTTTGACCCCGTGGTCCCAGTTCTCTTTGACCAGCCCCTCTCAATCTGGGCTGATCCCTCACCTTTCTCATGATTATTCATACTCCATGAAACCAGATCTTCATGGAGCTCCAGTCTGAGGGAAGTTAACAGTCGGCTCGAGTTTCTTCCATTTTCTAATAATTGCTTCTCACCAAGCTGTTGTCCTGTAGCCCATCCCAGTCTTATGTAGATTTGGTCCCTGGTGTCTTCAGACAGCTCTTTGGTCTCCATGATGGAGAGGGTGGAGTCTGATTGACTGATTGTGGACAGGTGTCTTTAATACAGTTCAAACAGATACAATTAATACAGGTAATGAGTGGAGGATAGAAGGGCTTCTTAAAGATGAACTAACAGGTCTGAGAGAGACAGAATATTTACTGATTGGTAGGGGATCATTAAATAAAATGAACATTATTTAAAAATCATACAAAGTTGAATTTTGGGTTATTTTTATTTATTTTTTAGATTTGGTCACTCACAGTTGAGTTGTGCCTACAATGAAAATTACAAACCTCTTCAATCTTTTTAAGTGGAAAAACTTGAAAAATCAGCAGGGGATCAAATCCTCATTTACCCCACCGTGTTTATAACTAGAACCTTTTATTCATCACAAACATCGATAGAAAAAAAACACTCACCTATTTCAGATCGATTTCCCAGTAGGACGTGGAACTCTGTCACTCAGTGAACAGTGTGTGTGTGTGTGTGTGTGTGTGTGTGTGTGTGTGTGTGTGTGTGTGTGTGTGTGTGTGTGTGTGTGTGTGAGATTGTATCCAGTAAACGAAGAGTTATTTCCTGGTGTGTGGGGGGGATTCAGTTGTTACTGTATAAAGAAACTGTAATGATCCACCAGCTGATCAGTTCTAAGCATCACAAACAACACGCCCCTCTCTATTATCAGGATGTGTTGATGTCCTGTTTGCTCCGTTGATGGAGGCTCAGCTCCAGCTGTCTGAGCTGCTCCAGAAATCCAGAGTTTGGTCCAATGTCTCTGCTCAGACGCACAGCGATGATGGCCTCCATTAAGGACAGGCCCTGGTGGATCATCAGATAGGCCAAAACTAGCGCCCCTGAGCGACTCACACCCATGGCACAATGAACAAACACCTTCCCTGAAACACACTTTGGTTAGACAAAAGAAATCTGTATCATCATTAAACTCTGACCACTAACCATTTTCCTTCAGAGCGATGTCTATGAACTGTGCAGCAGAGTTGAAGAAAGGCTGGAGGTTGAACTCAGGATGGTCTGCAGCTTCGACGCCATGGTACTCCACTCTGATGTCATCGTAGAACTGCTGACCCGTGTTGATCCGGTGTCGACCTGCTGCAGCGTTCAGGATGTGAGTGACACCCAGAGATGAGAGTGTTCCTTTATCTCGTGCAACAGACCTTCAAACACAACCACGAGTGTTTCACTAAACATGTATTGTCACATTTCATGGTGCTGCTGGTCTACTCACTCATCTCCAATGTAGAGGTTGGGCCAGACGTGACTGACAGGCGCCACAGGCTTCCTGTTCGTCCAGAGAATTTCCCTCAGCTCTGCCAGAGATGGTGTTTCCTGCTGCTCGGCTAAAAGCCCTCTGTTGCAATACAGATGTGTGTGTGTCCTGGTGTATGTTCATGTGAAAGTCATGGTGTGTGTCTGAGTGTGTCTTTTTACAGTGATTGGGTCTGTCTCTTTCTTCTCCTCTCCCTCTCGAGGCTCATGTCGAGGCTGCGGAGCTGCTGCAGGAAGCCCGGGTTGGGACAGACGTCTCTGTGCTGCCTGACAGCAGCCGCCGCCTCCTGCAGCCTCAGACCCTCAGAGATCATCAGGAAGGCCAACACTAAGGTGGCAGAGCGGCTCACGCCCATCAGGCAGTGTACAAACACCCGCCCTGGGACAGAGGTGTTACCTTCAGCACCAGAAATGCAGCAACACAAAAACTGAACATTATAAATTACATCATAATAGTACAGAAGGTGTGCTGACTTGCCTCCCATGCCTAGAGCAGCTCTGATGTACCGTGCAGTCGGATAGAAGAAAGGACTGAGGATGAAGTCTATTGCATCATCAGCCTCCACCCCATAATAATCCACGGACATGTCTCTGTAGAAACGTGGGCCTGTGTTGACGTAGAAACAGGAGCCGGGGTTGGGGGGTCCATGAGCAGCGTTTACTATGTGAGTAATGCCCAAACTGTGAAGAGAGCCCTTATCGCGAGCTGCCACCCTGAAACACAATCACTTGTTATTCTGCATGACGTGTGCATGTGCATAGATGCATGTGTGTGCTTTGTTACATGTGCACCTACTCATTGCCAATGTAAAGGTTAGGCCACACCTGATTGACGTGACCAGTTGGCCGTCTGTTTGCAAGCAGGAAGTCCTGCAGGTCTGAGACAGAGGGAGGCTCATACGGAGGATCTCTGAGAGACATGCTACAAAAAACATAGGGTTAGATACACCGGCATATATAAAAAGGTAAATAATTAGTCACAGCAGGTTTTGCTCAAAAACTTATCTTAAATAAACATCCTCAAACCAAATGTTTCCTCAAATCAACACAATAAATCAGGCTTACCTCAGTTCAAACTCTCCAGTCTGCTCCTACAACTCACAGGCGTCTGTAGCCTGGTTCTGTTTATAAACCTGTAATCAAACACTCACTGGTAACAAACACACTGCAGCATTCATCAGCAGCTGGGACACTTTAAAACACATTTAATCCACTTAAACTGCATGCCTGAGGTCTGATGTGCTGCAGTCAAAGGTCCAGTGAACTTTAGCTTGTTCTGTAATGACCAGGTTGTTATGTAACACACCAGTCCTCTGTAAATGTGTTCAATGCAGTGCATCATGTTAGTTCTCAATTATATATTTTTGGTGTTTCCAGTCAATGTTTTCTTCAAAGTTAATAATTATAATTACAGCCTAGAACTAACTGTGCTGCAGAGGACCTACTGAATGTTTTTTTCCCCATATTTTCCTAAAATAAACATTTTTGAGACAAATATGCAGTCAATTTTTCCAACATAAAAAAATGTGTGTTCTTATTTAAAGCGGCTCTCTGGAGCATTTTTCTCTGTATCAAAGTTTTCTAAATGTTTTAAATGATATTTCAGGTCTAAACTATGATCTATGGGTTGAGTTCCACAACATCTGTCATTCTGATGAAGACCCTCCTTCCTCCTAGAGACCCCTTTCCATTTTTTCTTGCCGCCGACATTTTTCAGCCAATGAAATTCAAATTTCTGCATTCTCTCAACATGCACGCGCATCGACCAAACCTGTACCAGTAGGGGGCGCTGTCGTACAGGACGCTCCGTGTGTTTCTCTGCCGTCTCAGCCGTTCACTGAGGACTCACGGCTCATTTCTACTAAAAACCTACCCATTCTCCAGCTAAAGATGGATTTATTTTTATTTTTAAACCTTTCACCTCACAGAATGGCAAGGCTTGACAGGATTATGCGTTTATTTTGGTCAGAAAGTTCATCCAGGGCCGAGTCAAGTTCAGCTTCAGAGTCCAGCAGCAGCTCTCTGCTAACAGAGCTAATATCAGAAGCAGCAGGGACAGAGAGGGCTCATCAGACCCTCGTAGTGTTGTTGGAATAAGATTGTGAACTGTGAGTGATTAAACCCTACACATTGAGCGGTACAGTTCATGTCCGAAGTATATGCGCCGCGCGCACGCGACCGGACGCGCGTGTCGAGATGTTTTGAGGAGGAGCCTTTGGACGCTAGATTCAAAAACTGCTCTCCTGATGAACTCCTCCGGAGTGCCGCTTTAAAGTAATTTTATTAAAAAAATGGCCATGTCAATTTTTTTAATTAAAAAAAAAGTTAATTTTTAAAACATTTAGTCAAAGTTTCAGGTGTGGTCTGCAAATCAAAGTTTAAAGCAAACAAGTGATCAAATACGACCACTTACCCCTTTAAAGAGTTAACAATGCCACAATGAATTACACCCCCTTTCAAAGTTTTACCATGAACACACATTATGGTAAGATTGGCCTAACTTCCAGGAACTGTTTAAAATTAATTCACAAAAAGAAATTTAAAAAATTGCCACAGAAAAGTGACCATATTTACATTGTTCTGAATTTACTGGTAAGACAAACCAGGATTGTGTGCAGAGGAAACAAAAACATTTAATCCTTTTACTTTCTCATTTAAGCAAATGTTTTTATTCAACCAGTTTATTAAATACAGTTTGTTACTTTTGATGTCCATAAACTGATTTATATGGTTAGTTTTTTATGTAACTGCCAAAAAGCAAGGATCTGAAAATAAACATCAACATGACATACTCAAAGACGACGGAGGAGAATCAAATTCAGTTTTATTTTTCTAGTTTCCCACGATGACGGAAAACCTGACAGCAGGACTTAAAGGTCACATAAGGCTTTATGGTGTATCTGGACAAACAAAGAAAATCCTAACATGGAGAAACACTGAATACAAGCAGGTCAATAAACCTCTTGCATCTTTCTGTCTATACTTGCGGTTGTTCAAGTATTCAGATTGCACAGATCATGACCTGATATTAGCACAGATTGAAATGTTTGGCCCATGATCAGTCACCCTATGTCGTTTCCTTTTCTTCTAGATTCCTTCGTATCTTTAAGTTGGAGAAGAGGTTGAACCTTTGACAACAAATCAATCTAAATTTAACAAAACAAGACAAAACTTTATTTATATGATCAACGTTGGCACAGGATCAGGGGAATTATGAAAAAAATAATCCATTCAATGCCCACTGACAAAATGTTCAAACACAACTATCTACTCATGACAGTAAAATCTACCTTTAAATAATACTGTGTGCAAAGATGTAAGATGTACAATACAAAGCAGGTTATCAGAAACAACAGGCTGGTAAATGAAACCAGGTTTTCTGAGTTGAGGTTTGCTTGAATTGTGATCTAGATCTGCACATTTAAAACAAGATCACCCAAGAATTCTAAAATACTAAGAGAGAGATCTGTAGATTTACCTTTGCATTTATAAAATTGTTGTTCTGCAGGCTTTTTTGTGTCTTATCACTATGTAAAACTTCCTGTTTTAAATGCAAAAACAAAAAAAACTGTTCTGTTGAGTAAGTCAAAGTTCAATTTCTGTCCTAAAGGTTTTAAAATATAAATCCGTCTTATTTTCAAAAGAATGAGTCTCTTGAAAAGTTTTAGTTGTCCGGTGATTTAAACTACAATGGTTTTAAACATCTTAAAGTCTGTGATGAGAAGCATTCTCTTCTGATGTGATGCAGCTCATAAAAAAAGCTTCTTGGTGAAGTCAAACAGAGCAGTGTCATTCTGAAAAAGGAGAAGAGAAGCTGAAGCTGCTCCCAGTTACAGGCGCCGCTCATCGGATCTGGAAAAGTTCACAGAAAAAAGGCACACAGCTCACCTGAACTAAACAAGGTAACCTTCTGAACACCGACAGAGTGAAATGAGTATTAACCAAACCAGGAGGAAGCTTTAACATAAATAAAAACTGTGCATTACAATAAAATGTATTTGGTTTCTCAACTGGTTTATTAAAGCTAAATAAAACACTGAAATCCAAAACCACAGCTTTAGATCCTAAAACCTGCCTTCATCGTTGAGCTTTACTCTCTAGTTGTTTGTGCTTGAATTACTCAACAGATGATAACATCAGAGCAACCTGGAGCTTTAACACAATTAGAAACAACTAAAACTATTATTTTCCACAAAAAATGACATGTAAACTCTTTGTGTAAAGCTAAACCAGAACATTCCCTGGTGTTAACGTTAAACCTGGCTAAGCTGCGTGATCCTCTAGTGACCCCTTGAGGACAAAACAAACCATAGATGAGCAAAAATGTGCAGATGCCCTAAAGATAACAAGAATGGGCGTATGATTAAATAAAAATGGGTAAAAGAAAAAAGATCTGTTGGAGTCGAAGCAGTGTGAGTTTGAGGTTTTGGGTGGAAGGAAAAGTTTTCCCAAACTCCTCACTTAAAGTCAGGCTTTTCTGGGAAGGTGCAACCTGCTCGTCGGATGATGACGTTAGCAGAGTAGTGTGCTGCTTTCACACACTGATCCAGAGGTTTCTCTTGGACAAGCCCAGACAGGAAGCCTGCAGCACACACCAAACAAAACCATTTTACAAAAAATACACAGAAACCAAAATAAACCAAACCAAATAAAAACTCACCTCCAACAAAGGCGTCGCCTGCACCGTTAGTGTCCACGATGTCCTTTGGGTCAATCTTCAGCACGGGGAAAGTCTCGATTTTATCACCTGATGAGATGAGAGGAAAAACGACACACTGCAGGTGTTAAAAACAGAACAACAAAGCGAGATAAATTACTTTAATAAAAATAAAAACGAGTCTTACTTCGACCCATGACCGTATCATCCTTCCCCTGGGTAAACACTACAATCCTCTGTCTCTTTTTGTTGACTTTGGGTAAAGCCTGAGCTTTTGTTGCAATTTCCTGAATGTCCTTTGTCTAAAGCAACAACAAAAAACAACACATACTTAACACTGCTGCACAAAACACAAGAAAACTGCAGCTCTGCTCATGAAAAATCCACCCACCTCAAAGTCCTGCTCTTTAGCAAAAGCAGCAGCTTCCTGATTTTAAATAAAAACATGCAAACCATCAGCATTTCTACTAAAACCGACTTCAACATGCATCTGTGGAGGTCGCACAGACAAAACGTGACTTACCGTCTCGTTCCCGAAGAGCACGTCGATGTAGGGCATGACCTGCATGAGGTTGTCCTTGAAGAACTGACAGATGAAGGGTGCAGAAAGGTTCATGCAGAATAACTTGTTATTTTCAGAAGCGTGCTTTGCCACTTTTAGGATAGACTCTAGAGAGACGGTCAGGAAAAAACCCTGCAAGGAACAAATGTGTCAAGATGGGCAACGTATTAATATCAGGAGTGCCTAATGACAAAAATACATCAGAAAATTAAATAATAGCACTAATGGCAATGATGACGTTAAAAGTTCAAATGAACTTAGTGAGCTAATGCTTTAAAAACAAGTTGAACAAATTTATTTAGACCAAAACATATATTTCACCTCCTTTAGGACAAACTCCACTTTGGTTTTTCTGCAGCCAAAAGTTGTTGATTCATGACAAAACATTTATAAGTAATCCAGTTAGGGTTAAATAAATTACATGCCGGGTTGTACAGTGACTTAAGTTAACTAGTTTTACTAACAGGCTGCACAAAGGGGAAGCAGAAAAGCTGTGAATATAGCCAACAACGTAGTTTCCTGACAATCACATGATGGAGTGATGGAAACTACTTACAGCGATATAGTAGACTTTAGCTTTCTCCACCAACTCCCAATTTTCTTCCAGATCTAAATGTTTTTCCTTCTTATAACAGTTAGCAGCAGCTAGATTCGCTACCAGAGACCTGAGAGAGATAAAGCGTATGTTTAATAACAGATTATAATTAATAAATAAGATGAATGATTATAATTTACCTGTTGTCTCCTGTGATGCAAGCAGCACACGTCCCCGTGGGCTCTTCGTCCTGTTCGTAGTAATGAGCATCGACGTGGGTCTCCTCCGCCTTCTGCTTGAGGATTTCTCCAAACTTATCTTTTCCGATGCAGCCGAAGAACGTTCCCACGTTATGGGGCTCCTGGATCATCCACTAGAAACAATTACAGCACCGTAGATTAGCCCCAAGCAATCGATTCCTCTCACACAGGAACACGCTTGAGGGGGATTTGGGGTGTTTAGGAGCACATAACCGACCTGAGCGATTTTAATAGAGTTCTGAGTGGCTCCTCCAGCGTGATACTCGACTTTGAACTTCTTTACAAGCTCGTCAAACCTACACACAGAAACCCAGACCTCAGATTTGATCAAATATGTTCAGAAGTTGAGTTTAAAACAAAACACTGAGGACATTGATACACTTTTAAGGCTGAATGAGGCTAGAATATAAATAATAAAAACACAATCTGATGTATTAATGAATGTAAATGTGAGGAAACACAATATAATGATAAGACAGTTCTGACCTGCAGACACAGAGTTTTGGCCGACTGAGTCTTAGATTGACTGATTAAGCTGATCAAGCTGAATTTGGCCGATTCAGATCACCAGATGTTTAATTTTTGGGTCCATCTTTAGTTGTTTGAAGTGCTCTAGTCTTTGTTAAAATATACAAATGAGACATAATAGCTTGTGTATTCAGTCGACTAATAAGTGTTAAAAATCAACACCTAAACACATGTGTAAGATGTTTTACACAACAGAAAAATACATTTGAGTATTCTTCTGATCTCAGTTACATTTACAGTTTGATGATATTATAGCCTGAGGCCCTGCAGCATTGTGTAGTATGACCCTACACTTCTGCAGAAAGCAGACTATTAAAAAAACAACACACATGCATGACTGATCCATTAATGTCTGTTACATAACTCAATAAAGCCACTCTTTTATGTTTCCTCTTTGGGCTAAAAGCTTCTCTAACTGGCCACGCAGCAGACCAATATCTGTGTGTGTTTTATCTGTGGGGAGATTGCGTGTTTAAATGTCCTTTTTTGAAACACTCCTGGTTAAGGTCCTGGAAGGTTAGTAAATAGTGACGAGGAAGGAGAAAGGTGGCTGACTCAGTGTTAAACTGATGATTCCAACAGCAGGTCAGACGAGTTAAACGAGTGGATTTACAGATAATTTCAGCTCTAAAGTTGGGAAAATCTCACTCTACACAAAGACTAGTAACTGTGTTTAGTTTGTTATTAAACCTTAAGATGTAATATTGTTGTTGTAAATCTAATAATGAGGGCATTTAGATTTTCTATGAAGATGTTCTGAATGTGTAACTGCAGACTCGATCAGTACGAACAGTCACATCTGACTTTCTTATCTCCTGCTGTTGAGTGTTTGTTTTCTGGCTCTAGTCTCAGTGGGACTGGGGAGGTGAAGTGTCCTGCTCTGTTATTGGATAACACCATCTCCCTGTGCTGCTCTGCTATTGGCTGTCCGAACAGGAACAGAGGTCAATGGTAGCATTCTTGCTCGTGCCTGTCTTGACTGGCCTCACTGTGAATTCTGACGTATTTTTCTCGCTGTGACAAATCCTGTCAGAAAGCTCCACATGTGGCATCTTCTATTCTACAGGAAGTGTTGCATCATGGGAGATACTAACAGTTCTTTGTGCTTGTCCTCAGCCAGGATCTGATCGTTGGGCTTCAGGGAGTACCTGTGAATTATTAGAGAAAGGAAATTTGTGGCATGAATCAACAGAAATACACCCACACAGCATCAGGATTAGGTTTATGTGAGAATAGAAAACACACGCCTACAAAAATGTTCCTTCAATCAACTCATTCAGGGAAAACAGCTAATCAGAGAGTAGTTTTTAGGAATAACATACAGAGGTAGGCTGGGGATTACAGGGTAGTTGTATTCATCAGGCTAAATGAGAGCTTTAATCCTGGACTTTACACAGAGCTGGAAACCAAAGTAGCCCTTTGCAAAGGGTAAATCTGGTGCACTAGACTGATCAGAACACAGTAAAAATGTGTGAATTGTCCTGCTGAGGGATGAAGAAAGGATTATTCTGCCAGTTTTTTGCTGAAATGATGTGAAATTGAAGCTGTTCGAGCTGATAATGGAGTTTCAAGTTACATTAAAGCAACAAACACAGCTAACCTGACATGGATTATTAAGTCGTTCTGCTTTATTTTGTCCTTAAAATCTTCTTTGTGAATTGATCAAATGAGCCTTTACATCTCTTCCTCTTATAATCCTTCTCAGACTGCGTGAGCTCACAGATAACAAACATGACTGGACCTGGTTTTGCTGATTGTGGACTTTATTTATTCATTAAACTTACTTGTCCAAGAAGTCTTTATCCACTAGAGCAGAGATATCCAGTAAAGGGTTTCCCATCCCAAAGAGAGAATTAGGGCTGGAACAAAAAATAGACATTTATGTTAACTCGACCAACCTGGCAGTATGAAACCTTCTTTCAGACACCAAATAAGACAACTTTTGTGCATTTAAAAAAAATGTGCAAAATCCCACTGTTTGTTTTCACGTGACTTCTATTACAGCTACTTAAAACGTTAAACCCACGCAGACAGAAATGCAGAAACAGTACAAGTGAAACACAGTCCCACCAAAAAAACATTGATGACTCATCAACAAACGGAAAAAAGAAGACGATGAAAGCAGTTTGTGGTGAAGATCTGGGCATTCAGGCGTGCAATTATGTTATGACACAGTGAGGGAACACGAGGACAGCAGTGCACCACATGTGCGTGCGTTTCTGTTTTCTGAGCACAAAACTAAACACAGGGTTTGACAAATTTATGATCTTGTGATGCCCACAAACAAGCACCAAAATCCCTGTGGCAGGCGAAAACAAAACGACAACTAAAAGCCACATCCGTGTTTTGTGTCATCACACTCAGACCTGTCTGGAACATCCGTAATCTGTTGCAGACAGTTAGTGTACGACCTGATCTGCCTGAGGACACGAGTAACTAACAAGTTGCATTAAATGTAAATCTAGATTTGGCTAAAACAGAACTCCTACATACTTGGTGTTTGTGGGAAAACCCCAGATGGAGCAGCCTTTGAACACAACTCCTAACAGATGGCGCCTCCATATGAACATGTGCTACCATATTTCCCATGAAGCCTTTCTCATAATATTTTAATAAGAAGAATTACCACGGAATCCTTGCTTTTGAGAAAGCAATATGCTGCAGATTGAAAATTTTTTTAAATGCAACTATCTATTCTACAGAGGCTACACCCTCACTATCATCTCACACAGCACATACATCTGCCAGTATGCAGTCAGATGATTAATGGGCTTGTGCAGCCAATTACACAAACCCATGACCCAGGTCTGCCTTCACATCAACCATCCAGGCTGAATGTCAGCGAGCTCTTACCTGGCAGCAGACATGATGTTCCTTCTCTCTGTGCTAGACGCTGACAGACCTGTTGAGCGACCTTAAAACCAGCCCTGAAAAAGGCTTAACATAAAAAACCTCAACAATTTGAGCTCAGCGTGCGATCAGATCGATTTTCGACTGCAACCACAGCTCCTCCTACTGGAGACTGACTGATTGGAGGCATCTGAAGGAGGAAGGGCCACAGCAGTCTGCCTCTGTCTGGTGATTGGCTCGTTTCTCCGACTCCAGCCTACCCAGCGTTTGTTTGAAGCTTCATTACACCGTGAGACGCGAGTCTCAGTGTGGTACAACCAGCTGCAAGAGTCTGATTTCCACAAATCGCATGAAAACACAGAACAACGCAGACCACGTGACTGCTTTCATTGTTTTGGAGGCTGGTGCAAGATGACTCCTGCATGCGATGTGTGCACTGATTCGGAGATCACTTCAAAGCCTTTCTTTCTGCAGCACAGAGGGAATGTGTTGGTCAAACTGAACTCAGATCAGATATTACCTGAAGTGAATCCCCACTGCTCCAGTTACATAATCTTGTTTGAAATCTAAATGTCTAAACTTGAATCAGTTTGAAGTAAGCGCATAAGAATAGTATAAACAGAACTTTGCATCTATTTGCACACCAATTAACTGTCTTTAAAAACTTAAATACATGTATGGTCAAGTCGCGTAAGATTTGCGCACGCATCTGTACTACTCAGCTGAGCGGCGGGTCCCTTCCCGCGCCAAGAGGCGCAGTTATTAATAATGTCACCGGTTTTCAGTCACCTTAGTTTGACGGGCGCCTTTTTGGTCGGAGACTCCTTCTTCTCATCTTCCGAAGAGGAAAGTTTAGGTTTCTTTGCTTTGGGTTCATCAGAAGCCATGTCTGTCCGGTCTGAGCACGTTGCACTCACCTTATGAAAATGCGGTCAAGCTATCAATAAAAACCGGTCTTTGGTCCTGAGTATAGACTCGCAGGCAGCAGGTTTTAAATTGCACTTTAGGTTGACCTAATGGAGGAACTCTGAGCGACATAAACACTGAAACGCGATGTTTGGTTCGAGGAATATTTAACATTGAAATTACAGTAACGGAATTTACATTAAACAAAAAGTAGTAGTATGGACAATTAATTAACTAAACATTTTGTGCTAAATACGTAATGTTAATGCTGCAAAAAAGTAAAACTAAAAGTGAAAAGGGTAATAAGATTGTAATTAACATTTACAAATCATTTTCAGTGGCTACCAAAATCGTAGTAGAATTTAAGATGGAGTTAATATATATTAATATGTATATCTAAAATATATTTGCTATTTGTTATTTTCATTAATAGCACATTTTTCAATAGTTGTTACAAGTGATAAAAAATATATATTTGCCAAGGAATGTAAAAACTACATCTCTATTCAGACACCACCTGCAAGGCCATACTAAGGGTAGCAAAATCCAGAAGTACATTTCCCAGCACGGAAATGTAGCTGGCCGCAAATAATGCCCGATTGAAAACAAAGTTACTTTGCTTTAAAATAGTCGTCTGAGTTAACACTAGCGTTAAAAAGCAAGCTATGTATTTATAACGTAAATTAAAGTAGACAAATTATTTTTCTCATGCGTTCATTATTTTTATATATGACTTTATTGTGTTTACGTGGGCATACATCCGCAGGCGTCTCCCCAGTAACTCGATCCGTTCTGTCACCTAAAATCTGGCAGCTGAAGTTAGCAGGTAAAACTTGTGAAAGTTTTCTTTCATATGTCTTTTTTTAACACTTTTGAAGAATTGTGACACTTACGTTTTTAGCTTATTTTATGTTTAACACAGCAATGTTTGAAAACGTGTGGGATGTTTTTACTGTTACAATGTTAACCAACCAGGCCGTGAAGTTATGAAGTTAAAGTTAGTTTTAAAATTCACCAGGAGGTAAATATTACTAACATCCCATTCTGCTCTATTTTTTATATTGTTTAGATTAAGACATAGTAATATACACAGCGGGGACCATGCTTGTTTGCTTCTTTCTGCTGTTGTTACTGACAACAACAACCTTCATTGTTACAGCTGAGATGATCAACAGCCTCTTCCTCATTAATCCCACTGGAGACATCTTCCTGGAGAAACACTGGAAGAGTGTCATCAGCCGGAGTGTGTGCGATTACTTTTTCGAAGCTAAGGAGAAGGCAGATGATCCAGAGAATGTGCCCCCTGTCCTACAGACTCCACACCACTATCTCATTTCTATCTACAGGGGCAAACTCTTCTTCCTCTCAGTTGTCCAGACTGAAGTCCCTCCACTCTTTGTCATTGAGTTCCTGCACAGAGTCGCTGATACATTCCAGGTGGGATATTTAAGCTGGGGTTGTACACTTCAGAAGCCTTCTATTGGATTTTCAGAAGTATTGGAGCTTTTTTTAACTGTAGGCACTAGAAGAGAATTCTGAAAATGCAGATGCATTTGTTTTATAAAATTTAACTTTCAGTCCCGTGTTGAACTTTGATTGATCCACTGGTTAAACTATTGACTAGTTTTAATGGTACACCATGGACATAACTTGAACTGTTGTACACTCACTGATGAGAACAGCACAGATTAACATTTTGCACATAGTGTTCAAAGTTTAATGTACATAACTAATGCAAACTGTTTTCTAAGAAAACTGATAAATGTCCCTTTTCCGCTCTCATAAGTCTGGTGTTGGTTTCAGTGAAACATTTTTATCCACAGGATTACTTCGGAGAATGCTCAGAAGGTGTGATCAAGGATAATGTGGTTATTGTTTACGAGTTGCTGGAGGAGATGCTGGACAACGGGTTTCCGTTGGCAACAGAGTCCAACGTCCTGAAGGAGATGATAAGGCCTCCCACCATCCTGCGGTCAGTCGTCAATACGCTCACAGGTAAACAGAGTTCAGCTGAGGAGGTGTGAACTGCCTACCTCTAATCCAAGTAAAACAAGTAAAATCTCTTTGAGTTGACTGTGTTGGTTTTTGTTTTCCAGGAGGTAGTAATGTAGGGGATATGCTGCCAACAGGTCAACTGTCTAACATTCCATGGAGGCGAGCTGGTGTGAAATACACTAATAATGAGGCCTATTTTGATGTGATAGAGGAAATTGATGCTATTGTGGACAAATCGGGTACAAAATATATTTGAATATAACTAAAGAAGATCATTTTCTTGAAGTATTTTCTGTGAGGTGGTCTAAATGTGTCTTTTCCAGGTACGATGGTGTTTGCAGAGATCCAGGGTGTGATTGAAGCCTGTGTGAGGCTCACTGGAATGCCTGATCTCACTCTATCTTTTATGGTGTGTTGGTTTACTCGGCTTTGTGCAATTTTGAATATGTATTAGTGGCCCATTTGTATGTTTTAGGAATACATTTTATTTGAAATTTTTGTTGTTATTTATATTAAAAGAATCCTCGTCTCCTGGATGATGTGAGTTTCCATCCATGTGTTCGGTTCAAACGCTGGGAGTCTGAGCGCGTCCTGTCCTTCATCCCACCAGACGGAAACTTCCAACTCATGTCGTATCACGTCAGCTCTCAAAAGTAAGCGTCATCTGACTGTGTGTTTCATTTTACAGGTATTGAGATTAATTAGGTTTTGTTATACCAATCCAAGTCCAAACCTGCTGCTGTCTTCACTGAGACTGCCTCTGTGTCTGTTTCCTGTCTCAGTCTCGTAGCCATTCCTGTATATGTGAAGCAGAACATCAGTTTCTTAGAGACAGGATCTTGTGGTCGTCTGGACATCACAATCGGACCAAAACAAACCATGGGGAAGACAGTGGAGGGCTTGATGGTCACTATGCACATGCCTAAATCTGTCCTCAGTGTCAGTCTCACAGCCACTCAAGGAAACCACACATATGACCAAACTACAAAGGTAACCAACCCCAAAAAGACTGTCCAAAGCAACAATACTTTGTGCTGAGAGAGAGAAAACAGGTTATTTGCATATGTTTATGACTCTTTCGTGTAGGATTTAAGATAACATTGTTAAAAACAGGTGAAAACAGACATTTAATTGTGTTTTCCTCACTCTGAATACATATTTGGTAGGTGTTGGTTTGGGACATTGGGAAACTCAACCATCAGAAGCTCCCAAACCTGAAAGGCAGTCTAAGTGTGCAGTCAGGAGCCCCACAACCTGAAGAGAACCCCTCAATCAACATCGATCTGAAGATACAGCAGCTGGCCATATCAGGTAACCTTCAAAAGCAGCTTCAGAGCCTCTGCAGCCAGGCGAAGAATCATGGCTCTGTATGTTTTATTTGCGATTATAAAGTAAAGCAAAAATAGGAGGCTACATCCCGGAAAAAAGTTTAATTGAACTTCAGTTTGAATGGTTGATTTGATGTCATTTTGAACCTATAAACTCCTCAAAAAATAGTAAAAAATTTTAATTTACTAACAATTCCTATCCAAAGATTAATGTAGTCCCATTAGTTGTTTTGTTAAAGATGTTAAAAGTTAATATTGCAGAGACACATATATAGATAGTGTGGACTTTTACTTTGCAGTGTTTTTTTTGTTTATCACATCATTACTAACCTTTTCTCCCCTCGGTGCAGGTATTAAGGTGAGCCGTCTGGACATGTATGGAGAGAAATACAAACCGTTTAAAGGGGTCAAATACCTGACCAAAGCTGGAAAATTCCAAGTGCGGACCTGAGTAACGGGGAAAGATCGGTGATCTAAAATGTACCAAACAGAGAACAAAGTTATCAGACTGCCTAGCTGACTCTGCTGGTTGACAGGCGCATTATTATTAATGAAAACCTCTGCATCCTAACAGCTATTTATTATAACCAGTGTTTGGCATTTTAATGACTGAATGATTTTGTGTCCTGTAAAGGGAAGCCTTAAAAATGTGATGTTGTTGAAGTGCTATTAGTTTCTACTCAGCATTATATCGGTCATTTATTACGTTTGTTTTTTTCTTTAACACTGAATGTTGTATAAGGGGAATATTTAGCTTTAAACGGGACATTTGCAGCTCACCACTTTGCTTTTCACTAAATCTCACCTGCACGTTGCCTTAGCAAAACTTACATTTTAGGACCTTTTTTTTTTTTTTACTTACATGTAAATGCATGTATTTTCTGGGGGAAACGGCCTAGATTCTAAATCTTTGCAATGCATTTATTCTTGCACACATTCACTGTTTAACGTGGCCTTGTAAGAGCATGTAAATGTGCTCTGTAACAGCACACACTACAGCACAAGCTGCATGTTTAGGAGAGTTGACAGAAGTATATTTTAGGACTATATCATATTTAAGGTACGTGGTGTTGCTACAAGTTAGGGAATCAGGTGATCTGTTGGCAGCAGTGTCTTTTACTTACTCGCCACAGCATTCTCACAATCAAATGTAAACTCTTAAAAGCTTTTGTATGAAGTTAAACCTGTGTCTCAGTTTGTAAGATTTCATAAAAGCTAAAGAAACAACAATGTGTGTTTGTGGTTGAAATTTGTTCTGAACATTTTTGTCTCACGTTCAGTACTTAGTAATAAAAATTAACATATAGGCAGTTAGCAGCTCACCCAAATAATAAAATAAACTTTTCTGCTGAAGCTTTTTTGTATTTGTAGTGAAGTTGCAAAGACAGTGTACTGACATTGCAAGATGAAAGGTGTAAAAGAAAGTTTGAAAAGCAGAACCCAGTTTTTATTATGTAATCTTTATTCTTCCAAGGCACAGCAGATGTGTTGGCAGGGCTAGACGCTATCAGAATACATTCAGGGTGTGGAGAAACACAAAGTACATACCGCTGTACACCCTGTCGCGCTCAGTGACCGCTACATGCTCAGAAAACCACCCCCCTCTAAAAATAAAAAGTCCTGTGCTGTTATCAGAGCTTCATCCCTAACTTTAACAGGGATAGCTCACTAATACTGTTTAAATAAAGGGGCTAAACACACACATACACACCAAAGGTAAAAAGAGAAAACAACAAAGGAATGAAAATAAGCATAAGTGTGTGACATCAGTGTCTAATAGCTTTTTGATTAAACCTGAAGGTTCTGATATCACATAGAAATATTATTCTCAAACCACCGGGGTCTTAAAAAAATTGCATTAGAGTTCAGGCTGGGGCTGCTGAGGAGAAAACATCAGGAGGTTACTAAAAATGTCTCACAGTTCAACTGTTACAGAGTGCAGATTCAAAAAGCAGAAGAAACATTCACTCCTTTGTGTGCAAAAAAAAAACCTCAAACAGTATTACAAGGTCTCAGTTTAAATGCTCTACATTGTTGCTTGTAATAACCTGATTTTTTTTTGTGTTGAACCAAATAAGGCTTAAACAAATCCTTTGGCATAATTCACTGTTAAAATATATTAAGATAAACACATTAAAATCTGGCAGCTAAGCTTTACCGTCACACCAACACATTCTTTGAGCTTTTAGTAATAATCTTTCTGTAATCAAAGAGAAGCTTAAACAGTGTTTATCACTTTTAATCCAGAAGATCTTCTTACTCAAGTAAAAACACCAATCCTCCTCCTCTAATTTATAGATCTTCACTCCTTTCTTACTGAACGTAAACATGAAGAGAGGAGAGCTCATCAGCTCACACGAGACTCGACACTTTCGCGTCAAATTCAAAGAATAAAGCTGAACAAATTTGTATATACAGCATACGATAAGAAACTACTACTGAAAAAACATTGCAAAGTAAAAATCCTCTGGGAGTTAAATATCTCAGAATTTAGAAAATAGAAAAAAATCATGCAAATATATATATATAAATATAAGGCTAGGATTTTGATAAAGTCTTGTAACACAACATACCAAAAATATATAATAAAAGGAAGTCTGTGATGAGTCTGTGTGGATTCACAGCTGAAGGAGAGTGAAGCCTGTAAATCAAACCTGCTGATTCCTGCTGTTAACACCCAAAACGACAGCAGGCTCCAAATCCTCTCCTCTCCTCTCCACATGATGAAGGCGTTCGCTGCTACTTTCATACTCGAGGTTAGAGTCACTGGTACCAGGTTCAGGAAGGTGGGAGCAGTGGTTGGTTCATTGGTACCAGGGGGTCTTCCTCACCCAGCGGAGGGTGAATCCTGCATCTGTTCGAATCTTGATGGAAGCTGCTTCTGCTTCTCTGACCGTCTCCTTCACAGACTGCATCAAGTTCTGGGCATTATGGACCAACATCTCAGTGGCCTGGTCATGTTATCAGATGGAAGAGAAACAACAGAGGTGAATTTAAAAAAAATCAAATGATGCGTATTTTATACAGGTGGATATTATAAAAGGTTTTAATGCATTAATTATGTTGTCTTTTATCAAAAGTTATTATTTTTTGGTTTCTCTCCTTCTTAAAGTCTAATTTCCAAAATCACATTTATTCTAAGTGGTTAAATAGTATTATATTTGAGGGATTGTGCAGCAGCTGCAAGCATTATGCAAACATAATGATAAAAAAAATAGTCCAAACAACTAAACTAATTAAATTAATTCAACAATGTCAGCTGGTAAATATCTGCAAATTATTAAAGGGATTCAGGTTTTGATCCTAAAAACCAAACTATTTGTACACTCTGCATGGATGATCTGAGATGAGGTGCATCCATTATATCAAGGAATATGTCTATTGATTGTTTTTTTTTAACATGTAGGAACATGTAGGTGTGTTTACCTGCTCCGACTCCTCTTCACTAATGTTTGTTCGTCCCAACATGGTGGCTTTGACAGTAGAAAGGATCTTCAGCTGAGTGCTGATGGTTGGAATTCGTTCACAGACCTGCAGAAAAAGGAAGAAATTCAAACAACCTGAGCGCCTGTTAAAATATTCTTTAAAAAATGTTATAAGTTTGTTTTGCATCTGTAACAGGATGAATTTCATCATCCTCAGCTGTTTTTGTTTTAAACCTTCTTTCCATTAAAACAGAAAGTTGTCAGAACCAATCATCTTCCTTGAAATCTAAGTTTCAATCACTGAAATAGGATATTCTGCTCCTCTGAAAATAAACAGCAAAAAAAAAAAACCTGAACAAAAGCATGAATTTACCTGCAGCAGGTTAGTCCTGATTCGTCTGTCGGTGCACTGCTTGGCCACTTCTTTAGCCAATCTTGTCACCTCATCTGAGGCCTTGGCGATGTCCTTGGCGCACTGAATCAGCGCTCGTTTGTTTCCGCTCCCACCGCGCACCAGTCGAGACATTTCAGCCATCAGCAGAGCCATTCGCTTGGCTGCTGCTATGATGTCGTTACCCTGAGCAGAGAGAACAAGAAGATGAGGCAGTGAGAGCTGTGATCAGCAAGAAAATGATCTGTGTGAATCATGTTTCTGTGCATTTTTAATAACAAATGCAAGGCAAAAAAATATGTCTAAAGCTGGTGAGATGAGGTGGTCAGTCTGATTTAATGAAACAGGCCGCAAACGTAGGTGTGTTTAGAAACCTGCTGCATGCAATTTCACAAGATATCACATGTTCTTCCTCTTAAAACCATATTAATTATAATTTAACATGAAGTTAGAGTGAGGTTAGTTCTCATGAGGTGATTAATGCACGCTCAAAGCTGAAGCAGGTGGTAAGCAGGTACGCTAACATTAAAGCTACATCACCCAGGAGTCTTTAGGAAACTGTCATCCTTGGCTTCACAGGTTGGTCAGAAAACGTAACAGGAAAAAGGAGTGCCATTTTCTTAATCATGATTATAAAGGAAAGACTTGTGAAGCCAGTACCAGTTTGTGATGCAACAAACAAACTTCCCAGTCTTTGACCTGTAGTGCAGCTTTAGCATGGCACCATGTGTCAACCTTCTCTGATGGAGCAGTGAAACAGCAGCTGCAGCTGGTTGGAGGTTTCCATTGTAGAGGTGGATGCAGAGCTCGTTTTTCACAAAACCGCAGCCAGAACCTCAGTCATCCTGCACGGCTGTGATGCATTCATCTGTTTGCATGCATGGATGTGCTGTGTGTGTCTGTGTGTGTTTATAGAGTCAAACAGCACTATTTGATTCTCCCAGCCGTGTGAAAACAATACTGTGACCCCCATGTGTGTACGCTCATGTGCATGTATGTGCGCAGACCTTGCTGGACCACTTGCGGGCCTCCTGGTGGAGAGACTGGGCAGCTGCCAGAATGGGCTGATTGACAGGCTGGTTGGACGGCATCATCAGCAGCTCTGGCTCATAGTCATCCTCACCATCAGTAAACTCATCTTCATCATCTACCTCCCTCTCCTCTACTGCCTCCTCATCCTCAGGCTGGGGCCAGGCAGGGGTAAGATGGGGATGGGAGTTGTTGGTGGTGGTTGGAGGAGCAGGATTGACCAGATAAAGAGGACAAAGAAGGGGTGGAAGGTAAAGGAGGAATAGGGGGGTGGGGGAAGGGAGAAAGCCAGGGATGGCAGGTGGAAAGGAAGCATGGGAAAAGGAGGCATTTAGTACAGTATGAGAGGCACTGAATGGTAGAACAGAGGATTTACAGGAGGGAGTAGAAGCGTATACAGTATAAGTGGGAAAAACAAGGATAGAGGAAAGGGAGGTGAAACTGCACGCAAGGGCATAAACAGCTTTGATGAGGCAAAAAAAGAGGAGTTGGTTTGGGAAGGCAGCAGTTGCATGATGTGCCTGAGGCGATGGCTGAGTTACAGATTATGATGTACAGCCAAATAAAACCTAACTGTCCCCACAACCACAAACCGGTGTCTCAGTATTAAGTTCTGTGCTTGTTTCCAAAGACAATTTTAGTACAAAAGATTAAAAAACAAAATAAATGGGGAAAAATGTAAAGATGACAAAAAGGCATCAGTCCTGGTTAACCAACTGTCAGCCATTGGTTGGTTCTTCAAACTGAAACACCTGAACGTCCGATCCTCTACTAATTAAAAGGACCTGTTCTGTATTTATTTGTAGTGTGGACATGTGAATTGTCTTGCATCAATGTGTGTAAGAGCAAAACGTTCTTACAGCCTTGAACTTGAGATGATAGTTTCCAGTTTTCCTCTGAAAGTGGAATCGAGCCACTTTATGTCCACAACTCAGGATTTACATTCAGATTCTCTCAGAATAAAACACATACAGTGCATCTGGAAATTATTCACATTTTGTTATGTTACAGCCTTAATTTGAAATTGATCTAATTAATTTTTTTGCTCAAAATTCTACACAACACCCCATAATAACAGCATGAAAAATGTTTGAATTTTCAGCTGAATTTGACACAGGTGGATCCAATTAAGCTGCATCTCAAGGATGATCAGTGGAAACAGGATGAACCTGAGCTCAATTTGAGCTTCATGGCAAAGATTGTGAATACTTACTGTATGTACATGTGATTTCTCAGGTTTAAAAAAAAAGCAAAAATGTAAAAAAAAAAGTTTTTCATATATGGGGTGTTGTGTGTAAAATTTTGAGGTAAAAATATTTAAAAATCCATTTTGTAACAAGGCTGTAACGTAACAAAATGTGGGGAAAAGTGATGTGGTAAATGCTTTGTGGATGCGCCGCATATCGTACAGGAAGGAAAAGTAATGTCTCAGGAATGCAATTTTTAAATCTCTTATTTATTTTATTTCCTAAACCATTATTTAAAAAGTCACATCTCTGCATGTGTGTGTATGAACTGACCTTGCTCGACCACTTGCGTGCCTCGTCATGCAGCTGTCTGGCCGCCACCATCATGGGCTCGCTGAGCACCTCGCCAGCCTTCTGCTCCGGGAACTCCTCATCCTTTTCCTCTGGGGGAGGAGGCCGCGGGGGAGGCACCTCACCCTCTGGCAAGGGAGGTTTTGGTGGCGCCTGGTCATCACTGACCTGGAAACAAAAACAGTTTGAGAGGAAGGTATTCTGTACATGAGTGTATTTAGTCTTTAGTTTGAAATCATCAGATACAAGAACACAAGTTTTTCCAGTAATTACATTTTAATAATAATTTCAAGTTTCAAATGCTCATCCAATCAGCTTCATTGGGACTTTGGGTGTGATTTGTATATTATATAAAAACCTAAGTGCATTTAAATATGTGATATCCTCCTTTGTGTTCAGTGCTCTTTTCTTTTACATCATATAAGAAGTCTGTTGGACACATTCCAGCTTATGACACTTAGATGATAAGGGACTTTAGTGTGCTTACATGGAGCTGGTCCAGGTCAGGAGGCGGAGGAGGAAAGTCCGGTTCCTGAGGCTGGAAAGCTTCTCTAACTTTTCCAACTGCAGCCAGGATCCTCAGACACGAGTCCAGATATGCTTTCTGCAGAGCTGCAAACAAAAGAAGTAGCAATAAAGAGAGATAAGGCAGCAAATAAAAGTTAATCATTATTAGTCAAACAGTAACCTGAAACCTGTACCTTTATCCTGGATGTTCCCAGCCACGGCCTTGGCATCCATCACCATGGGTGAGATGGTGTGTGAGAGGATGTCTGAGGCGTGTTTCACTGTGTCTCTGAACCGCGGATCTTCAGAGTTCTCAACTTCCCTCTTAGCCACCAATAGGACCCGGTTAGCTCGTCTTGCTATGCTCGTTGCCCCGGCGACAAGCATTTGGGGCTGAACATTTGCCATGGCAACTCGACACTTGTCAATGTCTTTCTTAATAGCTTCTTCAGAAGCATCTAACAGGGATTTGGTGTCGATAGCTTCATCAACCAGACCTGAAGGTGCACAAACAAAACGCACATCAATCCTTCAAACACCTCAAAAAGTTGAGTTTAACTTAAAATTGTTTCATGAAGAACCCGTCACCCGTCAGTCTCTCCACATTGTCAATCCACTGGTTCTTCATGGTGTCAAAGTGCTCGTATGCTGCTTTGTTTCCAGGATTCTTCAGCAGGATCCGAGCAGCGGAGGTCACCTGGACATAAACACAACAAACTCAGCTTCGGTTTGACAGACACATGCTTCATGTCATTGTCCAAATTTAGGCAAACTGAAGGTAACATGTGCACCTGTGGCGTTAGCTCCCTGGCATGCTTGACAGCAGCGTGAATGCCCTCTACTGTGCTCTTATTGGCTGTTCCCACAGCAGCAGCCTTCTCTGCCGTCGCTCCCAGACGACCTGCGTGAGTCTCAAAGTTCCCTGCACGCTCCTCAAAGACCTTAGTCAAACATTTGTGTCAGTTTTTCAAACTGTTGCACTAAAATCCTCTGATATTTTAACCATTCAGAGTAATTGGCAGTTGTGTTGTTTTTGTACTGACCTCCTCTCGGTTGGGGGCATCAGGAGGAGCCGTTGCAGCCACAGCCAGCAGCTTGATTGGCGTAGTGGTGTCACTGAAAACATCTGAGACCTCCTGGGTCATCACCTCCTGCATGTGCTGCCTCAGGTCCTGAAGGGAGCAGGCAGGGTTTAATTTGACCACTGGGTGGAGCTATGTAGCCAAGATTGTCATAATTTAGGACATGCTGAGATACCTTGAGTGTGTCCTGTAGTTGTGCAGCTGTGGCTCGTGCGTGAGGGGCCTCGGCCTCTCCTCTGCCGGCCATATCCGCCAAAGAGGTCATGAGTGCATCTGTTCGGTCGCAGCGCCCGATCATATCCTGTCGATACGGGCCTAACAGGCCTCCTGCCAGCCTCTTCCCTTCACCAACCATCCCTCTGATGGCTGCCTGACCTGCAGGAATGAGATTTCACTCTAATTAGTGAAAAGTCCACTGACTGCAGATGTTTTTATCATCATTTTGTGGTACATTTTGGTCTGAAACAGTTTGTTGGAAGTCGTTTTTGTGGTTTAGATCTGCAGCGTTTGGTTTCATCTTTAAAGCAGCTCATAGCAGGTACCTGTTATCCACTGTAGCCTCTCACACTCTGCTCCCATGTGGAAGCATGAGAGAAGAGAGGAAACAACAACAAAGCATGAAAACAAAACTTTTACTGTGCCGTTCAGTGATTTATGCATGAGGTTCATCACCAGTGCCTTTTGAGGAAATGGGGCAATCATGGATAATTTTTGCACTCTCTTCTCTGATTCTAAAAAGATGGTTCTTAGCTCACCTATGCCTCTGTCATCCACCCCGGGGTTGTTCACCCAGCGGAGGGCCTGCTCCATCTTGCCCTCCAAAGTGACAGCAGGCTTTGCTGGCCTCATGTTGGCCACAGCCCGGTTGGTTTTAGACTGTAGGGTCAGCAGCGCCGCTCCTATCTGCTTTGCAAGTGCGCGGGCCTCCGGGCTGTCACCTTTACCCCTGAGACGAAAACAAAAAGAGGAGACAAGGTGACGACAAAAAGCAACAAAGGCTATGTAGAGCTTTAAACCCATCACCTGGTCAATACGTCACTGCACCCCTGTTAGAAGGCTCTTTAAAAGGTAAATGTTAAAGTCTGAAGACTCAGAGAACGTTTCTTTTAATGGTTACGATCTTAATTATTTAGAGGCGTGTGCTTTTATTTATTTATTTGCAAACAAAAGTGGAAAACTAATACTGAAAGAGTTCTAGAAACATTATAATGACATCTGTCTTCAAAAAGACAGAAATACAAATTAGAAATACATCTAATTTTTGAGTCCTTGTACAGTTAGTTCTTATACCGTCACATATCTTTGTGTCACATGCTGTACTTTCTGTTCCAGATTACAAAATGTTTGATAATTCTTTCTTTCATACAAACACACACTCTCTTTTTTACAATTCAAATCTGAGATTTGCAATGATTGGATTATTTTTAATGAACTGATTGTAGTTTTTTCGAGGAACACCAACATCAGTATTAATATAAATGCACCTGACCTTGCTGTGAAACACAGTTAGTCATTTATTAAATAAGTGGTATTTCCCTTTAAACACTCCCCAGTTTTATTCCTCTATCTTCTAACCAGTCTAGTAACCTGACCCATCACATCATATTAAACATTTAGAAACCACATGAAGTGATGCCCTGTGAGCAGCAACATATTTTCTAAACAGTCAAAAAAGCCCCTTGGCGGCTTGTGGCCGCAGCAGCCTGAGCTTATAATGAGAGTGTCAGAGGGAAAGCTTACTGTTTACGTAGTTCCACAAGCCGGGCGGTGAGTCCTGCGATCTCGTTTATGGAGCGCAGGATGTCGTCCCTCTCTTTGGGGTCTTCACAAAGATCGGCGATGCGTTTTGCTTCTGCTAGAAGTGCTCTGATGTTCTCCTCTCCCTCAGGACCCCCGTTAGGATCAGCCAGCCAGGCCTGAAACAGACCACAACATGCCTCTGAAACTCAACAGAATGAGGGAGTGATTCATGGATTACTCTGATGTTTGTTTTTTCTCTGACCTGTGCAGCATCCAGCCTCCTAGCGATGGCCTGCTTGGCATTGATTAGAGCCTCCAGTCTGCGTGCAGCATTGTCCACTTTGCCAAAAAGCAAATCTAAACCCTGCGAGCACTGGCCTGCTCGCTGCACGCAGCCCGGGGTCGAGCCCTGGCCTCTGTCACAAACAATAAACGATCAGCTGAAGGAAATTCAACACAGTAAAGAAGAATGAACACACACTACCTGACTCGCAGGTCTGCAATCTGGTCAGCCATTTGTCCCAGAGCTTTAGTGGTTGCCAGTATGTCTTTCCTCTCCTTCCCTGCACACAGCTCTCCCACTTTACCAGCTTCATCCAGGATCACACGCAGCGCCACCTCACCAGGGTCTCCTGAGGAGGACGACACGCCACAAGCATGATATGGACATGTAATAACACAAAGAGCTGACTGGGTGAAGGCTGGCAGATAAAACATCACATAAGGCTACCTGGCTGTCCATGAGGGTCTTTGAGCCAGCTTTTAGCTTGTGCCATCTTTGACTCGATCAAAGCCAGAGACCTCTTCAGAGCCTCCATATCCTGAGGTGGAGAGAAAATAACTTTTTATTTAACTTTTTAGCAGCAGAAAACTTCTGTCATTCTATAAAGGAGTTTAGTTTTCAATGGTTAGTTTTTATTTAAATTAAGAAACAGTTTTACAAGTAATAAACTGCTTTCTCTTGACCAACGTTAAACATAACTGCATAGGGTTTTAACCTGCAATGTTTTTGTATTTGTTTCTAACTCAGTTTAGTAACTATTTTCCAGATGTTTCTGAGCTCATTCAAAATTCCTACTACAGATGATATGTTTTTATGTAAGTGATACTCAACAATCCAAATATCCTAGATATTTAACTTCAGGGTTTTCTGATACACAATAAAATGTGATTCTGTTCAAGTTATATTTGTTCTTATTCAGGAAGACTTTTTACATTTGCAAATGTTTTATTTAAAATAAACTTTTTTTTTCTGAAGCTCAGGTCCCAGGAAGAGAATAATGAAGGTCTGATATTTACTGTAATTTTACTTTAAAAATATTTTCAAATTAAAAAAAATTCCCCTGTCTAACCTTTCTGGAACTTGCTTCTGGGACCAAATTCAAATCAAAAGAATCATACAGAGCTGTGATGATATTTGCCCCTTACAGATCTCTTCTGTTTTTGCTGACTTATCACACTTATATGTTTCAGATCAGCAAACAAATTTCAATATCAGACAAAGATAATCAAAGTAAATTTAAAATGCAGCTTCCAAATCCTTATATGAAAAAGTAATTGCCCCTAAATGTATTAACTACACTCCTGGTATTAGTCAGTAATGAGTCTCTCACGTCGCTGTGGAGGAATTTTGTTCCACTCTTATTTACAGAATTGTTTCAATTCAGCCACATTGTTGGGCTTTATAACATTAACGGCCTGTTTAAGGTCAAAGGTCAGACTTTCTCCTTCAGTATTTTCTGGTAGACAGCAGAATTCATGGTTCCATTAATTACAGCCAGTGTTTCAGGTCCTGAAACAGCAACCCAACCCGAGACCATCACACTACCACCACCATGTCTGACTGTTGATGTGATGATGTCAGAGTTAGTTTGACTCCAGACGCAACAGGACACACACCTTCTAGAAAGTTACACTTTGCCTCATCAATATTTTCCCAAAAGTCTCAGGGAGCACCAAGAGGTTTTCTTTGAAAATGTGAGAAGAGCACTTGTGTTGTTTTTTTGGTCAGGAGAGGTTTTGACCTTTGAACTCTTTCATGGAGTCCATTTTTGTCTCGTCTCTTTCTTATTGCTGAATAATGACCTCTGACCTTAACTTTAACCAAGTGAGGCCTGCAGAGCTTTAGGGTTCTTTTGTTCTTGAATTTCTTTAGAACAGGACATGATGTGTTGCTTTTTGAGATCTTTTAGCCTCCTTCATGTTGTCAGACAGGTTCTATTGAAGTGATTTATTAATCCTACAGGTCTGGTAGGGATCAGGTCTGGTAGTGATCAGGTCTGGTATAGGGATCAGGTCTGGTAGTGATCAGGTCTGGTAGTGATCAGGTCTGGTAGTGATCAGGTCTGGTATAGGGATCAGGTCTGGTAGTGATCAGGTCTGGTATAGGGATCAGGTCTGGTAGTGATCAGGTCTGGTATAGGGATCAGGTCTGGTAGTGATCAGGTCTGGTAGTGATCAGGTCTGGTAGTGATCAGGTCTGGTAGTGATCAGGTCTGGTAGTGATCAGGTCTGGTAGTGATCAGGTCTGGTAGTGATCAGGTCTGGTAGGGATCAGGTCTGGTAGTGATCAGGTCTGGTAGTGATCAGGTCTGGTATAGGGATCAGGTCTGGTAGTGATCAGGTCTGGTAGGGATAGGATCAGGTCGTAGTGATCAGGTCTGGTAGTGATCAGGTCTGGTATAGTGATCAGGTCTGGTAGTGATCAGGTCTGGTAGGGATCAGGTCTGGTAGTGATCAGGTCTGGTAGGGATCAGGTCTGGTAGTGATCAGGTCTGGTAGGGATCAGGTCTGGTAGGGATCAGGTCTGGTAGTGATCAGGTCTGGTATAGGGATCAGGTCTGGTAGTGATCAGGTCTGGTATAGTGATCAGGTCTGGTAGTGATCAGGTCTGGTAGTGATCAGGTCTGGTATAGGGATCAGGTCTGGTAGTGATCAGGTCTGGTAGTGATCAGGTCTGGTAGTGATCAGGTCTGGGCATGGCTGGTGGAGCTGAGCTCAGCTTTCCTAATAATGTAAATAATCACAATTATTTCATGATTAAACACAGTAGGCAATTACTTTTTCACAGAGGGCCAGATTGGTTTGGATCTTTTTCCATTAATAAATGAAAACACCATTTGGAAACTGCTTTAATATTTACTCAAGTTATCTTTGTCCGGTACAGAAATCTGTTTGCTGATTTGAAACATCTAAGTGTGACAAAAAAGCAAAACAAGAAATCTGTGAAGGGGTAAACATTTTTTCAACTGAACTTTTACGATGTACACACAAAAGTATAAAAACAAGGTTCTCTGTATCAACACAAAACAAAAACTATTTTTGATTTTCACTAAATTCAAATAAATGAAACTTTAGACAAAAAAAGCATGATTTATTTCACCATGCTTTTAATTTAACATTAAATAGATCAAAAATAGTTCAACCTTACTGCTTTAATAGAGTTTAAAACAGGGGCCAGGAGTGTCTGATGAGCTCACTTGATGAGTACAATGAGAAGAAAAACACCCACAGTAGAAAAATATATTCCTGAAATGAGCAAAATTACTCTTTAAAAAGGAATATAATAAGACAACAGAACATTTATTAGTTTTTCACTCTCACAAAAATGATGTAAAATTCCTTCTCTTCTTTGCAAAAGAAGAAAAAAAACAACTTTCTCTATCTGAGAGGAGAATGAGCAGCTTAAATGGAGTCGTTCAATGCAGCCCATCTATTATGGATGTGTCTGGACACCAACCAGCTTATTTCTATAATTCATGACCTGAAAGGACGGCAGTCTTTGTGTGCCAGCGGTTTCCCTCGCACACTGACAGTAAGTGCTTATCACAGCTCACACACTGACTACGCAGTATTTACACACACTCACACACTCACGGGTCGTTGTCTGAGGGAAGCTGTGTGCAGAGAAACATGCAGGGTTACAGGTTAGACTAGTGGAACTGATCTTACCTTTACTATAATCATCTGTCTGCTCTTGAACTGATGTCTACATGTAGCTTCCAAAAACCAGATATTCAGCTGAAACAGGATGTTATTGATTCTAGTGCTGGCTCCATCACACAATGAGTAACACAAGAGAGGACCTCTGAACCAAGCCGTCATCTGTTCCAAGCCATTTTGCTCAAATGGGCATCCAGAGACGAACAGATGCACATAAAACTTTTACACAGTAGTGATGAAGGATGTGCACTGCACATCGTCACATCAGCTAACAGACTAAAACACACGACACACTTACTGCTGGAGACCTGAGTGACAGATAAACAGGATCACGCACACAAGCTGGCATGCTGGAGACTGCAGAGGGGAGAGAAACAGGCTTACCTTCTACAGGGAGGAAAAGAATGGAGGAGGAAGGAAAAGAAAAGGAAGGAAAAAGAAAAACCAGGAGTTACAATATCGAGCAAAAGCAAAAGTGACAGGAAACAAAGAGTGAAATTATCAGAGCTCGGTGGGAGAGGTTGTGTCTACGATTCGTGTGTGTGTGTGTGTGTGTGTGAGAGAGAGAGAGAGTGAAAATAAAGGAAAAGTGATTTGAATTAGAAGGTTTTTACAGGTTTCACAATCAGGACCTTTATGCACAGCAGAGGTTTTACCTTGTTGGCCCAGGCGTCTTCATCCCACGTGGTGAGCTGTAAGACTCTAATGATCTCGTTGATTTCAGCGCTCATCTTTTCAAAGGTAAACCTTCGGTTCCTCTCTGCCTCCTCTACGCCGGCTCCCCGACTGCTTTTTGTTGCAACAAAGATCTTTATAGCTGAAAGCAGAAATGTGTCTAATTATAATGACAGTTTTGCAGAAGATGAAACTCTTTATTAAAGTCCCTCTTTATGTACAAAAAAAAAAAAACACTAAGAGATGAACAGTTAGGAATAAATAGAATAAACTTAGCATATTTAAGAAATGAGTGCATTACCTTTTTGGCATCACCTTTAATTTGCTAAATTAAAATTATTTAGCACGAGTTAACGATGATTCTGAAAACATACAGTAATGCAAATTCTTTAGTTATCTCTCTTATCTTTATTTGTGTTGAAATGCAGCCAAAGTTTAAAGAAAAGAAACTGTTGATCAAGATAATTTTAAATGGTTTTAAAAAGTTTGGCTCGCTGGAAACAAAATATTAACGTACAAACTTTCAACAGGTCTGTATGTTTAAATGTATAGAGTTCAAAAACTAAAGTCTAGCAGCTGCAAGCGGGCAATGCATCAGACTCACACCCCCAGCACCTAATGACTGTGATTATCAGCGTTACCGTAGCAACCACTGGATGCTCAATGACCTGCACTCGTTTTGCCCACACAAACTCTCACTTCTGTACCTGAGATCAGAACTGGCAGCAGCTCTTTGACCGTGCTCATGGAGTTGATGAGCATCTGTCTGTGTTCTTGGTGCGTCAGCTCCTGCTGCCTCTCCTCAATCATCTTTGACATTTTGGTCATCCCTGGAGAGAAGGGAGACAAACAGGGAGAAGTTATTATTCTGTGAGTCTACAAATGTGCAGAAAATGTTAGTGACTTTGGTTTTGACCCAGTTGTAAATACATGCATCAGTGCTGTGAGGAAACCTTGGTTCAGTGCAGCTTATTGAGTCACAGTGCTCTGAAAATGTAATTAACCTGATGTCTGTGATGATAAATGGACTGTTTATGGTCCTCTTGCCTGTAAAAGACTCACTCACAGCATCTAAATGTCAAAGAAGCAGTCAGGAGTTAATCTGGTTTCCTTTGTAATGGATTGAGCTTTAAACTAAAGAACTAAAGGATGACTGGCTCATTTGTGCTCTTATAAAACACAAATCCATCCAGATAAAACCACCTTAACAACTTTTCCTAAAATAGAATTGATATTTTAAAGTATTTTGTTGCATTAATTCTGACTGAACTATTTATTTTTGCTGTTATTTATCAGAAAAATGTAGGGTTGAAAGATCAAATCTAATTATCTCTTTTATCTTAAATTATTTAAGTAACAAAATTCAAGAATATTGCTAGTTTTTGCTTTGCAAGTACCTAATATTTGTTATTTTGAGTAAATAAAATAGCTTATCCACTGCTGAATTAAATAATGAATTCATTTTCACTTTTCTGTTTGCGCTTTCATGACATTTTGAAATCATATCAAAACATAAGTTATGTAGGGGTTTATGGAGGTCTGACCAAATCAGAATATTTAAATAAGACAAGAGATTTAAAAGATTTGTTTTATAAGAACAGGTTGTGATACTCACTTTAGTCAAATACTGTGAACTTTAACCCAAGTAATGACAGAACCAGCTGAACTGACTGATTAGAAACGTTTTTGTTCTGCTTGTTTTGAAGGAAACTCGTCTGCTGACCTGGTCCCAGGTTTTTGGTGTAAGTGATGAGGTCCTCCATGGTCTCCACCACTTCAGCTACTGTCAGATACTCTAGGATGCCTTTACACACTCGGATTATCTTACGCACCTGGAACACAGCACAAGACAAAATAGTGCTTAACTTTAATAAAGTCAATAAATAAAAGAATAGTAAGAATAATGGAATAAAGTCACATGGCTGGCTGTGGTGTGTGTGCGTGCGTGTGTGTGTGTGTGTGTGTGCGGTCTTGTGATTTTCATCTTGTGACAGAGAAAAGTTGCTCTTTTGAAAATGAGGCTGGTGCTGAGACATGGGGAGCTAAATCACGTGCCCAATGTGATTCCACTTATGGAGCTGCCACCGAACCTTTACACAAATGCATAAACACACACACACACACACCCTGAGTTACAATGGAGGAGGTCATTTGATCTCAGTGATTAGATCTAGCTGCATTTGAGCCTTCATTACAGCTCCAAGACCTTCCTTCCTCTGTTCAGCTGCTGTATAAAGCTCAAGTTCCCTGAAAGACACTAAAGCACATCTGAAGCAAAAACTTAAAGACACACTTGATGTAGGAAGGAGAAAAACACACACCTCTGCTTCATCGAAGGTTAGGAGCAGGTCAGATGTTCCGGATAGTATCCCTCTGGATCCGTCGATCAGGTAGTCCCGGGCAGGAACGGAGTACGGATCAGCTCGAAGCATCTGAGCCGCCAGGACGAGCTTCGAGGACGAGTTCTCCACCCTGAGAACACACCGCTGGTTTAGGGCATCTCTCACAGCAAATGTATAGACTAGTAAATAACATTAAGGAATCTGGAAAGCACATGTTAAAGATAATCACTGAGTATTTTATTAGGTTTTCTCCTTATGAACAACCCATTCTGGAAAAAAGCTTGTTTGGAATAAATAAAAATCACATAAACAAATACATTTCTTCTAGCTTTAATATGAATTCATCCATTTGGCAATTTGATCAATTTTAAGATGATTTAAATAAAGATAAATCCCTTCTCATTCTGACCCCATTGGTCAGGGTATCAATGGCCGATGGTTGGTCTATATTTAGGTGGTTCACATTCCCACATGCCCCCTCCTAAGCCGAGCCAGTGAGATTTATGGTGTAATGATCCATGTGTGAGCGGAGCAGCAGAGTGGTGTACAAACCAAACTCAGATCTGGAGCATTTTTATGAAACCCATTAGACACTGATAAACAGATAGATGAGTAAATGAGAGCAAGATGTTTCAGTCAAATCTGAGTCAAAAACACAAAACGTAAAAACACATCCTGAAGTCTGAGGAGCAGCTCTCAGGCCGACTTCATGTCAGCTCTTTGGATGCAAGCTGGAAAACAAGTAACAGCCTCTGTTTGGATGCTGGAGCCGGATGTGCACCCGGAGTCAGACTCAGAAGTGGCTCTTTGTCGTAGCTGGGAACGAAGCCACGTTTCCTGACGTTAAATCGCCTCAAATGTCTTTTTTTCTTCTTCTTTTATTCTGTTGTCACTGTAAATGAGAGCACCAGAAATCCTCATGCACAGCGGATCAGACTTACTTAATGAAAGCAGGAGGCATGTCTCTCTTCATCACCTGGTCTTCTGTGGTTTGGACCGTTTCCTTCCCCACCTGCAACACACACAGATGGATTCTATTATCATTAGCTGCAGCACTAACAGACACTCTATTAATAGGCAGATGGGTGAATGAGTGTGTATCAATTTACACCTATTTCAACCATGCATGCATGACATACTGTAGCTCTTGATCTGGAAGACAGGTTGATTGTTCTGTCTGTTAGAGGCAGTAGAATCAAACACACCCAGAAATCAAAACTCTGACTGTTTCAACAGTTTATCATCAGAAATAAGCAATATTTTAGTAATACATTTTAATAAAAAATATATGTGCTTTTTGATGGCACACGCTTTAACATTCAACACAACAGAAAGATGATTTGATTTCCACAGATGTTCATTCAAAAACAACACACATGCAAATATTCCCCGGCCCACACACACACTCTACTGCCTTTTCCATCACAACTGAATTCCAACTTCAATTTTAATCGAAGTTCAAACCCGAAGTCGAGACCCTCAAAAAGCCAAATAAACTTGTGTGGTCCGGTTTTTTGATCCCCACAGATCTGCAGAACGGCAAACGTACGCTGAGCTTTTAGTTTGAAGACCACAGAAATATAAAAATAAGCTCACACACACACACACACACACGCATGCACGCACGCACACACACACACACACACACACACACACACACACACACACACAAACAAGCTTGAGATGCAATTACAGCCAGTTGATGACATCCGTTTCTCGCTGCTGTGTCAGTTAAATTTGGTTAATAGACTTTCTGACTCCAGAGATTTGGAACACAGCATCACTCTTTCTCCTTCACACAGGACTTTCTTTTAGCGTTAACTGATGTATTTGCGTTTCGGTCTTTTTTCTGACCACACACATACACTCCCAGAACTGCACCGACATTAATCAACAGTTATTCTTATGAAGCTTATAGGCATAAAGCAAGTCAAACGTTGAAGAGACAACTAATGGCGTATATGGGTTTTAAATCACAGGAATTTGCTCTAAATATAAACACACACTCACAGTGGCCGTCCCTTTATTTGGATCCTTTTGGACAACAAATGTGCCTCTTACACATTTTTATGTGAGACTTAGTAGAAAACATAAAGAATTTATTAAAATGTTATAATATATTGTAAGATAATGATTATCAATTAATGTAATGATAATACATGGTAATATTCTTTACCTTTTTCTTGAAACAATCTTTTTTATTTATTTTAAAATTGTGTTTTTCTCCCAGTTTAGTTCATGCTTAAATGAAATAAAGGAACTAAAATGTGCTCAACCAGGTGACTGACCTGCTTGTTAAAGACTTAAAGGGAACAGTCAAAACCTGGATGTGTTTTGGTGATTTTCTATGATGGAAAAATGCAGGTTGTTTCCATGTGAGGAAAGCAGCTTCACAAGTGATCTCACCTTGACAAACCCTCCTGAAAAACTCTGTTTCCTGTAATAGATTATTCAATACATTATTTATGTTTTGTAAAGTGGTTTTGTGTGATGTGTGTTGGGTTGATGTGAATGCAGCTCAGCTCTAAACATATTTTTACATTGTCTAACTGTATTGTATACATTATATTTATATAAAGTAACATTTATATTGTTTCAGTCATCATTAATCAACTTTAAATCCAGCTTGTTGTCATTTAACTCAGTAGAATCAAGAAATTTGAACTGTGTTATCACCCCCCCAAAATCTAGAAATATAACATTTATTGTGTTTTTTTTTATTGTTTTAGTCTAAACTTTTTGTCATTGTTTTGTAAAAGCTTCTATTATTCTTTCTTTTGGGGACAGCACTGTCAAAACTTTACGTTTTAAAGCCCAGATCAAACAAATTACATGTGACATAGATAGCTCTGATTTATGTCTTTTCTTTTACAGTTGACCTGCTGCAGCAAAGAAAACTGATTAGACGGAGACACAAATCCTAAAAAAACAAAATATGACATTCTTGTGTTTTCAGTCACTCGTGTCGTCTTTTTTCATAAAAACTATCCACTCTCAAGAGCAGAAAAAGACAATCTGACCTCAAATTGCTGAAAATGTTTTTTTTAATTTGGAATTAAACTAACCCACACAGATTAAGGATGAGACTAATCTCTGAAGAACAAGAACAATGTCTCGTATTCACACACAGACTGAGTGAGAGACACATTTCCTTCCCTGTAGGGAGTTGTTTCACATCCAAAAAGTTGCAGGTTCTTCTCAACACTCTGCATCACCCGGTCAGGCTGTTATAGCTTCACTCCTCACATGCCTCTTCTCCCTCTCTGCTCTGTTCACTTAATGTTAAATCTATTTATTCCTCCTCCCCTCCTCCCTGTGAAGACACGCTCAGGGTCTATGTTGACTCCTGCAGGAGCAGACGCTTCACTCACACCACTGAGTCAGAAAGCTTGCACTTTTAATCCAAACGCAGCAGCATGTGTCACATCTTTTGCTGAATTTACATCAGCCTACGCACAGCCTCCGTAAGGATCAAGACTGACACCATCTTGAGTGTGTCTAAGTGACTCAGTGACCTAGATCTCAAGTGTTACCCCCCCTCCTCCCTGCACCCTGCATGGTGTTGACTGTGTAATTGAATTCTTGTCACGATTGTGTAAACTCAAAATGATTCACCTTACTAAAACAGAGCATATGTGCTCAGAAGTGTCTTTTACATCCAGTTAAGTTCATCTACCCAGCAACCAGCTGATGTTTCACAAGAGCAGCTTTTTTACTCTCTCTCTCAACAACATCTCCACTCTTGCTCATCTGTCAGTAAAAGTGTCTTTCCTCTTCTGCCTGGAGAGTTACTATTAAGAGTGTCTGAGAATAAATGAGAACTTGAACCACCTAATATCAGTAACACTCAAAGCTGAGGAGAGAAAAGAACATTGCATCTTCATTGTGGTGTTTTCTGATCTCTTTTTGCATTTCCTCTGACTTGACACCGTGTTGTTGTGCTCCATGATCTGCAGCGACATGCCTGAGGCGTCTTTTAGCCTCCTTCTGCTCGCCGTCTGGATGGAGGCAATCAAACAGGACAGGCAGACAAAGAAAGGAGGCCAACGCACATCGAGGAGTGCTGGATGCAGGAGAAAACTTTTCTCTCCTTATAGTGGAAGTGATTGTGTTTACTTCTGAATTCCCTTTGAGTGAGTGAACCCCAGGATCAATCTGGATCAGCATTAATGATGTGATCCGTACTGATTTTTCCAGGCAGTGCACACAGAAGAGACGTCAATATCTGACTGAATCCAGGCTGTTTCAGCTCAAAGCGACCCATTAGACTCAGATGCATTAGAGATGAAATGACTGAGCAAGTGGATACCTAAAGAAAGCTAAAAATACTGTAAAGGAAAAGGAGATGAGTGCGATTCAAGTGAAGATGGAGTTTATTTTAAATATCTAGAAATCCTGAGGCTCAGTTTGTAGAAGCACTGACAGGAGAGGCATCCTGTAAATCCAGTCAGCTCTCCTTTCCTCTGACCCTCAACATTTATCATCTGATCATCAATGGTTATGTTGCAGAGTTGTGTGCACAGGAACATGCAAAAAACCTACAGCAGCAGCACGTTTAAAGGGTAGTTTTAAAACCATCTCAGTGGTAAGTAAAGAGCAAGTTAGGGTTGAAAAAAGAAAAGCAGCTGCTCTATGTTTGGATCAGGACAGCTTTATGATCTCCTCTTCTCGTGATTTATAAGATCAATAAACCATAAAGGCTGCTGTCATTGATCCATTCGGTCTCCACTAAAGGAAGTTTGGATGATGAATACCTTTTAGGTTTACACACACACTCTCTCTCTCACACACACACGCTCAAAACTCTGGACTCACCCGGACAAGGTTGCTGACAGCCGCCTGCACAGCGACCACCGGCACCGACAGGTCCGGGATGGCTTTCCCGTCCACCTCCCCCTCCTCGTGCATGATGACCAGGTGGGAGATCTGCTGGGCCACCGGCTCCAGGATGCTCTCTATGGTCTTGGTGTGAAACACCGGCATCATGAACGACTTTCACCGCAGCTCCGATGGAGGAAAAAATAAAAAATAAAGGGCAGATCCAGCAGCGCTGATGAATCTCCCTCTACTCCTCCTCCTCCTCTTCCTCTATCCTCCTCACCAGCACAGGCGGACAAAAACCCAGTCTTCTGAGCAGAGTCCCTCTCCTCCACCGTCGCCTCCCTTCAGTAGCTCTGTAAATGGGCTCAGGCGGTCGGTGTCCTCCGGTGGGAGCGACCCAAATCGTGACAGAAGGAATCGCCGCCCTCCACCCAATCAGAGCCAAGGAATACAGCTGCCGAGCGGGTTGGTGCGCACTGACGCTGCACACCCTGCACACGAGTAGAGAGCTCCTACCAAATTACGTCATGCATGCCAGTAGCCCCAAAAAGGAAAGTGTTGGGGTAACTTAATGACCTATAATGGGAAATGATTGCAATTCCGAGATTTGAGATTGGATCTAGCAGGAGGTGAAACATCAGGTCATCGGGAGATGCCTGCAGCCTCTTAAAGGTCACGTCCATGAAACTGTAGAGAAAGTGTGTTTATTGTGCATGAAGCCTCAAACCTCCATCTGACATCCGAGCTGTGTTCATTAAAAGGTGGGTCAGGAGTTCATGTCTCCAGGCCTCAATGTGCAGGTCTAAATAAAGACCAAGGATTCAACTGGCTGAAACTGAAGGAAGTCTCTAAGATCAGATCACCACCCAATGTCATCTAAAATCTCATCCTTTACAAGGTGTCTCAACACCACAAGCTCAACTTGAACCCATCTCTTTAAAACCAGGGAGCTGTGAGCATGTTTTCCTCAGCTGTGGGTGTATGTGGTCCTCTGAGTGTGTTGCCCTCACACCTGAAATCTGAGTCCATGTTGGGGGAAACCAGAGACCCCCCAACAGCTATAAGATAACTGTATTTATACCCCTGAGACCCCATGCTGACCCAAGAGCCTGTGGCCAAGTGAACCCTGTGTGTTTATCTGAGCAGTGTGAGCTGAGAGAAAGCTGCTGTCTGTCCAGACCAGACAGACTGGACACTCTGGTCCTCCTGGATCAAACAGATCTGGTTTCTGTCATCGCAACTTCTTGTTAGGAAATTGCCCTTAAAGAGGAGTTGCTGCATCTCAAACCCATATATGGGTCGAGGCACAGTAAGAGAAGCAGTAAAGTAAACTGGTGTCTGTAAATGATTGAGGGGGTGCAAAACAGGCCCTGATTGGCTCATGTAGTCCTGCTGGGAACTATCTGTATATCTGGACTTGTCCAAACAGAGTGTGATAGAAAACAGGATGCTTATGGAGGTTCGTATTCTTTTTAACCAGCTGGGGTGTTTAGATGTGTTGAGATGCTGAAAGCACATTTAATTTGTTTGTGATGGTTGGAGAGGTGATGCAGCTTTCTCCTGAGATGCTTTTTTTTTTTATTTTACTGAGTGGGTGTTGGAGGTATGGGGTATCAGACAGAAACGTGTGAGTCATAGGATGTCTGACAAGATGTGATGCTCAGCCTGCCCCACTGTGGAGAACTATGTTTAGCATAGATCTGGTTTTGTTTGCACTATGTACTATGTACTTGGATACAGCAGCAAGAAAATGTTGTTTCTTCTAAAAATTACTTTAAAATATTTCCAAAGCAGAACCTTAGTGGGTTGTTCTGGTGTTTTAGCACTTAAACTGAAGAATTGTTGCAATGCAAAAGTATTTTTCAAGGTGTTTTATTAATATTTTAAAGCACCAATCTCAGTCTGCTTAGACAAAAAGAAAAATGTTTTGCATTCACAATCTGAGGCCTTGAGATTGCATCAGTCTCATTTGTATGATTGTTGCAATCTGCAGGAAAAAACTGCTTTAAAAATCCTCCAACAAAAATCACTGCCCTTCAACAGTAAAGTGAAACTCTGAAAGGATTCTGGTGAAATAAATATTTTTTGTTTGTTTTATTTGTGGACTTGAGGGAACCCAGTTTGAGGTGTGTGCTAGTGTGAGTTCTCACGCAAGGTTTTGTTTCTAATATTTTTCATGAATATAACATTAAGAGGAGGGATGCTTCGCTGAGTTGACATTTTATTTAATTGTTAATATATATGTTTACTTTTTGTTTCTTATAACTTTAAGAACTTTTGCTAGACAAATTAAAACACAAAAACTAAGTAGACCTTGCTGTATTTTTCCAAACAGTCTCTATATAACAACGGGGTAATTAAAGTTTTATGGCTCTTGGTTTTGGTGGGACACCCCAAAATTATTGTAGCCCCCCTCTGGTTGTCTCTAGAGGCGCCCCTGCATATAGATAATACAGATGTTTTATCTTTACACGTTTTCACACTTGACACTTTCATCACCATTACTTAGGTTGTAAAAATACTTTTGATCCACTGAATGTTTGAGATGCTTTTATGTAACATTTACACAACAGTGCCCTCCTGTGTTTGAAATGGGCAAAAGCACACAAACGATCCTCCAACCAGAGTTATTTTATGATTTAAAAAAAAGTTTAAATATATTTGTTATATTTAGTTTTATGTTTTAGTTTTTTGTTGTATTTGTTGTGTATTGATGACAGGCCCAAACAAAATTTTACAAAAACCTTCCAACATTCTGAAACTCAAATTTAAATGAGATTGTTTTTATTCTAATGATGACTGTATTTATGTCACTGTTTTATATTACAAAACACACATTCGTGTCCCGTCTCTGAGTCTCTCTTCTGCTTTTTTGAAACATGATTAGTTTTTACAAAATGTGTTTGCAAAACTCATATAACTTTAAAGCTCAACAAAAACATGACAGCATGAAACAGAAATCTTTATCTCATATTTATTATAAAAATATACATAACAGCCTTTCGGAGAAAGGAAATGCTCGCTAAATAAAAATATTTAGAAATAGCTAAAAAATAACAAATTATTAATATGAAAAATGTATGCATATGTGGCAAAAATAGCATGTACAAAAACATATTTCAAAACATCCTCTTAAAACTGTAAAAGTCAAGCATTTATATAACATTTCTTTAGTCTGACAGCTGCTCATAAAATATGGATTTATGATGATTAATCAGTGATCATTAAGACCCCACAGTGATATAAACAAACGATGAGGTCTGATGTGATGACCCACTGACAGATTAAATATGTTTATCTTAAAATGTACAGTAAATATCAAAACATTTAGCTTTATCCCTGAGTCATTATGTAGAATCCTATAAAAACCGTGGCCTATATGAAGAGAGTCTGCTCTCCATGTGGAAGCCCAGGTTCAATCCCCGGCCCGGTCATGTGTCTATACTGAACCCCCAACCGCCTTTCAGATCTCCCTTAGAAAATAGTATACGAATCTCAGTGAGATATTACCTGAATAGATAAGAGTTAAAAACAAAACACTGTGATCTGTCAGTCTGCCAATATTAACTTATTGATGCTGATTTTGTCCAAAACTGCTTGAAACCAAACTAAAAACATTTGAACAAAGTTAAACAGAGCTTACAATGCTGCCAAATTTTCCTTTTATGAACATGCAGTGTTCAAAAAACGTTGGCCTCACTTTTATTTTTTAGGATACATGACCCCTTCGGTGTATTGTGTGAGCCCCGTTTTTGCTGCAATCCATTGGTTGTAGTTGGTCACTCGTGTGTAAACACCTGGTTTATTCTCACTGGCACAGCCATCGCCCCAACTCACCACCCCAAAGAGAAACATACGGCTTGATCCCGCAGCCTTACACACCAGAGGACCCCCAGAGTCACCCTGCAAAGGAAAAGGTCAGATCATCACTTTTTGTTTTGTTGAATCTTTCAGTTTAGCAGTTTCTCTACAGTACAGTTTTTGAATGCTCATACTCCACATGCTTACTTTGCAGGAATCTGTGGTCCAATCGGGGCTTGCAGCGCAGATCATGTTCTCAGTGACAGAACGTTTATAAAAATCATCCCGTGTACACTCGGCAGTGGTGAGCAAATTCACTTTAGACTGTTTCAGGAGCTGCGAGTACTCCCAAGAATCTGCACACAACACAACATCAGCTGTAGGAAATGTCTGAGTCAGACATGAGTCTACAGTATAAGGAAACTCACCATATGCTTCCCTCCCATATCCTGCTATGCTGCATGTGAGTCCAGCAGGAAGGCGAGTGTGAAGTGGAGGAAGGCAAACTGTTCTCACGGACGGCGTCTTCACTGCACTTCCTCCATGAGTGTTTCTGAACTTCAGCAGTGCTGAAATGGAAGCAATGTTCAGGGAACTTCCTTTTTTTCTGCAGCATTTAACAAACATCAATGCTCATGCACACCTATGTCGTTGTTGTAGCTTGACCCGTTGTAATTTTCATGGATGTTAAATTTTTCCACAGTGAATTTCTGCTCCTTGTCAGCATCCGTTTCATTGATGGCTGTCTTTCCCAGGTACACAGACAGATCTTGGGGTTTGGTTGCCATTCTGAAGCACATAAAAGCAAATACACACCCGAACTTAAACACTATAACATTGTAACTGCAGTGGGGAAAAGCAGTAATGTAACTGTGGTTTTCTCACCCATCAATGAGGCAGTGTGCGGCTGTGAGGACCCAGCCGGGTGAGATGAGAGAGCCACCACAAAGGAACACACCCTTATAAAAGATAGCAGCCACCCATGGGTGAGACTCTATGGAAGTGAATGAGCCGCCCACGATTTTAACCTCCCTCCTCTCAGAGCGCTCACCACATGTCCGCTCTGTAGAGATATGGAGAGGTAAATGTGAGTGCTGCTGGAGGAAATCACTCGATGTTTTTGAAACAACTGAGATGATTTAAATAGATAAATCTACCTGTATCTACAGGAGGAGTGGGTCTTGTCGTTGGCTTTGTTGCTGGTTTAGAACCTGTGTTGGAGCAAAAACCCAACATGTTTAGAGAAATCTAAGCCAAACATATAAAAGTTCAGTGATTTATCCCACAAACCCACTGTCTTACATCTGGGAACATCACAGAATTCTCTCTCAACTTTCCCTTTTTTCAGGACGTAGCACCAAGGCATTAAGCTCTTGTCAGGGTTCCTACAGTGAAAAACACAATTCTTTAAAAATGCAACACTTCTCTTGTCAAGGCATCAGCATTAAAACGTACCTGCAGTAATTATGGCGGCCAATTCCTTTTGAATAATCCAATGGGCGTTCAATCAAGTGCCATTTCCGACACTTGCGACCATTGGAAGACTTGGAAACAAATCCTCTGTAACTGCTTCCATCTCCACGCCGACACATTTCATCTAATCATGAAATATTCAAGAATAAGTCTTAAATAAACCATAAATGTTACGGTAAGATTATTACCCAGACAGGTGACTTACTCATGCTGTTTTTGTTGGAACATCTTGAAAAGGCCTGAGAAGTGGAAACAAATGTTTACAACCTGTTGTGCTCACGTTAAACTTAAGATAACTTCACTTGTAACTCACCATGTTGACACCGATGACCACCATGGAGATGATGATGAATAGATTCATCCTCACTTCTGGTTTCGCTTCTGCTTACTGGGGATATTTTTGTCTGGGAATGGTTAAAAAAACAGAAATGGGACTATGCAACAAAGGAATGAGGAACAGACCTTAAATGGAGTGTTTTATAAATCACGAGACAAAGCAAGTGTGTGAGAAAATAAAATGCACCATTTACATCCATGCATGTATTTGTATTGGTATTGCATTTATTTTAGAATATTATATATTTTTAAATGGTGCAACATTTTAATGAGATATGAACAATTAGAGGGTGTTTACTGTGTCTGTTCTGTGCTATTAAGATAGTTTTTATCAGTACAATGAGTACAATATCAATTTAGGTTAGTAGATTACAGCGTCGCTCGTGCACACCATCACATCACCGTAGCTCATTTTAGATACACACTGTTTACTAGATAATAAAGACAAAAAATGTTGAATGATAATATTTATTTTTTATAGATTTACTTGTTGAACACACTCCTTGTGTTGTAGCATCACAGATTCCAGTAATGTAAATGAAAGGTTTGTTTAGATTTACTTACCTTTCTGAAGTCTTTGCTTTCCCTATCTGAGGCGACTCCTCTTCGTTTTCTGTGATACGCAGCTGTGACGACCCAAACACACTCTGGTAGGTTCGTTCTGTTGTTGCACTACTGATTCCTCCCTCGGTTGCTTCCTATTTAAACATGCAAACGGTACAAGTAGGAGGTCTTTCTTGAGAAAACATCACCTATGATGCTGAGCAAACCACACAATTTGTCATGTCCTGTGACACATTTAGCAAAATATCCTCCCTCTTAAAATAATATATCCAAATTTGACAATATATGTGATGAAATGCTGAGCAACTTCACTGAATCAATGTGTTTAATTCAGATTTTCTTTTATAATAGAGACTCAACGCAAGTCATATTTTCACTTTTTACTCTAAAAATACTGAGGAAAAAATAGAAAAAAGGTATGCACTCTTTTATATTTTTATTATGTTTTGTGAGATTTTTACTTGTGCACAAAAACATAAACAGACCACTTGATGTGTTTTTAACAGATAGATATTCTACTTTTTCAGGAGAACATCTGCATCTGTTTTGACTTTTACAGCTACAGAATTAAACCTTATGTTTGTTCTGATGCAGAGCTGCTTTATTAACCAACATCTTAACCTTTAACAAGTTGCAGACAAATAAACAATTTAACTACTTTAAATTTAGGTTTAACCAACCAGGCAACAATCACAGCTTTTAAGCTTAATGTTGGCAATCTTATTTTAGCAAAAATAATGCAACTTCCTCTAGATTAATAGACATTGTTGGAGATTTCTGAGTTAAAATCACTCCAAACATTACCTCATCAATAACTCTGCTGCCTGTGTTACTCATTGTTCCTCTTCAGTAATGCTGACAACAATGAAATATGTCTTATTTTGTTAAGACTTGAGCTTTTTGTAGGATCAGCAATGGCATAATGCCAAGTTCAGAAAAAAATCCTGAAACAGTGAGTGTATATTTCCAATAGCATGTATTTTATAAAGAGTTGTCTATACAGGTGTTTAATTACTCAACTCTGGAAAACCCAGATGCAACCTGAGTTGTCCGATTTGGTCATTTTGATGAAAAACTCTGGATCCCCCTTTTAGCATTTCACACTACAAATAAAGACTTAACAATGATGTCTTAGTCACTTGTCTCAACCTCCTGATTCTCAATAGTTTTTTATTTAAAGCAGCTCTGCAGCGATGAGAGGTGGCATGTTCCTGGAACAAAGGATGTGTCTGCTTATAGGAAGAGGCTAAATCAGGTGGTAGATTTACCAGATCTACAAAACTATTCTAGGGTTGGTTCATTTGAATTTATTGTGTATAGGTTGACTTGCATATGAGAATGTGTGGAGGACACACTGCTACATATACGCATAAATAATGTGTCTATTTGAAAAAAGTATTTACCTCTAGAATGTTTTACTCTTTTATTGGTCTTATAAATCAATAATGAGCAACATAATGTGGCTTCTTTGACCAAAGATTTTTATAGAAACCATTTTAATGTCAAAGTGAAAACGTATTTCTACAAAATAATGGCAATAAATAAAAACTGGTAACATAAAATACGTAAAGATAAATATTCACCCCCTAATTCAACAGAGGTCAAGCCAATTGGTGCTAGTAGTCTCACAGTTAGAGGAATGGAGGTCTCCTGAGGGCAGTGACTGCGTCTCAAGTGATTGTAGCATAAAGACACCTGTCTGAAGGTCCATTCACTGGTTAATGAATATTCCTGGCTAACATTACAGGATAAAGACAAAAAGAAAATCCAAGCAAATCAGGACAAAAAAGATTATTGAAAAGTACAAGTCAGAGGATGGATACTATTCTAAGGCTGGAGTTCAGTTAAATCTATCATCAAAAAGTGGAAGAAATATGGCTCCATGTGTAAATCAGCCCAGATCAGGTCGTCCTCACAAAGTGAGTTATCATGCAAGAAGGAGACTAGTGAGAGAGTCCACCAGGACACATGACTACTCTGAAGGAGTTACACGCGTCATCAGCTGAGATGGGAGAGACTCTAAATACAACTGTTGGCTGGGATCAAAGCTTTATGGAGAGTGTCAATGAGAAAGACACTTTCAAGGAAAACTCAGATTAAGTCTGGACAGTTTGCTAAAAGGCATGTTGGAGACTCTATGGTCAAGTGGGAAAGAGTTCTGATGAGACCAAAATGGAGCTTTTTGGCCATCAGATAAGCAGTGGCGGTTCTAGACCAGCATTAGAGGGGAGGCCAGGCTGGGTCCAGCTGCTTTTTTACAGGGGCACAATCTAAAAAACTCAGCACTTAGCAGGGGCCACAGGGGGGCCAAGCTTGTTGTCAGGCCCCCCCCCCAGAACCACTCCTGCAGATAAGACACTATGTCAGACATCAAACACACACAATCACATCACACATCACCACAAATACAACAAAAACAGGAAAAAACTCTTGTCTTGTCTCGTCTTCTTCCGCCTATCCGGGTCTGGGTCACGGGGGCATCCAACTAGGGAGTCCCAGACCGTCCTCTCCCTGGCCAACTCCAGCAGGACCCCAAGGCGTTCCCGGGTCAGATTGAAGATGTATTTTCTCCAACGTGTCCTGGATCGACCTGGGGGCCTCCTGACGGCAGGACATGTCTGAAACACCCCCCTGTGGGGGGCGTCCAGGAAGCGTCCTAACAAGATGGACAGATGACACTAAGATCAACTTGTATCAACTTGAGATATTTCATAATACAGATGCACAATGACACACACTTGATAAAGACTTGAGACAGAAAGACCCTCAAACAAACCTCGACTGAAAGCTGCTGTAGTAAAGTCCTGATAGAGCTTCTGGTTCATGCAGGTGGTCATTGCCTACGAAGAGTTTTCAACTAAGTATTAGAATTTAACATTTTATTTGCAGTTATATTAATTTGATGTTCAACCCACTGAATTAAAGCTATGAGTATGCACTTCAACTGCATCTGACGTGTGAAGAACACATTTCTATTTTCAAACCATTTGACAGATCTGTTACATCTTTGTAGCACAAATAGGTCAGTAACCATGAGATCACACATACATCACCTCAGTACTGAAACTGTTGAACCACATGTTTCCAGCTTCTCTATTCAGTCACAAGTACTTTATCTTCTTCTCATTTCATGTATACGTACAAACAATTCTACAATGAAACAAAATTAAAAATGGAAGCTAAACTGTTGGAGATGTTTATAATATTTTATATGATCACATGTGCATCATCACATCTAGTTAATGTGTGCATGTCTCACTCAGTGTTAGTGAAAACAGCTTCATCATACTGTTAACTATCCTCATATGTCAAAAGGAGACTTTTTCAAATAATGTGTTTGCAGGGAAAATCAAAAAAATATGTTAAATGCAATTAAAGCGGCTCTCTGGAGCATTTTTCTATGTATCAAAGTTTTCTAAATGTTCTAAATGATATTTCAGGTCTAAACTATGATCTATGGGTTGAGTTCCACAACATCTGTCATTCTGATGAAGACCCTCCTTCCTCCTAGAGACCCCTTTCCATTATTTCTTGCCGCCGACATTTTTCAGCCAATGAAATTCAAATTTCTGCATTCTCTCAACATGCACGCGCATCGACCCAACCTGTACCAGTAGGGGGCGCTGTCGTACAGGACGCTCCGTGTGTTTCTCTGCCGTCTCAGCCGTTCACTGAGGACTCACGGCTCATTTCTACTAAAAACCTACCCATTCCCCAGCTAAAGATGGATTTATTTTTATTTTTAAACCTTTCACCTCACAGAATGGCAAGGCTTGACAGGATTATGCGTTTATTTTGGTCAGAAAGTTCATCCAGGGCCGAGTCAAGTTCAGCTTCAGAGTCCAGCAGCAGCTCTCTGCTAACAGAGCTAATATCAGAAGCAGCAGGGACAGAGAGGCTCATCAGACCCTCGTAGTATTGTTGGAATAAGATTGTGAACTGTGAGTGATTAAACCCTACACATTGAGCTGTACAGTTCATGTCCGAAGTATATGCGCCGCGTGCACGCGCGACCGTACGCGCGTGTCGAGATGTTTTGAGGAGGAACCTTTGGACGCTAGATTCAAAAACTGCTCTCCTGATGAAATCCTCCGGAGTGCTGCTTTAATAAAAATATGTTTGCTGAGTAAAAACTAAACCAATGTTTCACTATAAAATCACTTAGTGTCTACATTCAAGAAAAAGAAAAGACTCAACTCTGGAAAGTACCTAACTTTTGGGAGAACACAGGATTAGATACAATGGGAAAACAGATTAATTCCTCTAATGAAGACTATAAGTTACCTAATGGATTTGTGTATTTCATATTGAATTTTTTTTTTAAATCTCCATGACCTTATCTGACCCTATTGTCAAAGTATTCATGACCATCTGGACAGGCTTGGAGCTTCTATTTTCTAAAACATGCTGCAGTGTAAAATTATTTTACACCATAATTACGTTAGACTTTGCTTAGTGTGTGAGGCTTTCTTGTAATCATATTAGTTGTCTATCATCAGTTAACTTTCTGAAGATCCTTTTATGTAATAGACCGAGCAATTGCAACAGGAACTAGATTTCTATTTTTCTTATGATGGTGAGATGCATCTACAAATCCAGTTTAAAGTTGGTTAAATGTGGTTCTTTGCTGTGAGTCAAAATAAAGTTAATCTCTTCAGTTTGGAGCCGATTTATAACCTATAGGTCTTTATTACAGTAGGAGGCTTCACAAAATAATACAATAAAATTTCTCTGGAAATGTTAAGGTACTAGACTGAAAATTACTGGACTGTAGAGAAAGTGGCCAGTGTCCAAAGAAAATTATGATCAAATTTACAGTTTTTCTCAATAGCTGTGGTGCATTTCTTACAACAGAATTAAAGTTTGCACAACAGTTAGTGCAACCTTCACAACATGTAGTCATTTGGGCACAACCTAGTGTCAGTTTCCTGTTCATTTCATCCAATGGTCACTGTTTTTGGACATGAAGCGATTGAGTTTGTACAAATATCTGCAAAATGATCACTTTTTCATTTGCTTTTATCATGTCTGTCAAAATGAACTCTACTTGTAGCGGCTGAATAGTCATTGTTCATACAACTAATAATCTTCATTTCATTGATTGTGTCATTGCACACAATTGTGTTGAACATGTTGTCAAACATTTTGTACATCCAGTTTAAAATCTTTGTAATGTTTCCATGAAAATGTCCATAAATAACTTTTCTCAGGTGAGCCTGATCTTCCACTGAGTTAGAGGCTGTGTGAACATTTAGTGCTACCAGTGAGACCAGTCTGCTGTGGTCAGCCAGTGGTTTGCAGCACATGACAGGATGCTTGTGGAGTATCTTCCTCCCTACTCTCCATTCCTAAATTCGATTGAGGAGTTTTTCTCTTCCTGGAGGTGGAAGGTAAATGACCGGCGTCCACATGCCCAAATGACCCTGAGAGCAGCCATGGATGCAGCTTGTGATGACATCACAGCAGAGTCCTGCAGAGGGTGGATTCAGCACTCAAGAAGAAACTTTCCTCTGTGCATTGACAGAGCTGACATTCACTGTGATGTAGATGGAAATATGTGTCCAGACAGACGGGAGCGTCTAGATGTCCATGACTGATCTGCAGCACTGTCTGGTTTACAGGATCTTCAGTTTCAAAACTACTACAGTCTGGTTTACTGAGCCAAAGGGAGTTTAGTCTTTCTACATAAATGTTTTTCTTTCAGTAGCACAATGCTGTGAAAAGTTGTAAAAATACAATATAAAGTAAAGCGTGTATTCAGTGTCTTGAGCATTCTTTTACTTCTAGTTTTCTAAATGCCATGCATGGTCTGTAATGCTGTCTGGACTTTACATTGGGCAGCCCTTCCAGAGTCATCTGTCTCAAAGAAAACATGACTAAACCATTGGACTGTTGTTTATACGATGCTGCTGTCAGAACTTGTCATTTTGACAACACTGACACTTTCATTGACATAAAGACTTGCTTTTGAAGAGCAAACAATCCATTTTGATTACATAAGAAACTTGTTTTTTGAAAAGGTGACTTGCTTTTGCAGGTTATCTATTATGTTTTGCAGTTTGCACTAATTGTTTTGAGAAATGTCTTAGCAGTGGTGAAAACTTTAATTCTGTTGTGAGAAATGCTCCAAAGCTATTGAGAAAAACTGTAATATTGCTCAAGATCACTTTAAAAATTGGATGGATGGATGGATGGATGGATAGATAGATAGATAGATAGATGATAGATGATAGATAGATAGATAGATAGATAGATAGATAGATAGATAGATAGATAGATAGATAGATAGATAGATAGATAGATAGATAGATAGATAGATAGATAGATAGATAGATAGATAGATAGATAGATAGATAGATAGATAGTTGACTGATTGATTAATTGATTTTTTTCTATCTTCTGGAGCATCTAGCTCTATGTAGGCAAAATAATGATTAAATGCATTTACTGTAAAGTGCCTCTGGGTTGTCACAGTCTGTACGTAGCAACACACATCATGATCTAAAATGTGTATTTGGCGCCCTCTAGTGACCAAATGTGTAAAGTGTGGACAAACATTCCTTTAGCTGCCAGGGATTTTCCCAGCTTTCTATGGCGACTATTATCACGTGGAGGTAAATAGACACTCTTTTATTTTGTATTTAACTTATAGAAACACTTCGTTCGCTGGTCTGCGTGTAAGTCGGCAAGAAAGTCCTATAAAGTAACAAAAATAAAGAAATAAACAACTTTGGACACCGTGAGCCAGCTGCTTCTTGTGTGCGACGCATGCGCAGTGCCCTCTCACCGTGTACTTTCACTTTGAATACTCGTTGGTCTCTTTTTCAGTCACTACAGATTTTCACCTTAAACTAGAATAAAAACGTGACGTGAAGCTATGGTTATTGAGTAAAGGTGTGCTTTAGTGCGGTCTCTAATTAGAAAAACCTCCCGTTAACAGTATGGTTAGGTAACTAGTAGCAATGATCTGATAATAACGCTGTCATCTGTTGACTCTCCAGGACAGGTGAGTTCATCATACTTATGGAGCAAAACGTTGTTTTGGTAGGCAGTCTGGTAGATAGTCACGGTGTTTTTCAGTCTTTTGTTTCCCTTTCTAATTTAAATGAGGCTGATATTGTGAGTTATAGAAGTGAGTATAAAGGCTAGGTTAGTTAGCATCAGTCAGAGATTGAGGCTAGTGAATGTAATCCAAGATCCAGCATAACATTTAGATCTATTTAAATGTTCCAACAACAACAGAGAGCAATAGAAGCTGAAGTGGGTCTAAGATTTATATTAAGTTTGAATTTGTCTTACTTTTTTAGAGTTCTGAGAACTTTTAAGAACAATCTCCCTCTTTAGATTAAACTTTAAGGCAAAAACAAGCAAGCCTTAAACTAATTTCACTCTAAAGTCAGTGCCTGTGTGGATATAAATGTGTCATAGAGTTTGTTTTTCCTAGCTCAGGTCCTGACACACGATGGAGCGGCCTGCTGGACCCAAACAGAACCAACTGTGTGGCTCCTGGGAAATGAAGGAAAAACTTGGAATGGGAGGCTTTGGGCATGTGTACCTTTACCAACACCTTGTAAGTTCTGTTCATCATGGAGATCATAAAGTGTCCTGCTTTGGTTCACTCCTCGCCTGTTTTTGGAGCAGGAAACGAATGAGATGATTGCAATGAAACTTTGCCGTTTGGAGCTGAGCAGCAAGAATAAAGACAGGTGGAGCAAAGAGATTCATATCATGAAGAAGTGAGGGTTTATCCTATTTTTTTATCGAATATATCCTATGCATAATTTTCACCATAAGTTTAGTGCTTTTTAAACCAGTGCTGCATGTTTGGTGCTTTTTGTTTTTACAGACTGAACCATGTGAATATTGTTCAAGCCAGAGAAGTCCCAGAAGAGTTAACCTCCATTGCTTTAAATGACCTACCACTGCTGGCAATGGAGTACTGCTCAAGAGGAGACTTACGAAAGGTACAGAATAAGTATATGCATCTTTTAAACCTCAAATTAGTGCCTTTTAAATGACAGCACATTATAAATCATGCTGTTTATTTAGATGCTGAACAAACCAGAGAACTGTTGTGGACTGAAGGAGAGTGAAGTCCTCTCTCTGCTCAGTGACATCGGTAATGCTTTCACCCGCTTTTACTTTGATAGAAAGTTTTTTGATGCATAATTTAAGTTGATTTTTTTAATTATGCAAAGGTACTGGTGTCCAGTATCTCCATGAAAATAAAATAATTCACAGAGACCTGAAACCTGAAAACATTGTCCTGCAGGAGGTTGATGGAAAGGTGAATTACTTTCCCTTCATAATCTGCATGTTTTTTTTTAAAGATTTGCTGTTATTAATTTAAATATATTTTCTTCAGATTGTACATAAAATCATAGACCTGGGGTATGCAAAAGATCTAGATCAAGGCAGCCTTTGTACATCTTTTGTTGGAACTCTTCAGTATTTGGTGAGTAAATGTTGCATCAGTCATTCATTCCTCTTCAGTCACTTTTTGTTTTCGGTTTGTTGAGGGTTGTGATTTCTTTTTGCAATTTGTGTGCGTTTGTCAGGCTCCAGAGCTGTTTGAGAGTAAACCCTACACTGTATCTGTGGACTACTGGAGCTTTGGGACTGTGATTTTTGAATGTATTTGTGGTTTTCGGCCGTTTCTGCATCACATGCAGCGAGTACAATGGTGAGTTTACATGTTTACTGACGAGAGACAGATGTTTGTGGTACCTGTTGTTCTCTCATTTCTAAATATATGAATATACACTCAAGTATAATAAAATACTGTTGTATTTGAGATTATTTAATATAGTCATCTTTAGCATTGTTGCAAACTGCCCACACGTTTTGCACAGCTGGTATAACTGAGTAACATCTAGTTGATGGGTTTGGTTTGACCCTTTTTGGAATTCCTTTTTTGTTTTGTAGGACGAGCAAAGTCAAGAACAAAAGTGCTAAAGACATCATGGCAATAGAGGACATGAATGGAGAAGTTCGGTTCTCAACACATCTGCCGTATCCCAATAATCTCAGCAGGTAAAGACAACAAGTCACCTTGTAACTCTTCCAGAAAAGCTTAACTCATCCTAAAACACGAGTGTGCCACCTGTTTGTGTTGATGTGTGTGTGTGTTTACAGACCTCTGCTGGAACCATTAGAGTCTCTTCTTCAGATGTTGCTGCTGTGGGATCCTGTACTGCGTGGTGGAGGTCTTGATCCAGACACAAACAAGCCGTATTGCTACACCACTCTGCAGAATATTCTCAACATGAAGGTTAATCATGCAAAGTATCTTTATGACATTTGTCCCGCTGTAGGGAAAGTTTCAGCACAAAAATGAAGGGCAAAGCAAGCCTCTTATTCTGCAGGTGTTTTTCTAGGTTATGCATGTCTTGGACATGACGTCGGCCCAGCTACACTCCATGGTTTTGGGTACGGAGGAGAGTTTGCACTCCCTGCAGATTCGTCTGGAGACACACAGCCAGGCACACATCCCTCCACCGAGTCAGGAGCTGCTGCTGGAGACAGGAATGTCTCTGGACCCGCGATGGCCGCCAGCTCAGTGTCTACCAGATGGTTTAGTATGTGAAAAACACACATACAGAAACATAATTATCATGTAGGTCAGATGTATTTACATATACATAACCGTAGAGGACAGAACCTGCTTTTTTATTTGCATATTTTAACAGTAATGTTTGGTTGTGCATGTTGGATACTTCTGAGTTTGCCCCATACAAGTGTTAGAACATTTTTTTGTCTGTGTATATATCAACACAATCAACTGACATAAAACATAAATAGAGCAATAATGAGTAAAACTCTTGAATCATCAGTATTTCTGGCTCATCGAGTATAAAAATGATTAATAAATTGAATATTTTGAACAGACCTCCATTTAATAATTGTAACTTCCATGATAATTTGTTTGTTTTATGTTGCTGTAGCATGGCTGGGACAGCTTCATCGTCTTCCTGTTTGATAAGAGCCTCATCAAGTACTCTGGACCCCTGACTGCCAGACCTCTTTCAGACAGTGTTAACTTCATAGGTGAGACGTTTAACATTATTCTGAGTTCTAAATAAAGTTTATTTTAGAGTGTTTCTATTGGCCTTTGAATCACTGACATTATGTGATTTTTAAAAGTTTGGTAAACTTGAAACTGCTGTCTTATGTTGATTTATAAATCATTTGATTGCATCCACATGAATATTGCATAATTGATCTTTTGCACACTTTGTGTAATCCCCAGTCAGGGAAACAAAGACACAGCTGCCTCTGTCTGCTCTCAGAAAGGTATGGGGCGAAGCAGTCAGCTACATATGTGGACTGAAGAACGACTACCTCCGCCTGTACCAGGGGCAGAGGGCCGCCATGTAAATACAATAAAACCGATAAAAGGACGTCCACTAACACGTGGACACTTCCTCAACTTGTTTTTGTCTGTGCAGACTTAGCCTGCTGCGTTACAACACCAACTTAACGCGATACAAGAGCGTGCTGCTTTCCCAGTCGCAGCAGCTCCGAGCCAAACTGGCCATCTTTAAAACCAGCATCCAGCATGATCTAGAGCAGTACACCAAGCAGAGTAACACCGGCATCTGTGAGTTGAATTTACGCTCTCGCTGTAAAATGTTTAAGTTGTTTTTGAACCCTAAATGAACGTCCTGTTATTGTGTATATTTTTGTGAAGCCTCTGAAAAAATGCTGAAGACGTGGCAAGAAAATGAAACGAAGGCTGACGGGTTTACAGAGGTAAGACAAATCTTTTTAAACATATATTTAAAATAAAAACGGTTTAAGTAAGTAACAAGTAAATTTTTGTTGTTGCAGGTTGCAGATGTGAGTCATCTTGATGATGAGATAGTGGCGCTACATTCTGAGATTGTGGAGCTCCAGAGGAGTCCGTTTGCCAGGAAACAAGGGGATGTGATGGAACAGCTGTCAGTAACTCTGTTCTGGTTTGCTTTTTAAATGTGCAGCTGTTTCTTTGGCCTAATAATATCTTAAAGAAACTCATACCTTAAGCTGCAAATCCTTTTTACACCTTCTGTAAGACTTATAGATATATTTAAGTGACTGCCAGTCTCAGTTTTTGAGCACAGATACATTTTCAGAAAGTATTTTTTTCAAATGGTAATAACATACTAATGCTGCCTTTCTTTCCAGTGAAAACAAAGCTTTTGAACTCTACAAGCAACTAAAGGCTAAATGCAAAAGTTAGTACAAACATTTGTTAAAGAGGATCTTGCTTTTTTGTTCTTTGCAAAAAAACGTCAGCGCTTATTAAGCTTGTTGCTGTTGATACAGTAAAGTAAAGTAAGAACTTGCAGAATGATGTCCAGAGTAAAGATGGATAGAAAATAGTTGGTGTACTTTACTGTACTTGGATATCTCTAAAAGTACAATTTCCTCAGGTTCTGACCCTCCACATGGCTACAGCGATAGCTCAGATATGGTGAGGACAATAGTCCAGATGGTTCAGAACCAGGACCGAGTGTTAAAAGACCTTTACTCTCATCTGAGGTAATTTATTTACATGTTGTACTCTGATACACTCATGTGCTTGTGGAATTTGGTGCCACAGGACAGGAGTATCATTGTAGAGTCTCTTTTTATCTGCAGTAAAATCCTGATATGTAAGCGACGCATCGTGGATTTGTTCCCCGAACTGGAAGGGGCAGTCGTGAAAATTAAAAGTGCAAACGTTGAATTGATGCAGATGCAGCTGAAGAGACAGAAAGAGTTTTGGTTCCTTCTCAAGATTGCTTGTGTAAGTGCAACAAACAGCACTAAATAAAACAATTTTCAGTAAATGTAAAATATCAAAAGCTTTAGGCTCTCAGTGTTCATTTTGATCAGGTTTTTTAGTTGCTAACAGTGCGTGGTTCTGTCTTTAGGCTCAGAGAGATTCTCCATCACCATCACTTACACAACAATCCACTGACAGGTAAGTTCTGTTCAAGAGTCAATTCACAGCCTCAGTTTCAAGGTTTTTGTATTTCATAGGAAAGTGGTTCTAAATAAGATCTTGTTGGTGTTATGTTCTTTCAAATAACTAATTTTGAAAATGTTTTTAGTATGAGGCTTGTTGTAGTGGAAGAGGTTACTTCCTGGTCTTACCTGAACAGTAGTCATCAGTAAAAGGTCTCGCCTGATTCTTTCTCTTTCAGTGAAACGGTTAATGAACTGCTGGATGAGAATCAGCGTTATATGAGTCGTCTTACATCTCTGCTGCAAGACGCCACCCAGGAGATGGAGCACAGTGTTATGGTACAAAGTCACTGGTCTCATCAGTATATATGCACGTCTAAAAACTGCTAATATACAGACTTTTCCACTGATTTAAGAAGTGTTTGATTTTTTTTTATGCTATAGCAATTAATTCATGTGTATTCTGGGTTTCTGTTTAATTTGGAGAACAAACTAACTGGATTGTTGTTGGACAGTGGTATGTTTAGTAGTTCTGATATAACAGAATGTTTCTGTCCCTCCAGGATCAGGATTGGAGCTGGATTCAGTTTGGAGCAGTGAAAGTAGAAGAGTTTTAAAGAATGTATACTTTAATAAGTGCCTGTTTAGAGTTGCACAGACAGCTTTTGTTTTTTCTGTTTGTTCTATTTATATGTATGTATTGCTGTAAGGCAGTCCTGAATGAATTGTCATGACAAACTAAGCTATGCACAGTTTAAATTAAACACATTGGTCTTTCTAGCAGTAGCCATGGTGTATTTATTTTCCTAGTTGTATTGATCTAAATGGTGCTGATGACAAATTTTGCATGATTTAATGTGAATAAATTGTTACAAATGTGTAGAACACACATACTGTGTTTTGCCTCTGTTTTTTAATCATATATTTTGTTCTATAAATGCAAAACTATAGTTCTTATTTATACAAAAAGCAAAATCAATTTTAAAAAAAGCTGCTGAGATTCAAAACGTAAGATGTATGAATAATAATTTGTGGGAAACTGTATAAAAGACTTGTGAAGTTCCTTATTTGGAAAGATGTCGATGAAACCAAGTTTAATCTAAACAAAATAAAACTGGCATAAATGGAATTACAAGTCAGGTGTAAACTTAAATTTGACATTAAAGTCATTGAATTAGTTGATACATTGACTAAATATAAAAAGCCTTGAATATTTGAAATGGTTGACCAGTCCTATGCTAATGTTAAAAAGTATTACAATCATTTAAAACATTTTATACTAGTAGGACATTTATTTCTGGCTAATTTACTTTCATTTAAATTCTGACAAGTAAAAATGTAATTTTGAATAGAAGAAATGGTTTTATTAACCCCTTTTAGGTAGGAGACTATACATGATCACTTCTGTGTTCTTTAAATTCTGATTTGTAGCCTAAACCTCATATCTTTATAAAAAAAATTTAAAAAGGGACAAATAAAAGCAAAAAAACTGTGACAAGGTTTTAAAAAAGATAAAACAGCATAAGTTTTAAAAAGTAGAATACTTGGAATTTAAAAGTTTTAGCCATTGAGTGTTATTGGGTCTATAAAAATGCAATTTCTTTGTTGTTTTATTTAGAATTTATTTTACTTTTAAAACATTTGTACTTTGACTTTTTAAAAACTTTGATCTTAGAGTTTTCCCCTTTTAATTGCAATAAATTTTATTTTTAAATCCATTAATTTTATTTTATTTTTTATTTTGTTTAATGATTTAGGCTGCGAATCAAAAGCAAGTGATCAAATATGGTCACTTGCCCTATAAAGGGTTACAGTCCACTTCCTGCAGTCTGACTTGTGAGAGAAGGAGGAGGCGGGCCGAGGACGGGTCAGTGAACGATAAGACCAGAGGGGGAGACGGTTCGATACTGTGGTAAATTCATGTCAACAAGTAGTAGTTTATTTTAACGCTTATGTATTTTAAAGTCTGGTGGGTCATTGTGAACAGTGCTGTGATTTGTTTGTTTTGCGGGTGCAGCCTCGTAAGCTAAAGTTAGCTTTGAGCTATAAGGTGCTGATTTCCGCACCCACTCGATAATCAGCGCTAGCTAGCTTAGCCTGCATACCAAAACGAATGCTAGTCCTGTTTCTGAATCTTATTTGCGCTTTCACTGAATGATTCAGTTATAACGTGTACGTGTTGCATTCATAGTTAGTAGAGGGATTTATTGTATTGTCATGGTTTCCCCCAGCGCTTTATTAGCCTGGCGGCCCTGCCACCAGGCTTCAGAGTCTACTCTACTCTGTACCAGGAAAGCTAACAGCGGCGCGGCTTTTACGGCTGTAATACGGAAATTTTCCAAGAAGCATTCAGTTGCATAGCCCGTCCTGTGTACCCCCTAGACCGCGGCGATTCCGTGGCGTATTCGCTGCGCCGTACTTTGTCAGGCAACGGCCCCGTAGTCTCACTGCAGCGAGGAGCAGGTCAGGCGCAATATGGCAAGCCGTTTTAACATTTATTAAGTAGACTGGATATGTATTCAGATATCTATAAATCTATTGTTCCTAGTAGAAATTAACATTTCATATATCCATGGTAACATTCTTACTATCTAGAATGAACATTTCAAGATATCTGAAATGTAATTCTTCCTAAGACAAATGACGTCACATTTCCCATTCATGTGTATTGGGTTTGCAGCGCCTCCTATCTACAAATACATTCCTCCTATCTGGAATTAACATTATGGATAGTAGAAAGTAAATTCTGACTAGGAGAAACTCTCTTTTCAGACAGCTCTAATTCATCTGTTACTAGTAAAAACTCTTAATTCAGATAGGTAAAATTAAAATTCTGTTCTTGCTGTCTGTAATTGTATTTTGGATATCTGAACGTACACTTATACTAGTAACAATTGTATTTAGGATATCCTTAATTTTTTTCTGAACTAGTTAAAAACACTTTGAGATATAAGTAATTACATTTATTACTAGCAAGAATGTATTTTCAGATATCCAAAACGATTTTCTGGATATCTGGTGACATGTCATTGGATGGCCATTTTAACATAAAATATGCTCACAGACTATCAGGAAGTACATTTGATGTATCAATAAATTGATTCTTCCTAGTCAAAATAGCATTGTTAATGGTGAAAATGAAATTCAGGAAAACGGCTGGGTTGTTTACAAATAGTTAGTGCCCACTTATCTAATTCTGAGGAATATGGCAATAGACAAAAAATAACATGGCGGTGGAGTATCCCTTTTAAGATTGAGTAAAGCTGAACCTGTAGCTAGAGTGAAGTTACTCAGTCAGTCATGAACAGATTTATCATAAAATAAAAAAAACAAACAAGTAAATTAACAGGTTTTATGTTTTTATATCTGACGGTTAATAAGGTGTATGACCATAGTTGTTATGGCAGCCTGAGTAGAGAGTGTTGTAACAATTCAATGTATTTATGCTTCCTTCATTGTCTGCAGGTGAGTGCAAGTAAGGATGAAGATGTCACATGTTGGGGCAGTGTTTGTAACAATAGCAGGAGTGATGGCCATCATGTTGCACTCCTCTATTCATAAGATCGAAGAAGGACACCTTGCTGTGTACTACAGGTATTGCAAAGGCAACTGAAAACCCCTCATTTCTCTTAGGAGCAATCAACATTTGAAGAGTCTTTCAGAGTTTTAGACACTGTTATTGCTGTAGGTCATTATGGGCCTGGTACTTTTTTCCTTGTCCATTTTTCAGTTTTTTAAGCAGAAACTGCACAATATGCTGTCATACAGTAGTTGGGTTAAAACACTGGACAGGTAATTATTGAAAAAGCAGCCAGTTGAAGGGGGAAAACAAACATCATTTAAAAGCTAGAACTATTGATCAAGACTGCTGTACAATATTACAATATTTGGATTCTTAAAAGCCAGATTTATAGAAATCTGTGGTGATTTAAAGCGTGTGCTCAGTACATTTTTATGCATGTTTGCGCTCTGATGAATGTGGCATCAGTTATAACAAGCTGCACCTTAACCATAGGAGTCAGTTATCACTTATTCAACATTTTTACTTCCCTCTTCCTGTTTGTAGTACTGCGTAAGTCATGTTTGCAGTTTTTAAAATTTCAGATGCTGTGTTGGGTACATTGTTTGAGCTCTGTTAATTCAGATTCAACATAGCTCTTTTTGTATTTTCATATATTGTACATTTCTAATATTACTGTACATTTTCCTTTTAATATAAATGGTTAAATGTACCATTAGGATAAAATGGCAGTGTTGAGGAGATTATAGACCTACAGTCAAGTGTTTGTTTCCGTTTCAGAGGTGGCGCGTTGCTGACTTCTGCCAATGGTCCAGGGTATCACATCATGCTGCCTTTCATTACCACCTACAGATCAGTACAGGTAAATTCACCTTTCAGTCCTCAAACATTTTACTAAACGTCTGTCTCACATGATTTGGCAACATTCTGCAGAGCTGCTGGTCAACTATGACTGCAGTAGTTCTATTTTACAACTAAGTTATTGCACAATTTTTATGGCTATAAGCTGAAACCAAAAATATCAACTGAAGTTCAGTTTTTATGACTAAAGTCCATTTGAAAATTGTTACAAAATTGTCTTTTTTTGTTGGATTAAAAAATAAACTTTACTCAAAATTTATCGTAAAACTGTATTAAGCCATTCAATTTCACAGATTTAACACCAGAAGAGCGCACGATTGTATTAGCACATGTTTTCACTTTCATATTGTAGATCACTTTAATACAAACGCACTACTTTGTGCTTCTCTCAGACTACACTCCAGACCGATGAGATCAAGAATGTACCTTGTGGAACAAGGTATGTCTGAACTGGCTGTTCAAAAACAATCCCCCTGTTTGAAATTAGCCTTGTTTTAAACGCTTTTTCTTTTCTTCACAGTGGCGGTGTGATGATTTATTTTGACAGGATAGAAGTTGTTAATATGTTGGTCCCGTTCGCAGGTACACCATGTTCAAATCTTTAAATGCTCTTTTATTTTCATGATTCAACAACACATGCTGTAATTACAACTTTGTTTTTTGTAGTGGTTGACATTGTGAGAAACTACACTGCAGATTATGACAAAACTCTAATTTTCAACAAGATCCATCATGAACTGAACCAGTTCTGCAGCGTGCACACTCTACAGGAGGTCTACATCGAGTTGTTTGGTGAGAAGTTGCTTTAAGGTTAATGCAGCATCCATTCGTTCCCAAGTCTCCTAAAATGTGATGGATAACATATTGAGACAGTTTGCTGTTTTGTGTCTTAGACATTATTGATGAGAACCTGAAGACAGCATTGCAGAAAGATCTTAATGCGATGGCGCCTGGACTGACAATACAGGTATTAAAACACACGTACACCCAGTTTGCAATCATTATAGTGAGCAATAAACTCAAATTCAGAACTGATACTAGTAGTTTCCAAAAAGATATTAAATATCTAAAAAATATATCACCAATAGAGCGTCACTTTTATTATTACAGTATTTATTTGATTTTCTTTGCCGTGTTTTGCTATTCACTAAAGGCAGTCCGTGTTACCAAACCAAAGATTCCCGAGTCTATCAGGAGGAACTTTGAACTCATGTGAGTTAAAAAACAAACAAACTCTCAGCATTGTTTCTGTTTAGCTAATTATTTCACTCAATTCCATCAAAAACGTATGTCTGTGTTGATGTGTGCACGCATAGGGAAGCGGAGAAGACTCGTCTGCTAATAACAGCTCAGACTCAGAAGGTTGTGGAAAAAGAAGCAGAGACTGAAAGAAAGAAGGCTATTATTGGTAAATATGGAGTTTTGGTCTAAATCACTTCTAGTTTTATTTTGTGTGACTGTCGGGCACAACCTTCTGTTTTGCTCATGATCACTTTCTGATTTCATGACCTTAGAGGCTCAGAAAGTTGCTCAGGTTGCAGAAATCCAGTTCAAACAGAAAGTCATGGAGAAAGAGACGGAGAAGAAGATCTCTGAAATCGAGGGTTGGTGACAATAGTTGAAATAGTGCGTTGTTGTGTGGTTTGTTATGCATCTCATTCAGTGCCATTTCTTGGTTTCAGATGCTGCTTTTGTGGCCAGAGAGAAGGCAAAGGCAGATGCAGAATATTACACTGCTGCCAAGTCTGCTGAAGCAAACCGGGTAACAACACCTTTCTAACTAACACTGATCTAATTATAATGAAATAATATTTTTGTCTTGGCTACAGTATAACTAGTATTTGATTTTTAGGCACAATAGAAATGAAGATAAATCTAAAATGTGCTGTTTGTGCATTCTGTATATGGTGGAGCTATATTGTCCTTGCTTTCGTTTCCTACTCCTTAAATTCTGATTAGACTTATTAACACACAGATATATAACATGAGTCAGCTCAGTCTATCTGATGGACACAGAATAATATTCAAAATAATGCAAATTATATTTAATAAAATGAGGCCAGCTGGTGTGTTGAAATAAGCTTTAGATGACTAATGTTTTTTCTTCCACTTCGCCTCCTACCTATGAATTCTTCCAGAAATGGAATGCTTTTGATTCAGTATATAAAAAAAACACAAATCCCACTCACTTGAATCAGATCCTGAAACTATCTTCTTCCTCTACTTTCCTAAAGCAGTTTCAACAATTAAAATATTTTTGCTGTAGTTGTCAAAAGTCATGAAACTTGACATAGCAAAACACTAACACTGAGGTGTTTCTCCTAAATCTTTGCAGCTGAAGCTAACACCGGAGTACCTGGAGTTGATGAAGTTCCAGGCTATAGCGGCTAATAGTAAGATCTACTTTGGCCAGGACATTCCTAATATGTTTGTCGAGGGAAACAACAATCCGTCCAAGCCCGTTCTCTCCCCTTTGTCTAATGCTGAACCAGATTTGTTTAAAGGAAAAGCAAACGAGCACTGAGTCCACTGATTTGACTCGAGACAAAACGGAATGACTCGATCACAACTGGTCTTATCACTAAAGAAGATGATGATGATGATGGAGTTGGTTTGAAGGACAAGGCATTTAAGTCTTAAACTAAATGGCTCACTGAATGAGAAAATAAGAGAAAGATGAGTTAAATGTTGGAAAACTGGGTAAAAAGTACGGTTGTTGACCTCTCTGCTCTTCAGGGAGGGTGTGTAATGAATGATAATTTTGCCATAGTTAAAAATTAAAACATTTGTTTTTCTTTGCCTGAGAAGATGACAGCAAGTTGTCGCCCTACTTTTCATGTGCTTTATCAGTGCTGTGTTTAAATTAGCTTTTTGCTCTGCTTTCATTTTTTAAAATTTTATTTTAAAAGGAATGATTTGTTTCAAATGAGTTACTGATTTTTTTCTTCTTCTCAGAATTAACATGCTGCACTAAAATCTGACAGGTGACACTAATTAAAACCTGAATGGACAATGGATGTAAAAGTGATTTAAGTAATCTCAGAACCTTCATTTTCCTCTACTGAGAGTGGTTGGTCGTCTTGTCACAATACCAATCAGGTAGATCAGTTTAATTACCACTCAGATGCTGCTCATGGGGAGTTTTGACAAGTTAAATGAAGACTGAAAACACAAATTTGTTGGTAACAGCAGAATCTCAAAGTTAATCTTTTTTTGGGACTGAAAAAGAACATTTTTTCTGCTATCGAATTACATTGGAGCAGTGGATGAACAACATCAGATTGTGCTGTGGTTTGTTGGTTGTTTTCAGTAAAGGTTTATCTACTGAGCTGTGGTATTTTACTATGAAGCGAGGGGTGAAAAAGGAAGAAACATCAGATTTTTGTCTTTATAAAATCTAAGTTACACCCATTTTGTGGGGTACCACACAGCAAAAGGTGATTTATTGTCTATTTTAAGGCTAACAACGCAATTTTCAGTCTGCATGTTTGTTTATTTTTGTCTGGTTTTGATTGACAGGGCTATGCATGTGCAAGTAGATCTAATTAATTCAGATGACTAACAGTCTGATTGTGTGCTAGCTCTCCTTACAGCCTGTTCAGAGGTAGTTTCATGGACGTTCTCAGGAAATGTTTTATTTTAAAGACAGCTGCTCAGAATCAACAAAGAACTCCGATACAGAGGAGGAGTAATGCTTTGTTTTTCTTGATGAATTGAAAAAGGTGTTGAACTGAAACAAACCATTGTGGCTCCTGCAGACATGTAAGGTGACAGATTGATTTTATAATTTGACTTATAGTCACTGTCTGACTTTATCAGGGTGTAAATTTGTCCAGGTGGAAATAATTATAAAATGTCTTCACTGTCAGTGTTTACTATTTGTGTGACAATTGGGGGAAAATGTTTGCTAATTAAAGTGATTTTGATGGTTTGTGGGGAGTCATTGCAAAGACGCAGTTCTTCATTGCAATAGTAATTACATTTTTTGATCTCTGCCTGGTTTTGTTCGGACAATAATTTCCAGCACTTCATCGGAACTTGTTTTTTCAGAGGTGACGATTGACATTGCTGAAAGCTGAAAGTTGGTGCTAGTTTTTAATAAGTTTGAATTTTTGACTTTTCTCAGTTTTGTGCTTCACTCTGAAATGTTTCCACTTTTCAGAATTCAGGCCTTAAGGTTTTCCCAGAATTTCAGATTTAAACTAAAAGGCTTGAGTCTAGCTGGCAACGACACACCTAGCAGTGCACACTACTAGCGTTTGAAGATGTGCTGTTTACGTAACCTCTTGATGTTGGCTAAAGGCTGAACTCTGCATAGCTTTGGTGATGGCTTCCTATAAAGATGCAACAGAGGGGTGTGATTCATTTAAGTGATTTTTTTTGTCAATATTTTGTACAATCTGTGAAATGTAAACATTGTCGCTTTGTTTTAAAAGGTTTATATGCAAAGATATTTTCCAGGTTTTGACAATGTTCAATAAAATAAAGCCTATTTTGGTACCTCTCTCTGTGTTTGTGTTGTAGTTGTTGTGTAGTACTCCTATATGCCAACAGAGGGCGAGCTAAGCCCACGATGGAAGTGGTTTGGTGATAAAAAAATATGAGAAAACCATGTTATACTGTAGACTCAGGGGTTAATGCAAAATAAGGATTTGAAAAGAAAATGTGGATTGAAAATAAGAAATTGGTTAATCAAAATCCCAATGAATCATTCAGCCATAAGCTTGTAAACTCAACTTTTGTCTTTGGAAATTTAGGCTGGATGTTTGTCACTAGCAGCCTCTTAAAATGGCAATTTGTTGTAAATCCATAAGAAGTATTTGCAAAAATAATGATCTTGCATCAAAATGACTTTCAAAGAATTACCTTTAAAAAAAATTAGGATGTGTGCTTTCAAATTTACATAAAAGGATTCTAGACTGTCCTGTCCTCAGCAGTTAGAAACGACTTTCAGAGTCTGTGTGTGACTGCTGTCTTGAGTTATCGTTTCCTCCTATAACCTCTCTGACCCTTTGAGTTCTAACAGCCAAATCTGCATCCTCTGGGGGGGGGTTCAGCTTTTGTTTGACCCCACTTGGGTTTTTCCTGATATGAAACAATCTTCAAGTAAAAAAATGACAAACTTTATTTTCTGTTCTTTATTTAAAAAAAATAATTCTATCAGTTTCCTTGTGAGATTTTTGATCTACTGTAGATTTTTGAAGTCATCTCAGGAAAGTGAGTTGAAGGAAAGGCGTGGCAGTTTCCTGGCTGAACCATCACTTTTCTTTCTTTCCTTTTGTTGTGGGTCTCCTCTCATAATATCATGCATGAACCATCTAACCTTGACACTTCCTGGATGTGTGTGTCCTCAGAGACACCAGGGAGCGGTCGCTGTATGAAGGTGAATCACTAGATATTGAGTATTAAAGTTGTAAATTCTTCCTGTGTGTTCATGGAACTTTTTTTTTTTTAAATACATTAAAAGAGCACATAAAAGTCACTATCACTCATCATCAGAATGATAATGTCTGACTCTGTAGAATAAAGTGGTTTTAAATCTGTGGATTAAGAATACTTATTTGGTCATTTGTCAGCTTCACTGTCACATTAATTTAGAAACACCAGAACTAAATTAGAGGAAATGAAATCATTTTGTAACATGTTCTATCTTTGAATGATTTTCACACTTACACCAAGTTTCCTTGAAACTGAGTGATTGCACATTTAGTACAGAGAAGGAAGTGAAGTGTGTAAGTCACGTCTTCAGTCACTGCACTTCTTTCATTTATGGCAATAAGATACGTTTATTTAATTAGTATGTGAAAACCTGAATGGTAGAATTAATAAACACAACAGGCCATAAATGCACTTCTTATTGTAAGACATTTCACAAATTCTAAAAGATTAAATTAGAATTTCAAAGAATAAACTCAAACACAAGAATGATAATCAATTGTTGCAGTGTTCTGAAATTTATTAAAAATTAGAATCAATTAAAAAGCACTTTTCTTGACCAGCTCATCAATCCTCATGTCCTTCAAAAGCACCAAACGCTCCAGCTTTTCCACTTTGGTCTGCAGGATCTACACACAAAGAGACAAAATGTTAAAAATCTGGTTTCTTTTTTAAAAACTTGTGATAAAAGGTAAAGTTGTACATGTGTCACAATTCAGTCTTTTTTTCATGCAGATGTGGCAAAAAAGGAAAAAAAAAAAAACATTTTATATCCGCTGAGCCACTGGTGAGTCACTGCTGACACAGGGTATGACACATCAACATAACAGGAGGTTAGGCTGTATCACACTCTCCCCTCACAGGGCACCAAATAGATGAAAGATAGTTTTGTTTGTAGAGCAGAGTTTTCCCTGCATGCAGGTGTGTGTGTGTGTGTGTGTTTGAATCTACCTTCACAATCTCCTGAAAGTCCAGGATGGCTTTATCTTTTTCCAAGAGGAATTGCCTGAGAATCATAGGATCCCTGACTTTGTAACAAGACTCCACAACAACTTCCTGTTTCCTGTACAACACACAAAATGTATATTAATAATCACAGACATTGCTTTCAATTGATTAATGTCAAATCAAATACAATAAATGTGTTTGTCTTACATGGTTTTCTGAATAGTCTCCTCATTAAGTTTTATCTGTGCCAGCTGTGCCAGAACTCTTGCTTCAATCTGGCAAATATCTACAAACAAAAACATGAAATTTACCCAACTTTAAGAGAAACTAAAATCCAACCCATCTGATGTTCTGTCTTAAATAAATCTTTAAAAGTTTCAAACTTTAAGAAGAAACCTTGTGGGCTGAACAAGATAAAGGGATTAGGATGGGAAGCAGAGAGGTGATGACCATGAACAGAAACAGACAACTAGAGTCAGATAAGAAAACAGAGGAAGAGCAAAATCTGGCTTTCACACAGCAGCGTTGAGCTCAGGACACATGATAAAAACTGTTCGGAACTGATAAAAAGACCTGAGCCTTCTGATAGTGAATGAATGCAGACAGAAGAGGAAAGAACAGAGGGAGTGGTTTCAGAGGAGGATGAAGTGTGGGAAATAGAAGAGACACAAATCACCAACTTAAAGCTGCTGCTTTTCTGATCAGTCCTGTTTGATGCCTTCAAAAATGTCATAAAGCATGAATGATGATGAGCAAGAAAAGCTAAAACGTCACTCCAGTGATGTAATCGGCACTGACAGCATTTAGGAAACGGGTATCAGTTGATTTATGCTGATTTAGTGTTTAGCGTATTAAACAAAGCTACAAAAAGTCTAAAATTACACAGACACACTTCTCTTTCAAGGCTAAAAATGGCATATTTGGGGCATCATCAGCATAGATTATAAAAAAAACACCTGAGTAAGTCAAAACAGTCATCACATTTTGTTTAAATTCAGCGGTTTTAGTTTATGAAATCTGCGTGATCTCACTGACTTAATGTTAGTTTAGTGACTTTAACAAAATGTTTATTATTGTTCTGAGATGTTCTCTGGGATAAAGAGATCTGAACACAGCTTCATGTGAACTGGATTATCAAGATTATTAGTAAGAGACATAAGAGACATGTTGGTGTTTGTTTAAAACAAAACAGAAGCATCTTCACCTTCACATGTTGCGTCCAAGTTTGTAGTGTTTAAGGCTTCCAAATTCTAAAACAAAAGGAGAAAATTATTCAAAATTTTGGCAGCAAGACTAAAGATATAGAAACTGTGTGCATGTCGCACACTAGAATACACACTCGTTTTTTGCTCGCGATGTCCGCCAGTTTATTCTCTATTTTCTCCCTGAGGGTGTTCAGAACAGGCTCAATCGCTCCAGGAGAGCTCAGAACAATCCGGCTCACTACCTCCTCAGGCACGTAAAAATCCAGCTTTGGAAACACCTTCCTGTCCATTCAGAAAAACACATGTTTACAATTAACAAAACAAGAAAAAGTAGATCTTGTGTGATTTACTGATGGGCCCATAGGGACAGCTATGTTTACAGTGCAGGCTCATAAATCTGTAGCTGTCTGGGTTCCATATCAGTGAGTGGGTGTGCGCTGGATGTGTTCTCATGAACAGAAGAGGCCCAGCCAAAGTTTGAGCTTTGTGTTTGTAGCAGAAAAAAACTAAACGAAAAGAAAAAGAAATACTGACTAAATTCATAATTAAATACATAAAAACATAATTGTGAACTAAATTTACATATGGATATTTTTTATATTATTATTTATTAATGCATAATTATATAGCTTTCTTAAAATGAAAATAATGTTGACATCAGCGTACTATAGTACCCGGCCCGGAAGGTCACCGGAATCCTGCCCTGGAGCCAGGCCAGGTGCCTGGTGGCCAGGCTTCCAACTATGGTCCTGATGGGGGACTTAAACCGTCAAATGGGAAATGACAGTGTGACCTTGAGAGGTATGACTGGGAGGAATGGTCCACCCAACCTGAACCTGAGTGGTGTTTTGTTATTGAACTTCTGTGCAAGTCACAGTTTGGCCATAACAAACACCATGTTCAGATGCCCAGTGGTGTACTTGGTACCAGGGCAGCCTATGTCACATGTCAATGATCAACTTTGTAGCCGTATCATCTGACCTGCAGCCTTATGTTTTGGACACTTGGGTGAAGAGAGAAGTGGAGCTTTCAGCTGATCACCACCTGGTGGTGAATTGGACCAGATGACAGGGGAAGATGCTGTGCAGACCTGGCTAGCCCAGACATATAGTGAGGGTCTGATGGGAATGTCTGGCAGAAGAACCTGTCATGATGGTCCTCAACTATCTGTTCTGCTATTGTAGAGGTGGCTGTTAATAGCTGCAGCTGCTAGGTGGCCAGTGCCAGTCATAGTGGTAACCCCTGTATCTGCTGGTGGACACCAGACGTTAGGGGAGCTGTCAGGCTGAAGAAGGAGGCCTATTGTTGGTCTGTGAGACTCTAGAAGCAGCAGACAGTAACTGCAAGGCTAAGTGAGGTGTGGCTGTGACAGTAGCTGTGGCAAAATATTGGGTATAGGAGGAGTTTGGGAAGACCATGGACAAGGACTGTTGATCAGCTCCAAAGAGGTTCTGGAAAAATATCCTGTGCCTCAGGAGAAGACAGCATTTTTTCCCCACACTGTTTACACTAGGGATGGGGAACTGGAAGGAATATTTATTTGGGAATATTTTGGTATTGAAAGTGATCTCTTTTAACTTAAATCCCTTTTAAATTAAATACTTAAAGATGGGGCAAAAAAATAAGACCACAACTAGAGTTAACAACCTTCAATGTATAAGTGTGGGGGAAATATATAATAATAATGACAATTATCAAGGTTTCTCTTGCCTGTTGAGGAGGTTCCAGTTCCCCATCTTTCCGTCTTTGGAGTTAGAAGAAACCATCAGACTGTTGAGCTGAACATACTTGGGGAAAAAATGCTTAACCACCTCAGCTGTCAGCACTGCAGAGTCCAGCAGGAAAACACAGTCAGTTCAGAAGTCAGTAAAAACAAACTGATAATCAAGGCGGTAAATTATGTAAACAGTCTAACTGGATTGCTGTAGATAAACAGATAAAACAAGCATGCTGTTTGTTTGTTTACAAGCTAAGCTAAAGCTAAGTATGCTACCTCCATCGCTAAAGTCTCTCCTTAAGTTTATCTTTGGTCTAGACAACGGAATCGTGTCCAGCCATAATAGCAGGTTTTCTAATTCATTTTCCTGAAGCGTCTGGTCAATGTTTCCTGAGGCAGCCATGCACTGTCTGTCTGTCACGGAACTTTAAAACAGCTAGCTTAGTTAGCGCCCTCTAAAATAAAAGTTGGTTGAGGCGTTGCTAGGCAACCGCTTGACAAGTTTTTTTTTTCATGAAAATGTTTATTTATAATTCAAAAACTTTCAATACAGAATAAACAAGGTATAAAAAAGAAGTAACATTGAAATTAGAGTAAAACAAAGGAATAAAACAGAAAAATTAACATTAAAACAAACAAACAAAAACAAAACATATAGCCAGAGATCTTGTTAATCAACATTCACATTGAGTTTGTCTATAATAAATTTAGTTTTGTTTGCTTTTTTATTTTATTGATATATATCTTGAGTTCTTTGTAGAAATGATTTATGTTTGGTTTGATTGTGCCCATTTCTTTTAATGTATATGAAAATTTCCCAACAGGAGCAGAAGTTGTAACTGCTTGACAATCAATCGAGAGAAATAAAAAATAAACAAATAACCCGACCCAGAATGATTGTGACGATTCTGTTTATTACGAACTTACAATATAAAGATAGAAAAGAACAACAAAAAGTGAATAAATAAGTTATTATAGTTATTCATTCGGAATAATCTGTGTTCATGACTGAAAACCATTTTATTATTATAACAGAATATTATAAAATAGATTTAAGAGTTATAAATAAGATACATCAAAAAGTACCTTTAATAGCCACAAAATAATAAAATAAAAATAGTTTTAAAATGTACAAAGTACCCATGTTAGAGCTGTGAACATTATTTAATGACAGAGAATGTGGAGCTACTGGCTTCTAACAATTAATAATAATAATAATTCTACACATGAGACAGAAACAATATGAAGATGAGATAAAGAAAATAAGAATAAACAAAACGCAACACAAAACGACACACAGACAGATGGAACCACATCACTAATGTGTCAAACACTCATTATTAGGCAATAAAGTGACATGTTTATGATATTAAACACTGATAAGATGCACAATGACTACAAAAGGCACTAAATAATTTAGATTAAAAATTTCTCAAAAACTGACACATTATTGTGAAACAGGACAAAGAAAATTTTGGAAAACTATGTGGCCTAAAAGAGGTGTAAATGACAAGGAATGGTAAGTAAAAACGAATAAAAAATGTCAACATGGTGCAAAACAGTTTGCAATTCATTCTAAAAATCACTTAAGAGTGTCTCAGAGTCTCCAGCAGGACCGTAGAAAATTCTTTACATATCAGGTAATAAATGTTTCCCATCAACCAAAGGTTTCCAGTTTGAAAGAAACCCTGCTGTTTTTAATAAGGCAGTACCAGAACTACATGAAAGTAACAGTTAACACTATTGTAGCACTGACAGGGTTTAAATTCTTCTCATCCTGGTTTCCTTAGATTTTCATCATGATTTAGAAATATAAAATATGAAAAACTGATATATTTTTGTGAAAATACTCAACTACATATCCCCATTTCTGATCATCTGTGTGTAACTGTTGTATAACTTTCTCAACTGTGACTCTTATCCAGCAAAAAATGTTCAAAACCTGCAGTGTTTACATGATCCTGATTTGTAATACTTTAATTATATACAAGTTTTGCAAAACCAGGAGAATTAAATACTCAGTCATATCCTGGATGGTTGTGTTCATGTAAACAAAGACATTGAAAGTGCAGTTTGCTGGTAAAGAATCAAAACAATAAAACATTTCCCTTAAACACTAAATCAAAATTCAACATAACAGGAGAAATATTTGCTATCCAATCAAGTTCAGTCTGCTGAACAGTTTTCACATTTGTGTCAAAATACAGAAGACCGGCATTAAGAGGAAGCAGACAGTAGGCGATGGAAAAGTTCAATCATTTTGCTGATCCTTTGCTGGATCTTGTTCCGTCTTTTAAAAACAAACTAAGTGTCTCCTGAGAGGATCTTCTTGGTTCTTCAAAGTGCAGCAAAAACAAAGTTAGAGAACCTGAGTCTGTTCCCACCGTCATCTTGGCCTGTTGGGGGGCAGCAGGGCGACTCTCCCTCCAAGCTAGAAACACAAATAAATCCTGTTAACACAGTTTGAGTGAGCTGGGTTTCTTTTACTAAACTTCATGTTTCTTTCACCATCAGGATCTCAGTGTTTTAGTCAGGAGAAGTTTATGTGCTTATTGAGTCACCAGCAGTGAAGAGCGGCTGATCCATTACACTGCTATGTTGACACAATGCCAAGAACCACAGATTTTTTTATAAACACACTTTAATAAGATTTAGGAATGTCTGGATGCCAGTTGTAGCTGTGTCATAGGTTGGAGACTCTTGATTCTGTCTGAAGACATAAAACCTACCAGCTGAGTGTGTGGCAGCGCAGACGGGACTGCAGAAGGCTTCGGCTTCTTAGGAGGCATCGGGGGCTTCGCCTGCTCAGAGACAAAATGTTCAGAAATTAGCTGAGCAGCAAATACAAGAACAGCTGAATGTTTGAATGAAAACAGGAGGGGTGAACTGTTTAAACGTGACTTACTGGTTTGGATGCAAGTGGTGGGAGTGGTCTGGTTGGTGGGAGGGGCTTGGTCTGAAATGACAACCACATATAGAATAAATAAATAAATAATGATTCATCATTTAAAATAAACAATTAGAAAACATCCATGAAGTTTTACCTCATTATAAACTGGAAGACTAGAAACAGCTGGTGGTTGCATTAAAATTCTTGCAACCTTAAAGAAATATACAAATTAATACATTTACAACATGTAAGATACACAAAAAGGTCCATCTGAATGATGACAACACGGGAACTCAGACTACCTGGTGAATCTTTGAGGACTGAGGTGCATCTGGAGCTTTCTTTGGAGTCTTTAAGGAGAGAAAACAAACAAGAAAATTATGCAAAAAAAAAAAACCTATTATTATTAGCTTAATTCCCTTACTCATAAAAATGTCCTGTTTGTGACTAAGAAGTGCTCACTGGTTGTCAGTGTGAGGCTCAGTGACGATTCAACAGGCACATGTTGGCCGTAGCTAGAAATTCAGGCCAGGTGCCACAAATGGAAATCTGGTGTCTAATATAGAAGTGATAATATAAATCTAACACATGCAGTGTGAGTATGATTACACTGTGGTGTGAGGGAGGCTCACCTCTGGAGCTGCTCTGCAGGGTCTCAGACCTCCAGTCTGTGGTTTGACAGTAGCACAGCTCAGAGGTTTACAGGCTTGACGGGCAGACGACTCTAAAAACGTCGGCTGGCTGATGCGTGACCCGAGACCAGGACTGTTTCGTCGAGCGCTCGACTGAAACACCGGGTTTGTTCGTCCTGTGGTCGCTGAAAGGAACCTGAAGAAATGCAGAGCTTCAGTTTAGGATGGACAAAAAGAATTGCATGACTTCATGTAAGCTGTTTAACACAAAAAAAAACGCTAGTTTGTTTCTGCACCTTTTTGTAGGTCTTTTTCTAATGCAGCACATCAGACTCCCAATAACCAGAACCAGCAGAAGAAGCAGTCCAACCACCAGGGACACAACGAAAACGAGTCCTGATTCTGCACACAGACACACAACAGATCACGTCAGCACTCATTCTGCCACTTCACCGCCGCTCTCCTGGTCCTCCGTGTGACAGAAAGCATTAAACAGGATATCAAACATTTAAAGATGTAGAAACACAGAAGCTATCAGTGGCTGCATGTGGAGGTGAGGAAACATGGCAAAGGAAATACCTTCAGTCAGCTCTGACAGCTTCATGTCACAAAAAGGAGGAGCCCAGCCAGGATCACAGTGACACTCATTCTCGTGGTTGCATACCTGTCAGCAGACCTCACAGTTAGCTGTGTTTCCAAGCCTCCAGAGTTTCAACATTAAGAAGTTTTAAAACTTTCACACAGCTTCTCACCCCACGGTTGCTACATTTGGAGGAGCAGTCCTTATTTCCATAAGCTTTCATATTATTGATGTCTTCACACTTTTGATTGTAGCAGACCTAACAGACAGAGACATCGCAAAGACATTTGAGCCCTGCAGCTCCACACTGCAGGAGGATTTTAATTATTCTAACAGTAAAAAGCAATTTACTCACCCTATTGTTGCCACACTTGGTGCCAGTAGGCACCATGCCCAGATCTGACGGGAAGTTGTCCTCAGGGTTCATGGTTGCAGCATTGCACATGACTCCATTTCCTATTTTATAAAAGGACTTCTTGGACGTCACTGGAAACTCCCTTCCTCCAGAGCAGAAAAGTAAACCACAAGATTCATCCCTGCAAACAAATATCACAATAAAGAATAAATAACAGCAATGCCTCAAGTTTATGATGTGCTATCATTAGCTCTGCTGTTTTCTAACCGGCTGGAGCATCCTTGGCTCAACTGTGTCCTTCTGCAGCCTCCATACAGATAGAAACAAGCATCTGCAGCTACTTCAGCATCTAAACAGACCCACAACAAAAACAATGAATCCTAAATCTTCTTGTTTCTGAATGAATGCACACAGAAACCAAACTCTCAAGAACATCTCACCTGGTCCCCACAGTTTCTTGCAGTGCTCCTGCTGTGATGGACATTGCCCGTTGTAGCAGTATCCTCTTCCACGGTTGCACGGCAGACCGTTTTGGGTGAAGGCATCGGTGGGACAGACTGCAGAGAGGCCAGTGCAGTATTCTGTCAGGTCGCAGTCTCCTGCTTTTGGTCGGCACATGCTGCCTGTTGGTTTCAGCTGAAGTGTGAGAAACACAGATGGTGATGTACCGACTACGGAAATACATCCACTCACACACAACCAGCCAGACAGAACAGTCAGTGTCTCGATACACACTTACATAATTAGTATCAGGCTGTCTTTTCTCATCGTGTGAGTAGTAGACAGTTAATAGTACTTACTTGGCAGTTCTGGCAACACTCTCCTTCTGCACACTGAGCTCCTGCTTTCAGCTTGCAGGTGGTGGCGTTGCAGCAGGGATTCTTGCATTCCTATAAAACAGAACGTAACAAATCAGTTTCCTTCGTTGGTTTTTGTTCTATTATTCTGCACATGCATTCCTTTTGAGGGTAACATGCACAAACCTCCACAGAGCCACAGTCGCACTCCTCTCCAGGCTCTACGAAGGCATTTCCACATACTGGCCCCCCGTAGATGCGTTTGATGGAGGGAGTATCCAGCAGGCAGGTCGGGTTGATCTCCTCCAAGAACGTGTTGAGCTGCTGCTGACTGCAGCTGCTGAACTGCTGGGGATAAACGAGGCTAGAGGATGAGACAAAAACAAGACATGAGGAAGAAATCACCAACTTGTGTTCAGGTTAAAGTCTTGTCGATGTGAGGTAGTTTAGTTGAAGCAAACTGAGCTCACCCAACGCTCTCAGCCATGATGCAGCCTTTTTTGGATGCAAAGGAGCCACAGATGCACTCCTCGGTATCGTGGGTCAAGCCCAGATTGTGACCCATCTCATGAGTGATGGTGGAGGCTACTCCAATCGAGTTGGTGTTATGGTCCTGTGTGCATCAAAGAGAAATGTCTGAGTCTTTCCTTTTTATTTTTCATAGTTTTTATAGATAATATGTTCTAGTCTGCAAATATGAAGCACCTCGTTGATAGCTCCAGAGTTAGAGGTGCACATTGCGTTGGTGTTCGCCAATCCGACAGTGGAGCCACTAAAATCCACACCTCTGGAAAAAGGAGGGAGAAAAATGTTTAGTTATCCCCTCTGACGGCTGGAACATCTGTCTGTCTAACAGCAGCAGCTCACGTGATGAACTGTGCGTTGTCGTGTTTGGTCCTCGGCAGCAGGCGCTGCTTCCTCCACTCCAGGAAGTGAACGAGAGTGAGGTCAGGGTCGGTGCTGACCTCGATCTGGTCTTTGTATGTCCAGATTTCCAGTCCAACCAGCATCACGCGGACACCCACAGCGCGATACAACTGAAATTACAGAAACATCAGAAATAATCTGTAAACGACATGAGAAATACCTCAGATCAGTGTTTCTGATTGTAAATGTGACTAAAGCACAGGGTGGTGACAGAAAACCACTGCTGGGAGTTCTGGTGTCTGATGCTCTTTTCATGTGTCTGAATCTCAAAGTATACAACGATGATTGAGGGCTATGTGTGAATTTTTTCAGCTAAGGTGTGAAGACTCACAGTTAAAGCTAGTGTTCACAGTGAGAGAACTTTCCCTTCATTTTTCTGGTTAGATTCCAGTCATAAAAGGACAAAATATCAGGACGTTTTCCCTGAATGTTCTTCAAAGTGAAACTAAAGTCAAATATAAGCAGACCTACCTTGTCCACATGGTTTGTTATTTCAAGCACTCTGGCCTCTACGGTCTTCTTATTGCCGAACTTCTTATACTACAGAAGGATCATTTAAATTAGTCTATGCAGCAGAAATCACATAAAACAATCAGTCTTTCACTATTTTACTGCATTTATCTTTAAGTGGCTACAAGCAGAGACTCAATGAAAGGAAGGACTGTGGGAATCAAACCTCCGTGTTGTCCACCACCACCACCAGCTCCACCGTTCTGGGTTTCCCTCTACGGTCTCTGGTCTGGGCTCTGCTTTTCTAAGGAACATTTAAAAAATAACATCAATAATAATAAATCTATTTTAGGGTGTATATTAGTAATCAGGTGTTTTATGTAAAGTTTCAGTTTGGAGGTTTAGATACTTCTGGAGCAGGAGACTGTGCTACAGTCAAAACAGAGAATGATTTTCTTCTCGTCATATTTTCAGAATGAGAATCAGATTTTTTAACTTTAAACATTTTTGATGCAGAATTACTGAAACAGCACTATGATCCTTTAGATCCACAGTGACTGTTGGTGTTTTATATTAAATCTTGTTGAATGTTCAGGCTGCACCAAATTATTCTATCTGTCTAGATCCAAATAATCTGTGAATGTGTTCGTGCTGCATCTTTACCAGACTGCCAAGCTGGAAAAGTCCAGACGGACGAGCTCCATGGTCGTAGAAAGTGGTTGTGTTTCCATGGGAACAGGAGCTCCTCTTCCTCCTCAGGTGTTTATAGTTGTAAACAGCATGAAGATCAGTGTGAGTTTCAGAGCTTTGTCCGTCATCCCGCTGTCCCACCTCCTCACCAGCCAGAGGTTCGATGAGGTACATCTGGTCTCGGAGGACCACAAAGCCTCTGCAGGTCAGAACAAGAACCTCAGAGCAAATCAAACCAGTCACAGAGAAACTAATCTAACAATCTTTAATTCTCTGTGTTATCAGGAGAGATTTTTTAGGTGATGGGTTCAGGGAAATTACAATGAGCCCTTTATAGCCCTGTGTTTAAAAAGAAAGGAGTTTCTCCTTTTGGGAAAAGCTAAAGAAAAAGGAAATTGCAGCAAGTTTACTCACTTAATCCCTGAGCAGAGCTCAATGCTGGCGGAGGAGTCCTCCACTTCCAAAACATGTCCATGGTAGTAGCAGTGGACCTGAAAAGATCATCATCATTTAAATTGGATTAATGATTGACTTAATACATGCAAAATGTGTCCTAATGATTAACTTTATCTTTGAAATCTGTTTCAACAGAGGAACTGATTTATGTCACCACATGATGAGGAACTTTGTGGTTGAGAAACTATGTGTGATCAGAACTGATGACAAAATGTCAAATGATATGAAAGAATCATTTAGTGTGGCTGAACTTTAGAGATCAACCTCATGTATACGATCTATATTGAATTAAAGAAAGGGAAAAGCAGTTGACTGCATACAAGTGTGAGGACATGATTTGTTCTATATTTGTTCAAGATTTCTACTCAGAATAAGTAAAAACTGATGTTATGAAAATACAAAATTCAAATGTATGATCCAACAAAACGTTCCAGCAGACACATTAAATACAAAGAAAAGAAAAGAAAGTTACAAACCCCAAGATCTGGAGTAGATGACACTTGGTCGCCCTGATCAGAATAGTAGGTCACAGTAAAGTTATTTCCAACGAGATCTCTGAAAAGACAGAGGTTTGTAGATCATTATTAATGAGATTTAACAAAAACAGTAAAAATATAGACCTTGAATAATACATGAGACAAATAAATAGTTTCTCACTTGTTCTTTTCCAGATGTAGAGTGTAGTTTCCCCCTGCAATACTCACAGAGTATTGGACCACATCTGGGTGTTTCTGTTCACAAGAACATCAGAATAATGCTATTTTAATATTTACAAAAGTTGATTTATGTAGTGAAGGACATTGTGTGTGCGTGTGCGTGTGTGTGTTACCTTGTGTGCAGCAGCATCATTCAATTGAGAACCCGTCAGCCTCTGAGGAATCACTTTCTGATACTTTATCACATGAGGAAGATTCTTCACATCACCTACAATTAGACCTGCAAAGAACAGGAAATATTACAGAAAGGAAGCAAGAAAGGAAGGAAGGAAGGAAGGAAGAGAGAGAGAAGAAAGAAAGAAAGAAAGAAAGAAAGAAAGAAAGAAAGAAAGAAAGAAAGAAAGAAAGAAAGAAAGAAAGAAAGAAAGAAAGAAAGAAAGAAAGAAAGAAAAAAAAGAAAGAGAGAAAGACTTACCCCATAAAGAGAAGAAAGTCCATATTAAATATCCGGTGTGTGACATGTTGCTCAGCCGGACGGATTCTGTCTTTGTGAGCTTCACGACTCAGAGGGAAATATCTCCATCTCTCCGCCCCTCTGCTGAGTAACATCCTGAACATTTTCAGCTGACCAGCGTGGCCAACATTCTACTAAGAATGACAATTCTGCCAACTAAGAGTGTGCTGAGTGAGCAAAAGATGATTAAATGTGACTGACCATTCCTGAACCACAGCAGTTAGAAACCTAATTTTTAAAAATCACAACCCAACCCAATCAAAATGTGCTCTGAAGAGCTTTGAGCAGCAAGCTGGTGATTTATTACTGGGTTTTTGTCGCCATCTAGTGGTGAAAATTCTTCCCCCGAGCCACGGTCGATGTTAGGGTGTCAAAAATTCCTAAAAAAAAAAAAAGACAATAAATTAAATGAGACAGTGGACTGTTTTGCGTTTGTAGACTTTTTTCTATGTAACTGATAAAAATCTGTCTGTTGTTTATGTTTGTCATAGACTGGTTATTTTATTTGTAAAATATGTAAACCATTAAAAACTATATTAAACTAAGTGATTTGCGATTTGTCTGTGGACTAACTGTTATTAAACTAATCTCTTTTAAATGTATTGAGCATTTTAAACCTTTTGTTGGTCCTGTATCAGAAATATAGTTTGTTGCGTTTTTACATTTACATTAAATTTATTTCAAGCGTTGCATGTGCATTAAATGTAGACTTTATTTTCTAGCTTGTGCACAAATCGTTTTACGGAATATGAAAATATATATTTTTGTGTCTCGTGGTCAAACTGTTGCTCGCTGTTTCTTGAAAAACAAGAAATCCGAGAAGCCGAAATCCAGCAAATTAACTGTAATTTCCAATATGACCAGTAGGTGGCAATGTAAGTCAATGTTTCGCTGTTGACAACCGAATAAGTGGCGATGACGTTATCAATGTGCGCCAAATTCCAATCAAAACAACGAAAAAAGTTCAGCTCGACAATTGAAAATGTTTTAATAAATAGAAAATGAAAAGGTTTATAAACGATGCTGCAGCCAGACTTAGACCCACTTGTAGCGGCGGATGAAGACGTGCTAACTAGAAGCAGCGGTGAAAACCGTCCGACAGGAGCTGCGGAGGAGCATCCTGATGGGAGGAGGCAGCCGGAGGAGGAGAACCCGTTCAGCTTCACTCCGCAGCTCCTCCGCCTCCACAAAGACCACGAACTGTTTGAGGTGAGAACAAACCAACCTGACTGCAGTCTGCTGTCCTCTTGAAGCATCAGACGATAAAGTTTATTTGAACATTAACTAGAGTCTGTGACATGCGCTGTTGACAGGATGGAGACATTCAGAGACACATGTCTCTACAAGACCTCTTCATTTCAGAGACAGAAGACAAACCAGCGCTCAGGTAGGACACGTGTTCCTGCTTCATGTGATACAAAAACGGACTTTAATCAACAAGACAGACAAACCTGTTAAAGCTCATCAATCAGTGACCAACAAATAAGTAGGACAATAAGGTTTACCAGAAATAAACGAGAGTACAGCAGGTTTAGTGATATCTGCTTTATATAATAAATACGTAGTACATTATGGTCATTTGTGTCATTTACAATTGACAGCTTTGTAATTTCCTCATAAAGCACTTAAATGTATCAATGGAAGGCTTTTGTTCTGCAATTTTCATAATATATGTATTTTCAGTACCAGTTTTGTGATATAATTGACAACCAGAGCTCCTAAATGAAATATTAAAGGCTTTACCTCTGACTCACAGATACCCAGCCATCTCCAGCTGATTCATGGTGTCAGTCTCTTCTGGTCTTGTCTCAGGGTGTCAGAGTTTGGCTGTCACATCTCCGGCTGCAGTGCAGTCTTCAGTACATTAGACGACTATGAACACCACTACAACTCCCTGCACAGACACGTGTGCTGCTCCTGTCGCCGCTCCCTGCCAACAGCTCGTCTCCTGGACATTCACATCCAGGAGTGGCATGACTCTGTTTTCACTGTCCTCGCTCAGAGGCAAGACATGGTAAATCTGAGTCTGACCTAATTAAAGAAAATAGAAATGGACTAAAAACTAACCATTGTAAACTATTTTAAAGACAAAAAGTACATCTTTAAAGAAGTGTTTTTTCTTATATTTCTTTGTATTTTTCAGTACCTGTGTCTTGTGGAGGGATGTGGACAGAAGTTTAGAACTAGTAAACAAAGGAAAGACCACCTGTTAAGAATTCACAAGTATCCTCCAGACTTCAGATTTGACAAAAACAAAAAGGAAAGAGGGTAAGGCAACGTGGTGGTCTGTCCACCAGATGGCGCTACAAGGTTTACTGATACTTAGATCTTACTGACCAGTTTTCAGTTGAATATTTCAGATTTGGATCATAACATTTAGCTTTATTGAATGTAATTAAATTATAATAATATATATTCAAATACTGTTTTTTTAATAGAACCAGAGAAGGAAAGAGACACCAGCAGAAAGACACAGTGATGGAGGTTAAAGGTGATGTCTGTGAGTCTCAGGGTGTGAGTGACACCATGAGCACCATGCAGTCTGATGACCCTGAGGAAGAGGAGTCCATGGACACACATGTGTCCAGTAAAGAAGCTTCAGCAGCTCAGAGCGCAGAAACAAACACAGCACCAGTAAAACCACAGTACTCCTACAGGTTGGTTGGTGTTGATCAGTCTTTATGGTTCTAAGAATAAATTTAGGTCAATGATTTTGCTAAGAACACAAGAATCCAGTTCTCCTATTGTAAGTTTTGAGCCATTAACATATCTGGTAAAAGGGAGTTATTATTCTCACATTTGAAGTTAATCTATAGATTAATTCACATAACTGAAAATATTAATTGAATATGTTTTTCATTATTTGCAAACACGTTTCTATAAAATAAATAAAACATTTACTAATTTTTTTACAGATGTTTATTATTATAATCAAAATTGCATTCTAAGAAGTTAGCGCTCTTTTCTTTTAGGGTTCCTCCAAATGTGTGCTTCGGTCACGGATCAGTCCGAGGCTTCAGAGGACGAAGAACCAGAAGGAAATAAAACTCTGCAGCTCAGCTTTTTGTCCTCTGGCCTTCAAGAGTTCAGTTTTCAGCATGTTTTGTATAAATAAGTGAAAAATATAAGTTTATGTATTTCACAAAACATTTTTTGTCATAAAGTTATTCACTCAGATGTTAAAGGTAGAATATGTTGTGTCTTGTAGATAAACTGAAAAATGTAAATTGTAAAAAAAAAACAAAGAGCTACATCATTTATGTAAAATTTGACAGATAAAGCTTGAAGCTTTGAAGTGGATATTTAAACCCACAGGAAGCAGAGGTGAATGTCAAACATTTTGTTAACATAAAAATGCATCCTTGATATATAAAGTATGCTTTATATTTGGAGATTACCTGACATTTCTGTCACTGAGCACATTTGAAAAAATAGATTTTACTCATTGTTATAAAATTGTGCCCATTTTTAAACATCTTTTATTGATTGTTTTTTAGACAGTAGAACAGATTTGTGGCTTTGTGTTGCTGAAATCCAGATATTAATTGACAAAGTTGTAACAAGAAAAATGTAGATATTTTTAGCTTACCTCTGCAGCACAAATAAGTCACTGCAATACAAGATATCCACCATAACTGCAGAAAAGACACACTCTCTTCATTTCCTGACTATCCTGTTGTTTATATGTCTATAGCTGAATATGTCATACTTCATTATCAGATTAAAGGACGTAACTCGGAGCCTTTGACTGAAAGGTAACAGGTAAACAACAGCACCAGTCAATTCAAACTGTTTCGTAGTGTTCAGAAAACTAAACTCTTTTTTAGGGATTATGGTATTTGAGGAAAATTGTCAGGAGGTTTAAAGCACAGAATTATAAGTTAGGGGTTTGAAGTCATATTTTACCATATAATCTAGTGTCTCTATATTTTTATATTTAAATAATAAAACCACCCAGTTTTCAGGTCTTTTTATGCTGATTTTTGGAATCGTTGCTCTCAATTCAAAATCTACACATTAAAAAAATATTAATAGAAAAATACCTTTAGGAAAACTTCACAAGTCATTAACTTCTGATATGGTTTTTTAAAAAAAAAGAAAATAAGCGTCTTCTAATAAACAAGTTTTACTGAATGCGCTGCTAATTAAATGAAGAACCTTGAAGTCCATTTTATTTTTAATAAAATATGAAACTTGTTAGTTAATGGATTATGTGTTTTCTCTCGCTTGTTTTCCGCCGATAAATTTATTAAAATTAAATCATTGTATTCTCAAAAAATATTTCTTTAAAAATAGTATCACACAATTAGCCCTCTTATACGAAAATAATAAACACAATTTAAGAAAATGTTCACAAGGACATTTTGTCCGTGCTGTCCAGAGGCGTGTTTTCTTAAGGCTGCTCTCCAGTCGCTGCAGTTCAGAGTTAGTGAAAGTTAAGACAGGTAGTACATCCCATAGGGCCTACTGAAGAGTCCCGGTAAGGCCAGCCGCGGTCCGCTCACAGCTCCATACAGAGCCGGTGCGCCCATAGGTGCGCTCAGCGGGAAGGGGAAGGCGAAGGCCGGGAGCAGCGGCTTCGCGGCCAGCTTTATCTTCTCCAGCTCGGCCTCCTGCAGTCTCTTGGCCTTGGCCCTGCGGTTCTGAAACCAGATCTTGACCTGGGTCTCTGTGAGGCTCAGGGAGCTGGAGAACTCCGCCCGCTCCGCGATAGAGAGGTACTGTTTCTGACGGAACTTTCTCTCCAGAGACAGCAGCTGAGAGGTCGTGAAGGGGGTTCTGGGTTTCCTGTTGTTCTTGTGTTTCCGCAGGTTGCACGCTGGGGTCGGGCTGGGAAGTCCTGGAGGGACATTTACAGAGACGTCACCAAACCTGGGGCTTTTTTTGTGACTGATATATTAAATATTAAACATTTATTTAAATTTTAATTTTTGGGATGAATAGAATAGTGTGCATGAATTATTTAAGAAAAAAAACCCAAACACAATATTTTTATTCTGTATTATATTTACCTGCTCATATGAAATATTCCAATTAAAAACATTTTTTCTCATATAGAATTAGTCACCTGACTGTTGTCAGATCAAGCAATCCCACACTCACTTGTAGGTGATTCGTATGGACCCTGGAGCCAGGTTCTGGTCTCATTATCACTGAGGTCCACCGCGTCCGCTTTAGATCCACAAACTCCCCTCGGTGACGCGCACTCGGTCTCCTCCGTCCGGACGCAGCCCGAGCCGGGCTCGGAGGAGTGAAGGCTCCTGTGCTGATGATTTCTGTCCGATATGATTGATTCCACACTAAAAGGCAGATCTAACATTTGGGTTTTACGTCTTCTAACGGATGACATGTCCAGCTCGTCAGCTCCGACTCCAGCGGAGTCCTCAGTGTCTCCAGGAGCAGCCGAGGCCGGTGATCCCTGCGCAGGATTCATTACGCACGACTGCGGTGCCATGCAACCACTTTACTCTCTGCTCTCCCCGTTGCTGAGTATTTGTTGTGGGTTTTCTTGATGAAGAAATGTTCTATCAGCAATGTTCTGCGCAGCTGAGAGGTAAACTTCGGGTTTTACGCACGGGTTTGCGCTGTAGTGCCATGAGTTCCCCTTTCATCTAGCCGCCTACCAATCAGATTTCAGACGTTTTTTTCACGTGACTCAGCTGATGTGGGTTCTGATAGGTCAGATGTCAGTGTTGAGGCTGATTTGGTGTTTCTGGTTCTTGACAGATGCAAACTTGTTATCATCTGCTGAAGTGTTCCAGATCAAACACGGACCAAAACCTTTGACTTAAAAAAGTAAACCTTTACTCTGTTTAATATATTTTATTAGCAGTTGATCAACTGACTGAAAAATGTGTTGCATATTAAATATTTGATGCATAGCTAATAATAATAATAATAATAATATGATTTCTTATTAATAAGTTCTAATATTTCCTCCTTTTTATCTTAGTTTATTAGATTTTACTGTTTTTCAATAAAATACAAATATAGATTTTAAAATATCCTCAGAACATCACAGGGTTAAAGTACATAATCTATAAAATAATAATAATATTTTCCTGAATTGATTAAACTCCAGGTGTATCAAAGTGTCAGTCTGAAACAATGACAGCCCATAATTTATGAAACTTTTATGCCAGTAACTGTTTAAACAAATTAAATATGATGCTATGCGACTGTTCAGTGCAGCCTATAACTGTCCTTCAGTGTTTCCAACAATAAATTTAGGTTTTAGTGTAATACTGTCAAAGTTATCATTAAGGACATGCTAAACAATAGTTTTAATGCCATGTTTCATTAAAGTGGCGAGGCACTCCGACCTGAAATTTATTACACTTTTTATAGCCCTGAATGATTATCACTGTAAATTTAGTGTCTTGTGGCCTGTAATCTAATTGTCTACGGCCATATTTCATCCTGTCACGCTCATTGTCTGCAGCCCTTTTGAGGGCCCATTGAAGAGGCTCGTCCCAATCGGTTTTGTTCTGCAGCTCTTCAAATCGAGTCAAATCATTTCTGGTGAAACCAAATATGTGAGTGCTTTTCTCTGCTGCTGGGCCTGAAGCACCACACTGACTCCCTGTCTGTCTCTTCCTCTCTTTCTGTAGGACAATTGGTTAAATGGAGTTAACTGTTTCTCTCCCTGAGGTATGTTCCTGCTTTGATCCTGCTGAGCCTGGCGCCTGTCTGCTCTGCCTCCCCCTCTTGCTCTCTGTGTGACAGTGATAGATAGCTGGTAACTATACAAGCTCTCAATGACTGTAATTTAGTGCAACATTACATTCTCCTCCACTTACTGCCAATATTACAACTCTAAGGCTGAATGGAGAGGCAGGGCTGCCTGTAATCTTTTGTTTCCCAATAAAAAGTTTTAAAATGTGGATTTTTCAATGCTTTAATGCCTTACAAATAATTTATGGTGGAAAGGATCCTATAAGTCCAGCTTATTAGCATTTACTTGTAAACAGCTGCTTTCTTTTAGATGGATCCTTACTTTAAATCTTGAGATGATTCACAGGATAAGACTGGACATCAAGGTCCAAAACTTTTCCTTCTGCTGCAGAAAATAACCCACACATTTCTTAAACTGATGTTTTGCCCCAAAGGAAACTCATTTAAGAGTTAATTGTGGTTTTCTGAAACGCTTTTTCTTTCCAACAAGTCGTGTTGAAACAGGCTCGATATATTTCACTTTGTAAATCCTTCTCCTTCATCAGAGCTGGCAGAGTTTACAGCTATCCTTAGCAAACGTTTAGGATAGGGCTGGAGTCGTGCTGGATAAACCTTTATGAAACTCACAGCGGGGAACTGGTGGTGGTGAGAGTGTATCGACTTTAAAGGAGACAGGACGGCTGTCTGGTGAAGCAGAACAGGATGTTATTTTGTCTCTGGACCTGCATGTCAAAATATCAGTGAACGGATCACAAACTGCTTAAAACCTGGGGTCAATTTCTGTGCTGAACATACCAGTCACCACTGGAGGTACTCACCTTGTAAACTGGAATGATGGATGTTGGTGTTTTGCATTAATTACTGGGATTTTAAAGCATACCTCACATGTTCATTTGGCTCCAGCTTGGTTTCACTCAGACCCAATCAGGCCCAGTTGTACCAACCAGCCACAGAGGATGTAGAGGGCCTGAGGTTCTTCATGTGATGCATCATTTTTTATGATGTGAAGCTGAAAAAAGCTGCAACCTGTCAGTTTAAATGAGCTGTTTCATCTTTGACAGTCAGCTCCAACTCTTCAGTAAAGCTTAACTGTGATATTACACTTTCCTCTCAGGTGAGAACTGATTTTAGGATGTTGCTGACTAAATACCTGATTTAAGCTTCAATAAGCTTCACAACCAAGGTCAAAAAAGTTTATTTTTAACTTTCAGCTGGGAATATTGTTACTTTCTGTATCCTTCTTTAAAAATCAACATATTTGTGACCAAAATAAACTTTTTAGGATGAGGTTTTTAGACACTGATTGATGGGTTTTCTTTTATTTACAACAAAAATATACACATAAAATGGCAAACCTGTTTTCAAATGACATGATTGGGTTAAAAAAAGCCATCATTTAACAGTTAATCCCTATAACTGAGATATAAAAACTGTTTCTATTTGCTTGAGTAGATTTTTTCCAGCTCAAACTGGATCTTTTACCTTTTTGACTAATTAACAAAGTTGTTGCTCATTTCTAAAGAATTCAAATTTTATTGTAATTTTGCACTGAATAATAGATGTTTTAAAGCTTTTATTCATGTGCTGTTTGTTACCATATTTGGTCTCAGCTGATGTCATCCTGACTGATGAACCAGTCAGAGTTATGAATCATTTTTTAGGTTTATTTGTGAATTTCCTTCTGGAGCAGGAAACATGGCGACTCGTGTGGCAGATGAGCCTTGAAACCTTTGTAATTACCTGATAGGCTGCTGATTGGTTAAGTGCTTTTCATTTATCTTCTATATGTTAGCATGACTTTCAGAGTAGGAAAGTGCTGACAGGTGAGCAGAGAGGGGCTGATTATGTCTGTGTGTGTTTTGTATGTTGTGTTTTGGGTTTGGTTACAGGCAGGTGAGTCCCACATGGCGTCTGACAAAGATGAGTTGTGTTTGGCTGGCGCGACTCTGCAGTGAGTCTTGTCTGCAGTGCCAGGCGCTAACAGACGAGCTCAGATACGTTGTTGCCTCATTGTGGTGGTTTGGGAGGAACAGAGGAGGACTATGGGAATCGGACACCCTCTCTGGTCCTGGAGTGAGTTCAGTGATGGTGCTGACAGCGGGGGGTCATTATCGTCTCAGTGTCAGGGATGATAATGAAGACGAGGATGATGCTAAGGGACCTAAAAAACAAAAGATGAAAGTTGATTATGATCCTGCAGGTTCTTTAACTTGAAGCTGATTGCAGAACACGCATCACAAAATACACATTTGGTACAATAAAAATAAACTAGATGTTTAAAGACATTAAATATTAATAAAAAAAAGATGTAGCTGCAATAAAAATAATCAGAATTTCATGTTGAAGTAATTCAAAATGATTCAGATTTATTCTATTTAAGTTTAGACATCATGAATTTCAGAATGTATTTCAATGATTAATGATGTCTGTCAAACATGACAACTTGATTAATTGGCTTTCTGATGAAAATAAGGCCTAAAGTAAATTCATACCCAACTATAAATCTTGTTTCAGGCAATAACTCTTAAAATGCTGGAAGAAAACCAAGAATTAAGATGGATGTGAATTTGCAAAACGACAGTTTGACTCATAATAAAGTCATTTTTGCAGGCTACAGGTCTCAAGTTAGAGCTGATGAGTAATTTTGATAAAGTATTCTTTTTTATTTGGCTTCCTAAGAACTCAGAAAAAGGCTAGCCAACCTTAGGTGCTGGTTATTTTGTTCTTTTTTTCCCTCAAACAGAAGCTATGCGCTCTGAGTCTGTATGATAAAATAAAACACGTCCAGTGGGAAAAGGTCAAGGATCACTGTTGTCAGTGGATGTTTGATTATGTCTCCCCCTCTCATGCTTTTCCTAATATGATGTGACTCACACAGTCTTCAAACGATGTTCCAGGCATGTTGATTATGCCAGTAAATTATGGTTTCATCAATCGGAGTGTCTGATGATGCTGGCCACATTAGAAAGAGTTAAAACTGGAACAAATTGGAGCTTCATGCTTTACTCTGGGGCTTTATTGTGCTCGCTCTAGATGGTGGGAATAGCTCTTTGCATTTATTTCCACTCAGTGTAATGATGTGGTCACACGCCTACCCCTCTAACTTTAGTAAATTACTACTTAGACTGCTTTGTTTACAACCTGCATGTTAATACTTATTGCATTTAGGAATATTGTTGAGCTCCAAGTTATTTTGGACACTACAACTTTTGACTTTGAGTGCTCTCTTTGCAGCGAGAGCCTGAACAAATACGCCGGTTTGATTCTTCTGAGATTACAATAGATTCCACGTCGTCTCCTGAAGCTTTGAAAGGGATGGGAGGGCGAAGCAGAGGCCCCTGAATAAACAACCATTAAATTCTCCCTGCACCAGTATGTGGTGGCGATGAGGGGATCTTCACGGAGAGTATGCTTTAAAATAACCAAAACAGAAATCTGGACAAGTTAAAAGTGACACGCTCTAGAAATCTGTGTTACTTTTCATTTTTTTGCGCCTGAAAAAGAGATATATTGGTGGTCAGCAGAAGAAATAGAAGTAAATGTGTTGAAGGAGAGATGAAGTAGATGAAGGAGAAGATGAAAGCTTTGTTGTGCTGATGCTTAATGAGCTGGAAAACACAATTGAACTCCTCCAACTGTGGAAATTGCTGTGAGGGCATCGTAAATTAGCACCAGTATGGGAGCTAGCCCGCTGATAGAAAGGAGGCTTTGTGTGGTGACGGCGTCCTCAGAGGCCTGAAACTGCTGAGATCTTCACAGAGGTTTCATGGCATGATTTGTCACAGGATTTCAGCACTAACTCAAAAAAAAGTAAACTTTCCTTTTTGTAAGCATCTTTTTCTGCTTTTAACCTGTTGAATTTTCAGAGAATCCATCTCTACGTGTGTCTTATAATCCGTATTATTCCAGACTGTTAAGGAACCATGAGCGGACGAGTGAGAGAGAGGAGATGGGACTAATATTCTGCTCTGATATTTGGAGAACTCCAAAGGGTGGCTCTTCATTCTGGCTTTGCAGGCTTGGCACATGCCTTCTGTTACTAAGTGGCTTCATATTGAAAAGCTCTGCAGCCGCTATTCTCTCTCCCACTGGGTGCCAGCCTCTCTGCCCTGGCAGCTGCTGGGCTTCAAAATGGACCCATAGTTTCCACTCTGCAGGTGAGCTGCACAGCCAAAACAGGGCCCCTCAAAGGCCTTTTCAGAGTCTCAATAGGAAACTGACTTGGGGAAAGAGGAGCGGGCACACAATGGCTGCCTTCTCTGGACACAGAGAAGATGGAGATGAGCTTTTGGAGATTTGCTTTAGTGTTCCTTATAGCCATGTCAAGGAGAGGTGATGAGAGAAGAGAGGATGAGTCCCCCTTTTTTTTTTTTAAGGTTTTTGAAGGCGTGGTTCTCTCCCCTCAGTGGTTCCTGGCCTTGCTGCTGCTGCTGCTGCTGTTGCTGTGTGGGAATGTCCTGTCACCCCTGTCTCTGTTTTAATTGCTTCACTTTAGAAACCTGATGAAACACAGTGTTTTCTTCCTTGTCCCGGGGTGACGGAGGTGACACTCCAATCCACTCACATTCCTCGGTCTACCGCCCTCCCCTCCAGCCCTGAACCAGACTGATTGGATTTTTTATGACCTTTTTTATATATTTTTTTGCGATTTTACATTTTATTAGCAAAAGCAGGAACAAGATTAAGATGTTAATGATAAAGGTTTTTCCCACACTTAATTTAATCCGTCAGGACGCTTGCTTTTGCAGATGTGGGATTACATTTCATCTCTCAGATCAAAACACGTCTCAAAATTAATTAATAATTGTTTATTTTTTTTGAAGATGTGCTCCCTGCAGCATTTTTTTAATGTGTGATTATTGATACATTGGTGAAATTCCCATCTACATTAATGATGGTGCTTGTTATTGCAGTTATGCACATTACATCCCCTCTCAGCTCAAACTGCCAAGTACTCCTACTCTTTTGTTATTGTTTACATTTCATAAAAGATTTCAAACACAGCTCCATCTGAGAGATTATGGCGTCTTTAGCTCTATAATATTATGAAGCTGGCTCAAAAGATGCTATCGGTCCCTGTCTCAGTTTCCCTCTCCCTCCTCTAATCAGTTCCACTCTGTTATTACTGGCCCCGGGGCCGTTTGCCTCTTTGCTAAACTGCTTTCATAAGCATGACACCAAAGCCTGCTCAGATGTCTTTTAGGTCCTTTAAACGCTGTGTGACTGACCTCACCGTCATTATGGAATCAGCACTCTCTGACATTGACGTGCTTCACACCTTCTTAAGCCAGGAAACATTTTTTCCTTCTGAAGGTAGTTGACCATTTTTGAAAGGTTAAGTGGTGAAGAGAAGCTGTGGCTGCAGAAGCAGACAGACCGGAGTATTAGAGACAATTCTGATGAGAGAGGCTCACAAAGCATCATGTGCTGTTAGTTCTGAGGTTTGGAGAAGAAAAGAAGCGTTTCCTGCTGTGGAGGCAGCTGGGATTGATTTAGTGACATGAGTAAAATCCCATTCTGGCATGCTCTTCCTCAGGGAAGTTCACAGGGCTATGTAAACCAACAATGTAACAGTAACCCTCACCCTCTTCAGTGAGATTCATCTGTGATGGTTTATTTAGAGTAGACACACTGCGACTTTAAATTGATCTTTTCCTGATATTAATTTAACTCCTTGATGTTAATTTAAGCCTTTAAAATGCAATCAGTTAAATGAACACAAGAGTTTATGCTCTGATTAGGATGATGTACGGTGTGTATAAGATTTAGCTTGTATTTGACAAGTGCAGATAAAAAAATGCAACATCTGACATTCAGAATTTGCCTAAAAATATAAAAATTAATATTTGGGGCTTTTACACTCCACAGGAGTGTCTTATTAACCACATTTTCAGGAACTTTACTGAGTTAATATTTCACATAACATCATGGATGTTGGACATATCACTACTTTCTTGCAACTGGAACTCATCGTGCTCATTATTTTGTAATTCATCTGATAAAAATGGGTGAAAAACACTTTTAAAAGAAAATCCTTTATATTTTTCATTAGCTTTGTTGCATGTCTAAAGGTTGATTTTTCCAGAACACTTTCTTCAAACATGCAATAAAAAAAAACCCCATTAAAATGTCAAACTGGAACTATGTCAGACTGTACAGCATCAGGTGTTTTAAGAGAAATCTTTGAAGTGGTGTTCTGAAGACATCAGTCAGTATTTTACCTGCAGTAATCAGATTACAGAATCAGGAAGTATCTCATAAAGAAGTTAAGCTAATAACGATTCATAGCAGGGAAGAAGAAAACACTGATCAAACAGGAAGCACAAAACTCCAAAGAAAACTTTTGTTCCCCCTCCTCGCCTAAACACTGAATACCTCCTCATGGAGTCCAATGAAGCCCTAGCTGCCAGCTGGAGTACCCCTAACCTTTAACCTGTGACCCCCAGCTTCATATAATTCACCACAGTCGTCAGCTGACTGAATACAAAGGGGAGTGCATTAAAAAAAAACACAGTTCAAGCACACTTTAACATTGAATACAGGTGTCACACTTGTTTTTTACACTGCCCACAGTGCTGCTCTTATTCTCACATATCCACAACAACCTCAGTGTTTGTCACGCTCTGAGTTTGTGTGTGTGTGTGTGTGTGTGTGTGTGTGTGTGTGTGTGTGTGTGTGTGTTGGAGTTTGCGTGTCAGTCCCATCTGCCCTGATGCTGCTTTAAAGAGAAGATCCTGCTGTTCCTAAACGAAAAGCTGCCTGCTACAGACAGATTTGGTTACAGGAGCGCAGCACTTTCATCCTTATTGAAGAAACGTGTGGCCGCTCCGCGCTGTTGTGTTGAAACCGGGAAGTAGATCAGATCAGCTCAATGCACTGGAAACATTTAGCCTCTTTTTGAAATTATTAAAGCGTGTTTTTAGTTCATTCCACATTCGTTTGATTTAAATTCCATTCAGGATTCAGTTTAAGTTGCAATTGGATAGATTTTCTCTTTACCTGCAATATACTATATCACCTCATGAATTCATACATTTACATAGAAAGGTTTTATAATCTGCATAGAAAGCAGATGTGAATAATCCCACAGTCACGTTTCAGTCCAGTGGTTGGCAGAGCTTTTAATTACTGACCAGAGCCACATGCTCCAGTTGTTGGCATAAAATATGTTTCGTTTAATTGAGTTTTCCAAAACATTAGCTTTCCTCAAGTGGAAAATCTTTTTTAATGAGAAGTGCACAAAACACAGTAAATAGCCATTAGACTTACTTTAACGGCTCCCACATGTTTACTGTGTTTATGAGGGGTGTGACTGAGGGACGAGGAGAGTGTGTGGTATGTTTGTGTGTGAGAGAGGCGGGGAGAGGGACCACCTGAAGATTTCCTCACATTATTTATTTTCAGTGACACAGTTAAGCTCATCTTTGAAGCAGATAGAGCTTTTTAGATTGGATGCTGTGGATAAAATGGTAAAAAATCAGTCTCCTCCTCAACAACTCTCCTGTCATCAGTTACATAACAGACTCCTCTGGTGTGTCTCTTCCCTTCAGCCTCAGCTGTCATCAGTATTATTGAGAAACTTGGGCATTGCACGTGGAGCCAGGTGGCTCCAGACCCAGGACTCCTTTTGTTTCATCTCACACTAATTCCTCTGGTTGATCATAGAAGATTCTTTTTAAAAAAAGGCATTGTTTAAAAGGAAAAAACAGAATAATCACTAGATTTCATCTCCCCTTCTGTTCTTCCATGGAGGTCTTTACACCCACTCCGGTAATTCGTGCTGTAAAATCCACTGTTAGATGTCTGATGTGTGTTTAATGGATGTCGGTGAGGCATCAATTTAGTTAATTGTAGATCATTGAGATAATTTTAGTTATTTAGAAAACCCCAGCTTTCCTAAACGTTACGAGTGTGGGGGATTTGATTGAAGACTGAGGGGCGGTTAGCCTCAAATACAGCCCTGTGCTGCGGGACGACCTTTATGGGATTTACTGAGAGTAATGGCGGTGATGATAAGGTGTCGAAGCTGATGATTGTTTTAGTGTGCTGGAGTTCCTTTTTGTTTTAAAGTTTCAAACAGAGATGATACTGTGTTTGGAGTCTGATGTCTCCAGCTCACTGCCACCTGCTAAATAATATGCTCTCTATTTGTTTCTTTATCAGTCGTTGCAGAAACACCAGTTAAAGAGTAAAAACATGACAGCTGCATGCCATCATTGGTTTTATGGCACAGCCAGTTAATAAATGGCAACATACTGGGCAGCAGTCTTTTGCACATGTGCTCTGAAACATGCATATGCAACAAATTTGAGACGGAAGCTATGTGGTTACATACAGTTTGGTGGCTTGTCTCATACAGTGCCTGAAAAGTATTCACCTCCTTGGATATTTCACCTTTTTATTGCTTTTATAAATCAGTCATGATGAGGAACAAAATGTTGCTTCTTTGACAAAAATCTTTACAAACCTCCCCTAAAATGTCAAAGTGAACACTGACAATTAAATAAAAATGTATAACATAAAATATTTCTTTGCAAAAATATTAACCTCCTTCAAGTCAGTATTTAGTCGAAGCACCTTTGGCTACAGTCACAGCACAGAGTCTGTGGATTCATTCTTCCTAACCAAACTGCTCCAGCTCTGTCAGATTGTGTGGGGATCAGGTGTGAACAGTCCTTTTCAGATTGAGGTCTTGGCTTTGACTTGGCCACTCCAGAACCTCCACTTTGTTCTCTTTAAACCATTTCTTTGTAGCTTTAGCTGGATGCTTTGGATCATTGTCTTCATGGAAAATAAATCATCTCCCAAGCTGTAGTTTTCTTGTGGGTTGAATCAAAGTGTCTTCCAGGATTTCCCTAAATTTTGCTGCAGTTATTTTATACCTTTACGAACCTTTCAGGATGTGCTGCTGAGAAGAATCCCCCTATATGAAGCATGATGCTGCCACCACCATGCTTCATAGTGGGGGAGGTGTGTCTTTCTTATTGGCACTCTCCCATAAATATTTGATTAATGAAAAACCTGGGAAACAGAGTCTCTCCCATCTCAGCTGATGAAGCTTGTAGCTCCTCAGAGTAGTCATGGTGTCCTGGTGGACTCTCAGTCTCCTTCGATGGATGGACTAGTGATTAACCAGTAAATGGACCTTCCAGACACTAAACCACTTGAGGCACAGTCACTGCACTCAGGTGATCTCCATTCCTAGTGAGACTACTAGCACCAATTGGCTGGAGCTCTATTGAATTAGGTCACTCACTTTAGAGAGTGTGAATAGTTATGCAATCACCTATTTTTTGTTACATATTTTTATTAATTTGTCATTATTTTGTAGAAACATGTTTTCACTTTGGCTTTTAATATTTCTCTTGGTAACGTCTTTGGTTAAAGAAGTCATGTTACTCATAACTGATTTATAAAAGCAATAAAAATATCCAAGAAGTGAATTCATTTCTAGGTATTGTATTGCTCCAGTCTGCAACATTTGGCACATGTCCTATAAAACATTTACATAAATCCTGAATGAGTGACGCATTTCAAACAATTTAGCTGTCTCATCTTTAGCATTTTGTGCAAAAACATGGGCTTCCATTTGTTGCCATTTAAAAACTCATTAGATAATTTTAGCTTTAGTGAAAATTTAGATATTGCATTAAAGCCCTGCAGTATTAGATACAGATATGCATTGGGATAGCATTTTATGTCATTTTTTCACAATAATAATGGTTTTTCACCAAAAGCTGTCATTTCATTTAGCAATTACTAAAAAAGCCTCAGAGGCTCATTGAGAAATATTTCATCATTCATTTCTTTTCTTTCAGCATTGTCAATAGTTTATATATTTTTATTCTAAAGGGGTAAATCATCAGGTTGATTTCACATTTTGAGAGTTTAGTTTAATATCAAAGCCTATTCACCTAAAATAAAACAAGAGTTTGCACTTTGAGAAACAGTGATTGCATTTCTTTGCCTAGAATTAGATAAAAACATCAATAAAAGTTTCATAATGCTGTATTTATCAGGGAACAGATCAGAAAACTCATCTTTCATTTGCCTTTTGTACTGTATTTTTCCTTCTCCAATTCATTAAAGACATGCATCAGTACAACTTATAGTTTATTGGTCCAGCTTTTTTTTTTACAACGCAGACAAAACCATGATGGTATTTAAAACAATGCAATGTGAACACCTAACCTGAACACTTGTGGTCTTTGTTTCTTCAGACAGTACAGAAGGACTGATATTCCAGTATTTAATCACGATGGCCAGTGGATTTTTGGGAAAACTTTATCAAACTCTACAACAGATCCGCAAAATTTACAGCACAAAACCAAAGCCAGTAAATCTTGTTCAGAGGAAGAGATGATCTGATATCAGATGGACCATACAGCGTGAAAACAACATCAGAATAAACAGTTTTCTGCATATTTCTGGGGTTTAGTGGAGGCGGCATCTAAAAATGAAGAGAACCATCCACAATGTTATCTTCAGTAAGTCTAAAAGCAGAACATTACGTTAATTTTTATTGAAAGCTTCTGGGCTTCAAGTGAAAGACGTTTGCAGATGGGGCAGCAGACCACTTGGTGACCTGTGAGTGGAGCTCGTTAAGGAGTGAATTTGGACGTATGGATCTGATAGAGAGGACAGAGACATGCTGGAGCCATCCTTTGAAGACCTGGATGTAGCCTACATTACAGGGACGGTGAGAATTTTTCTAAAAATAAATGGGTTAAAAGTTAAATGACACATATCAGACAATTTTGCAAGCAGCTGAAATCATGCCATCAATTTAATTGATCACAGTTAATAAATTGGCCATAATTGCTATTTACAAGCAGATAAGATGAACTGTTTCTGCATGATAAAGATTTGTTGCGATAGTTAAAGATAATCAGTGAGGAGAATGCCACTCTGAGTTATACCTGAATGACGCCAATACGTTACTGCAGTATTACAAAGGTCAGGAAAACAGCAGATTTATGGCTGGAACTTTGCTCCTTTTATTTCCACAGCAGGTGGAACTGAGAGAGAGCTTCTTGTCTAAAACGTAGAGCTGACAGCAGAACCATGTTCAGGTAAGAAAACTGTAAACCTCTTTTTAAAAACGAGACCCTAACTGTGTGCGGGGTCTTTGTGGTTATGCCTGTGATGTCTTAGATTTTGAGCTGTAAAGATTAATCCAGGTTTTTGGCCTGTAGGATTTCTGTGGTTGTTAGTGTTTTCCTGATATTGGGCGTCACTGCGAAGCCCTGGGTATGTATTATATTACACTGCTTTTACAGATTATAATCCTCTCATATTAGGATGTAGTTTGGATGGCAGGTGTGAAATCTTTGTTCTCCTTTTCAGAATAAACTTACAAATGAAGCCGATGAGGAAAAACTTCTGTAAGTTACTATTTTCTTGAATTAAAAATGACAAGTTTGTGGACTGCTGAAATGAAGACAAAGATTTCCCAATCTTTACTGCAGGTCCATAGATGAGAATGGGAAGCTGTTGTGGGAAGTGGAGGTAGAACCTCCAGAGGACATGGATGGGAATCAGAATGAGATTGACCCCAGGATGAGGATTTGGAAGAATATGAAATCCCCAGTGTTTGAGGAGGACATGGACGAGCTGCTCCACCCTTCAGCAGCTGAGCTCCATGCTCAAATCCAAAACCTTAACCGTGCTGCAGAGGACCAGGAAGAACCCCCCAAAAACCCCAAGGAAGATAGAGATGATATTGCCCACCCTGTTTTTGCTGAAATGGTTGCAGAAGAGCCGGAGAAGACTTGGAATGAAGAATACAAAAAACTATTAAGATCAGATGAAGACCAGCCATCACTGAGCAGCAGGAGAGACGTAAGAATCCACCTTAAGCCTGAGGAAGACATGGACGACCTTTACCACAAAGACATCCTCATGCCAGTTCTCCAGCAAGACAACACTAAAGCTGTTGCTCCTGAAGATTTGCCGTCTCAGAGGAAGTACAGCGAGCCAGAGGAAGATCTGGATGGACTCTACCACCACCAGTGATGCTGCAGCAACTCAACACCAATCATTTTAAACATGATGCTGAAACATAAATAAATCACAAATGTCATTTTATTCTATTAAAATCTCTGTTAAAAACAGGCAACAGACTACGTGTGTCTGAAATACTTAACAGCACTTAAAATGTTATTCACTGAAGGGAATGTACACATTTACAGGTGAGACAGGGTGTGAGAAAATAAAAATTTGGTAAATGTGCAGGAGTGTAAGAGCAGACGGTGTTGGTAGTTGAATTTTCAATAATGTTGCAGGAGGGACAGAAATCACTATCAGCAGGCCCAGAAAGAAGGAAGAGTGTACACAGGACCTAGACTTTCCACATTTTATTTAGCCCCGGGCCCAGTTGACCCAAACACCTTGTAAATGCGTGGTGGTGGTGGTGGTGGTGGTGGGGGGGGGGGTTTACAGTGTGTGGCCATTAAAAATTTGTTCTGATTTATGTTCTTCACAGAAAATGAGCCAAAGCCAATGAATTTCAGGTTAAAATAAATAGTTTGATTTTTCTGTGTGAGCCACAACAATAACTTATTAACCCTTGTGTGGTGTTTGAATTTTTTTTTACTCAGCCAGTGTTTGTGGGCCTGGTGGACACGCTAGAGTTTTGGCTTTCCAAATCAACACTATTTTATGGTAAATTACTCAACAGGTGTTAACTTCATCCTAATTACAAACCAACAGCAAACATGGTTAATATGTGCCTGTTTCCTTTGTTATAGCACATTTATTAATTAATGTGATTCTTTTTTTTTTTTTTACTTGTAAGTTCCAAGCATATAAGTAATTGACATCACTAACCCCAGATATACTATATTCTGCAGTATTATACTGCTAAAGGGTCAACAGCCTCTAAATGGCATCAGCTGATCTTCAATGGTGACATTAGGCCCAGAGTTGTAAAACGGGGAGGCGGTGCGCCCACTATCACACACTGTCCTGTATTGTGAAAACCACGTCTCCTGCCATTTTGTAGAGTGGACCTTCGTGTCCTTTTATTCCTGGGGTGAAAGTCCCCAGGTGGCGTTGAATAGAGGTTAAAGCACCACTCGCCTTGCTACAGGCATGTAAATTGATTTGGTCCATCTTCTTCCACCTATCTCCAAAAACATGCCTTCCGTCTAGAATCTAGATTACTGCAATCCAGAATCATTTTCTGGATCTCAAATGAAGACTTGATGTGCTGCACATGACTAAACGCCAGCCGTGTTGGCCCTGGTTGCATCCTTTTCACATTAGCAGCTCTGTGTGGAGGCTCATTTATTGGGCAAGAAGATCATTCCATTTCACAATTTGTTGACATGCATATTTCTTTACTTGCTATCTGGTGGGCTTGTTCTGGTCCCAGAGCTGGCTGCTGATGGGCAGCCCTTCTGTTTTGGTACTAAATGGTACTCAACCTCATCATCTTCTTCAAAGTCACTATCAGACTGAATTTTCAGAAATGTGATTCCCACATTCTGAAACCTTTTCCTCAACATCATCAGAAGCTTCTCTCTCTTCCAAAATTAATTCCAAGGCCCTCTCAACAGGTAATCTTTAGGTCATCTTGATCAGTTGTGACAAGGAACCACACTGGCAAAATCTTAGTTATAGTTTTATTCACCTAATTACACAAACATATGAAATCATATCTGATCACAGTACAAAGGAAACAAATCATATTTACAGTGCTAATTATAAATTACAATCACTAAAGATTAAACAAACCCCAAATTAGCACAACATATTCCAAAAATATTTATTTGATTTAAGAAATAATAAGATCATTGGACAAAAAATGTGTAACAGAAAATTAAAAAGAGACATGGAATAAATCTTTTCAAGATGTTCATTTAAGCTGCTCTGCAGGAATTACCCCCTTCTTCAATATCAGGTTTCCATAAAGAGCCGTTTCCCTGACAAAAACAAGAAACAGAAAAATCATTTGAAATCATGTCTGACAAGTTTTTAAAGTTTGAATAATGTGTTTTTGAGTGTATTGGTTTACAACACACAGCTTTACAAAACTATTTCTAAAAGTGTCTAATGAACGCTTTTTTTTTTTAACCAAACATTCTGTAAAGTAAAATAAACTGGTAAATATTAGATATTATCACACAGAAACACAAGTTGTAAAAAGCTGACCAGCTGTACAACTTACAAGGTTTGTTCAAATACTGATAGATGAAAACATAAGTATGATTTTTCTGGTATGTTACATAAGGTTCTGTTCTGAGGACTGCTCTGAAGCCTCTAGAGCTGATTGAACAAAGGAGGACGCTTCATAAAATGAAGAACATGATGGAAACCCATGAGCATCCTTTTCACAACACAGTAATTCAGGAGCAGAATGTGTTCAATCATAGGGTCTTCAGATCTGTTGTAACACAGAAGATCCTTCCTGCCCACAGCCAGAACCTACAATGAACCTTTGAGGAAACCTAAATGAGTTACGGAAAAATCTAATTTCCTTATGGGAGTAATAGTTCTATTTTATTTGATATTTAAATAAAGGCTGAGAATACACACCCTGTTGCCACAACAGCATATGCCTTCCTGGCTCGTTCGTAGAAAGCAAATCTTTCCACTTTCTCCAGAGGAGTCTGCATGTAATCAAGCTTCAGATCACACAAAAAGTAGAAAACAAACCCAAAACGATCAAATTCTACATTCATTCACCTTGACTTTAAACATGTGTCTAACCTCAGATCCTTCCTGGATTAGAAGCCGTATATACGTCTCCCACACAGGGACACCTAAACATTTCTGTTTGTCACTGTCCACCAAATCCATGACTGCAGCCTGAAGATAGATGTTAGCAACACATAAAACATAGAGCCAAACTAACAGATAAATGTTTAAAGATATAAGAATAATTTGGGAAGCTGTAATTGTCTTGTACCGGATGAGGGACGTAGGTATCCAGAGGCAACAACTTTAAAATAGCCTCTAAAAGTTGTGGGATTCCTAAACCTACAAAGATCAGAAACATCATAAAAAAACAATTAAACATACAGTCACCTGGTATTTTTATTTACTAGTAGAACCATACCATCAGCTCTGATCTCCTTTGGGCCACAAGCACAAATAGAAGATGCTGGGAAATTGACATCTGCGAGCACTAGAGAATATAAAGTATAATACTGATAATAGAAACTCATCAATGAACTTCCTGGTGTTGACATGTACACAGATACGCCTATACGGCCCCCAGATTCAAAAATGGTAATCTACAACTGCTAACCTGTACAGAGTATGTATAGAGTTCTACATCATACCGAGCTCATCTCCATGGCCCATTTTAGCGAGAACATAAAGCAAATCAGGTGATAAAACAGAGGGGATTCCTTTCAGGACGACCATACTGACAGCCGAGGGATCCGGCAATCAAAGATAGAGGCGAAGCAAGAGAAATCCCTCCGCTAACTTCCGTTTCCGTTTAGCTTCGCAACATCCGCTAGCTACAAAATAACTAAACGTCAAAATATTTTTAGGGAAATCGTTTAATCTTTTTTGTACACTTATCCAACGCTTAAGTTGCTTTTACTATTATTTACTAACAGTAAAAAAAAACAAAAAAAACAAGCGCATTAAATTTAGGTGAAGCAAGAGAATTCACGCCACTCTTTCCCGTCTTCGTTTAGCTCCGCAAATAACCAAAACGACAAAAGCAGTTTTCCAGTTAGTTTATATTTTAATCATTAAACAAATTTGCATGTTAAGATCTGCTGCTAAAAGGCACGTTTATTTGCGTTTTTTTTTATTTTTAGAAAGATATTGGTTGCAAGAAAAAACGCCCCAGAAAACCCAGCAGCGATATTTAGTTGTTATACTTTATTTAACTTACCTGAATAAAATTATCTGAGCCTCCAAATCTACTGTCCCACATTTATTTTTGTAATTTTCAAAAACTCAACAACAAAGAGCCCCATCTAGTGGTTTAATTACGCAATTAATTTCATTAACATTTTAGACTTGCTTCAAATTAATTTTTACTGAGTCCGTTTATGAGCAAATGTGAAGTATACACATAAATATACACATAATTAAAATGTGTATATGAAATATCCTAATGTAATAAATACATCTTTTCATCTCTCCTGTAGATTATTCACATGCTCTGTAGACTCCTCTGTTTATATTATTTACTTCTTATATTACTGTTGTCAACATTCTGTGTATATTTGTCTTGTAAAGCACATTGTGATCTATACCTTGAAAGGTGCCATAGAAATAAAACTTTCTCATGACATGCTGGTTGCAGTGATGAAAATCAATACTTAGCTTTATTTGTAAAATCTACACAAAAAACACATACAAACATTTGAAAAATGAAAAGACAAAGTTAATACAAATCATCCAGGCTGATTCCTCCTGTCACAGTCTATACCAGTTATTACATTAAGTCTCCTTGAATTTATTTTTCCGCCCCAACAAGTCAGAATTTACTGAGACATTCTGTGGTAGACCCCCAATATTTACAGTCTGCTTGCTGCATTTGAGTAAGGATTTTTTGCGTTATCAAATAGGAAGTGATCAAATGATACCAGACGCTTTCTATCTACTTGTCCTGGAAACTGGCTTTTCTTTTCTCTACAAACGCAGTCATGCCTTCTTTACGATCGTCCTGCCGGAAAAGAAGAATATAAATCATAATAAATCAAATATTAGAAACAGAATTAATCGTATCAAACTAACAGAAAGGCTCTTAAACTCACTGTTGCAAAAGTAGCGTGAAATAAACGCTTCTCCAAGCGATTCCCCTCTGCCAAAGTCAGTTCAAATGCTGCAGTTGGATAAAGGTTAAAGTCAGACAAAACTACAAAATAGATATGTTTTTAGTAAATGACCAAGAAAACCTTCACAAACCTGCATTGACTGCTTCTTTGGCCATAGCAGTGACGAGCTTTGAATTGGCAGCGATTTTCTCCCCACATTTAACAGCTTCAGACACCAGCTGATCCACGGGATAAATTCTACTCACCAAACCTGGAGGCACACAAAACTACCAAATCACATACAAAAAATAAAGATGTCAAATTATAAGGTACACTACATGTATTATAAACTAAGGAGCTCATGCAGCTTTGCTTGTTTATTAAAGTGGCTCTGTCTGGAATTTATTATCACAAACTAGTCCTGAAAGGTTTGAAGGGGAACTGTATTAAATCAAATGTTTCATAAAAGTCTCCTCAAATAACTTTAACTAAACCTAATTTTTGACATCATTGTTACCTGATTGCTTTGCCTCCTGAGCATTAATCTTGTCTCCAGTTAGTACCATCTCCATTGCCATTGATTTCCCAACAGCACGAGTGAGCCGCTGGGTGCCTCCCGCTCCTGCAGGTAGAGAAGTCATTAAAAGTGAATCCATGAGATGTTTGTACAGAACAGAAAATGGTCTTTACCAGGAATTGTCCCCAGCAGAATTTCTGGTTGACCAAACTGTGCCTTTTCTCCGGCATAGATGATGTCACACATCATGGCGAGCTCACAGCCTCCACCCAGCTGGAATAAGAACCAGGAATAATCATTTTAAAAATCAATTTCTTTTAGATTTTTATTCCATTTACACTATATATTATAAAGTGTGCAATTATATTGAATATAGGGTGTTACAAGACACAATACAAGCTCAAAGACAGAAATACACTATTTTTTTTCAGTTAAGTTGAATTTAATGTAAAATGACTTGCTTCAACACAATAACTGTCCCATGCACATGTTTATATGTGTAGCTTAAATGGGTAATTTTCAAAACAAGTTTAACAAAAGCTCTGTAACTTACAGCAAATCCATTAACCGCCGCAATAACAGGCTTCTTTACTGTCGACACTCTGTTCCAATGTGCCAGAAAGTTTCCCCCATAACATTCTTGAAAGGTTCGATTCTGCATCTCTTTAATGTCGGCTCCAGCTGGGAAAAAGACAACAAAACTCAACACAACCATGCATTAAGACAATAAAGTTAATCTGAAACCTCTGCCAGCTAAATTTCTCACCAGCGAAAGCTCTCTCGCTACCAGTGATAACAATAGCTCCAACTTCTGCATCGGCTTCAAAGGCATCGAGTGCCCGTCCCATCTCCAACATCAGACCATCACAGAGAGCGTTCAGAGCCTTGGGTCGGTTCAGCTGGATGAAACCCACGTTGCTCTTCTCGCCTCGCTTTTCCACCAGAATATACTCATACTGAGCACCTGCAGGAAGAGAAAACCAACCATGATGCTCAGGTCACACAGTAGTACACCTTTCCAACTAAGTTTTGATTAATTTGAACAAATTAAGCAATTGTTTTGTTGTTGACATTTTACTGTAGATATAAATATCTTAAAGAACATTAAATCTATAGTAACTGCAGCCTTAGGATCTTATAAATAAACATAATTTGAACATTTTAGACGGGAGAATTAAACTTTCTTGGATAAACTCCAGTTAAATCCTGGCTGCTGTCCAAACATTTGCTGCTGAACTTTCATCTACATTAATGGAAGAACTTCAAAAGTAAACGACAATAGTTTACAACATCAGATGTGCCTTGGGACAACAAAAGTAACATTATCTAGTAGAACACATACAGTATGTTGCATCAGATACATTTAATCTGGTTGTTTGCTGCTACGTTGAGTGACGCAGGTTTCTTGACATTGATGTGGAGGCAGCGACACTAAACGGGCTGGTTTCTGACCACAAACCTGAGCTGTAGAAGCGGCCAGCGGCCAGGAGAGCCGGCGCTGCTCTGGAGGACTTCAGGAGCAAAGCAGCACTTCTACAGAGGAAGGCCATCATCAGAAAACAGAACTAAACTTTGCTCTTGAATCACTAGCTGCTCCTTGCGCCTGCAGCTTTTTCTTCGCTGTTTTTTTTGTTATACGGTGATGTTAAGTATTCTGTGTTACCGCCACCTGGTGTCTGCAGATGGTATAGCAGGCATATTTGTTTCCATAGTTACCTTCAAATAATCTATTATCACTTGTTATGGAGTAAAACTAATGAATCTTATTTATCAGTGAAATTCTGAATAACATGTTTTATTATTATTTTTGTTTACCCTATTAAAATTAAATATTATACTTAAATACTCTAATTTAAACTACCCCATAACTTTAGCACTGGGATTACTGGTGTAATGGAAGTGCAATAAAAAAAGGTAAACAAAAATACAAAACAGAGATTCAAAATCACAAAAAAGAAATGCAGAAAATAAAGACATAAATTTGTAGCAATAAAATTATAACAAACAGAAACACGTTGCTTTGAAGTTGCACAACCACAGTCAGTGTTGGAAGCTAGATGCGCTTGTGTGAGCGCGCTGCGCGTTCTCGTCTGCGGTGAGCGAGCCTGCTTCATTGGCGACTATTATTTTCTCCTGTGGGCCTTAACATCAGCAGGATAACAGCTTAATACAAGGTAAGTACTGAACAGCATGATGTTTAACGCGGCTCTGTGTGCATGCAGTCAATAGGGTTCTAATTTAGACGCGACGCAGTGTTGTTGCTAATAGGCTAATTTATGAGACAGGAGAAGGAACATCATACATGCATGCATCAATTTGCATGGAAGAACAATTAGTTGATGTGACATAATATCATTCCCCCCCACATGTAATGCATCTAATGACATTCTAGTGTTTTTAAATGGCTTATTTTCACCAACAGTGTTTTATTCATATTATGGTGGGAAGTGAATTGTATGCTTGGGTATAAATGTGACCAACATCATATTTTTCTTGCGCGCATATTTATTTTTAAGTGACCCACTTTGGGAGAATGGACGTGCAACACAGTTGTTTATCAGAAATCCAGCAGCCTGACTCCTCAGCATCACTCAATGCGGGCTTATTGTCACGGCATTTCATGCTTCACTGATGAGTCATTTTTAGGTGCTTAATAAAATTATGTGCATCTAATCTTTTGTGATGTGGATTTTTTTAAAGATGTCAGGGATGAACCAGGTTGTGGCGACCTGCTGGACCTGCCTCCTGCTCTCTGCCTTCCTGTGTGAACCTGCTCTGTGTAAAGGAGGTCGCGGAGGGTCTCGCGGCTCCTCTCGTGGGTCTCCCTCTCGCAGCTCCACAGCTGGGACCTACCGGGGAGGAGGCGCCTACGGAGGGACTCGCTCCCGGTTCAGGGTAGCAGGACGGACCTCCCCGGTGAGGGTGGCGAGTGCTGCTGCGGCCGGGGCAGCGGTGGCTTTAACGGCGGATAAATGGTACGCCTCCGCCTACCGCCGCAGCAACGCCGACAGCTCCGAGGAGGAGCTGGACTACTTCAACAGGACCGATTACTTTGACGCACTGATGTCCAGCTCGACACAAAACACATGTTATCTCTCTCATATGGTTTCTATCGTCACTGCAACATTTTCTACAACACATGGACTCTTACTGGACTTTATACTGCAAATTATTTAGACTTTATTTCATGTTAAATCCAGATGGGAACATACATTAGAGGTGCACTATATGGTGGCAAAATACTGTCACAAAACATCACTGTACTGTATGTTTTTACACATCATTTGTATAAATGTTCATTACCAGCGTAGTATTCACTCTCACATTTCACCTTACGGAGAGTGCACTTTTATCAAAACATTTTTTACATGTACCAAAAACCATACAATCCTATATAATGTATCAAACAAGAGCCCTATAGCCATTTGGTGTTACTTGTACTGCAAAACTCACCTTACACAATGTTTCTACAGAAAAAGCAAAGTGTGCTCTGATGCAATTCTGTGCACATTAGAAGTTTTTTCTAAATATAATTTGAGCCTATAAAGACTCCTGTACATGGAGTTTGAATACAGCTCAAGTTTAACAAAGTAAAGCCAAGTTGGAGCCATTAAAGCTGCTTTTAGCGAGCGTAAGCAACCTCAAATCTACAATTTTAAATTTCCTGACTGGGTTTTAATATTATGTACTGAATATTTGTTAATGTCTGCTATAAAGAATGATAGAATTTCCCACCATCATCTTTTTTATACCCCTTTACTGTATTTTGGAACTTATTACATCCTCAGATTTATGTATAAACGTTATTTAGCAGGCCACCTGTTTTTTTTTTCCCTTTGTCTTATTTATTCCTGTCTCTAGTTTTTCTGATGTGCTCATAACTCCAGAAGACCTCTCTCAGGAGCAACAGACTGTTCCATAGCTATAAGTGCACTCGGTTATACTCTGCAACACTTTGTAGAGTTTGTAATCACTGTCTTTATGCTAATAAATCTCCTGTTTACACTAGATATCTGCCTTGTATGTCCTAAAAATGAACATTATTGAATTTCAAAAATTTTATTTACAATGGATACAATTTGATTTCTACATCTTAGGGCAGACACAAGTAACACTCTTTTGATGACACCGAAGTTATAAAATAACTATAAAAACTTGGTCAGATCAGTCCAGCATTACTTGTCCCAGCTCTCCCTTCCTGAACGCTCTGATGAAGTCGTAAGCTGCTGCTGTGTAGTTTGGGATGGTAACCGTGATGTTTCCTGAAGGAGATAAACATATAGCACAAATATTCAGTGAGATTAAGTGAAAAGTGTAATAAACAACAAATACCGCAATGAATAAAGACAAATAAATATCTATTATTTTCTCCGTACCCACTCCGGTGATGGCTTTGACCCGTTGAATCTTTCTAAGTTTCACAGCAATGCGTTTCAGAACAAACTGGATGTCATCACTAGGCTCTTGTAGGTCATATTTTTCAACATAACTGCAAATAAACATTCACACAGTAAAAAAACCAGAGGGAAACATTTACAGAACAATATTTAAACATTTAAAGGACATATAATTCACACCTGAACTTCCCAAGCCTGTTCAAAGAATAGAGCAGGTAGTCGGCGATAATATCTTCACCCACTAAATGATCCAGTATAGTTCCTAGAGCAAAAGATGACATATTTATTGTTTTGGAAACAAAACAACTGAAGTCCCACCAGTTATAAAATTACCACGATTGTATTCTGCTCACCACACAAAGCCAGCTTTATGCCTGTTTCTACGCTCTCAATCTTTGGAGGCAGCACTCCCGGTGTGTCCAGCAGGTACATTATGGGTCTCACACACACCTAAACATAATGAAATATACAAATACTGTCTGAGCACACATACACATAATAACAGATCCATACACACCTGAATTTTAGTCAGAACAGCTCTAGTTATCCCTGGCTCTCCACCAACTCGAGATGCACGACCTGAAATTTGCATTAAATCACAGCGTTTAGATCAGCAGAAGCAACATATGATGACATGAACACAAAGACACACCCTCCAATACCTTTGTTTAAGTTTGTTCTCCTCAGTGAGTTAATAAGCGATGACTTCCCCACATTGGGCACTCCAATCACCATCAGGCAGTAGTTTCTAGTCTGAAAGATTTACAGGACAAAGACAGAGCAGGACCAGACTCTTATTCTTCTATGAGATAAACATTTACTTAAATATAGTCTGATAGTCACAGCTGTAAAATGTGTACTGACCTCCTCTCTGTTAAAACGGGGGTTGTTCTCAATTATTTGCTGCACCATCGGCACCAGCTACAGGAAAAACAAGAAACTATTGTTATACTCATGCTGATCATTTTGATTTAGTTTTATATTAGTAGCCACTGAAGGTTATCGTTACATTTTTGACGTTGTCATCTCTCTGCTTCAAACAGTCTGTGAAAAGAACATTCTTTACTCCGCCTTTTTCTAGTTTCCTCAGGATCCTCTGCAAATTGAATCCAAAGGAAACATACATTTGCTTTAGTACCTAATATTTTAATGATCAAGACATGTAACAGCAAAAACTCAGACCTGCTTGCTGGACAGATCAGCGAGGTCCATCTTGTTTAGAATAAGCAGATGTGGTTTGACATTCAGTGTGTCCTGAAACACAGGGTTTCTACCAGATAATGGGATTTAATGAATGTTAAGAAAAACAACAGTCAGATCAAGCTGTTAGGCACTAATGGACATTTTATTTATTAGGCTCTAAGGTCTATTTAAATAAACTACACCCTTGTAAATCTTTCAGGACAGCAGAATTTAACGTTGATTAAATAATTCATGTTTGAATATGTAACACAATCAATAAAGTTAAAGAGCATGAACAATGGGGAAAATAGGAAAAGGGGAAGTGATTTATGGCCACATTTGTGTATATACCTCAGTACAATGTAGTGGAATTTGTTATCTGCATCTGACCCATCCCTGAAGAACAGAGGGCAGCCAGTTTCACGGTGCCCAGGAGGCGGTTGGGGGTTCATGATCTTGCCCAAGGATACTTTGACACACGGCTTGGGCCTGGGACTGAACCATGACCTCCCAAACAGTGGACAACCTTACTCCCAAAGACTACAATGAACACACACACTGTGGCCCAGCCCAGATTTTAGAGTCTTCCAAAAAAAAGTTTTCATAGTCCAGTTTATGTGGAGCCCTATGGAATTTATTAAAAACAATAAGTCTGTTCTTCCCTCAAAATCAAGCTGTATCTGGTTGAATTTTTCAGAATTAACACTTTTAGATCAAAATTACAAAATTCTGAAAAAACAAAAACGTGTGTGTATGTGTGTGTGGGGGGTTAAAGATGTAAATGGGTTACATTTTTTTACTGTTACTATATATGTGTTTGTGAGTGATGTTATTAGAAGGGTGATGTTAATTTTAACAAAATAACTGAGAATGTGATACCTGATCAAATTATTTATCAAATAATCTGCGAATTCTTAACAATAATGTAAAGTTGCTGCTAATATATCCCATAGTTACTGATTATCTGTATTTACTTGTATTTATTTTAATACCAGATTCATTACAATGAAGTTAAAACCTTAACTTCATTGCTGAAGTTGCTGACGACATTGCTGAAGGTTAAAAGGATATTCTGGCATCGTGTATTTCTATGATGCAGTCCACACTCCTGAGGCTGGCTCTCATCTGTTTGAGTCCTGCAAATAACATACTGCCGTCAGGTGAGGCAGCCATTTACTTGACATTATTAAACATACACATTCACAACACGAATTTTTAAAGATTTTGGATATACGTTTTCGTAAACTTGTCACCTTTAGCCATGTGTCCGGGGAACCAGTGAGCCACGTCTCGTCCAGTGAAGTCGAAAATAGTTCTGAACTTGTCGACATTACGGAGTACATGATACAGTTTCATTGCTACTGTTTCTCTAAAAGCGACATCCAATACATTAGTTTTACTACAACAACAAAAAAACTGCAAAAATCATACTAACGTGCAACACTGTTTACAATCCGACTTGAATCTGTGGTGAAATCACTCAGTTCCGCTTTGGTCTGGTGACAAACTTCTTTGTGTGTTTTTCAGTTGGGAGATTTGTTCATTAAGTGGCGCAATGCCTCCCCCCGCTGGGCAAAAGTTGAATTACTCGTCTAACAGCGCTGACTTACACATTTTTTTCCTATTATTTTTCATGTAGAATTATAAAGGGTTGAAACCCTCCTTCCAAAATAATTAGTCATAATTCATTTTGAGTGTTTCTCATAATAACGAAAAATCCCAAATATAAATTGCTTTAAAATATATTTAATTTAAAATTTTGTTTTTTAAATATTTTTCCAAATTAAAAATAAATTTGAAAATAGAGTCAGCAAGCCAGTTTCAGTAATGTTTTTCTTTAATTATCCACACAATTTAACAAAAACAAAACAAGAACACTAAAAACAATCAATATATGTAGAATTTGATATGTTTATTTCAGTCAATTCATAAAAAGTAGTTAGACTGGAAAAGCGCAAATTATAAAACTGATTAGAATATGAACAGTAATAAAACGAACCATAAACAAGCCATTAAAAATTCATAAAGGATGGAAATCACAATCAGGCTTGCAGTCTTCACAAAAAGTATAAAAATTGATCAGTTTAGATTAAAAACTGTGCAAACCAGCAACTATTTTTTTTCTTAAAATGTTGATTGACAATCATTTTATTGCAAGAAATTACAGTGAGTGGTGTCATACTTCAATAGCTGCAGTTTTTTTTCTTCTGAATTTTAGGTAGCAAATTTGAAATGTTTCCAACTAAACAGCTGGGATTCTGACACTAAAAATATAAGTACATTCTCATTAAAATAAATGTATTTATTGCCACAGTAGCATGGTTTTTAAAGCATTGACTTGGGATGCTCAGATGGATTTAAAGAGGAATAGTGAGAAATGAGTCTGTCGGCTTCCCTCCATCCAGAGAGAAGAGCTCCGTGGACGGTGGAGAAGTAGCAGTGATGAGTCGCCTCTCCAGCAAACAGCACCTGCAGGGGCTGAAAGAGGAAGAACTGTTACAAAAAGAAGTCGTGGTGGCAAAAAGTAGATAGTAATCTGTTGTAGTACTAGTGTTTATAGAACAAGAAATTACAAAGTCTTTACTATGATCTAAAGTATGGTCAAAACTACCTTTGGTGAAACATATCCCATTACATAATTACATCTTGCCAATTACTTCTTTAAGAAAAGCTAAACCAAAATGCTGAACGGTGTGTATATAACCATAGATTTTAATATTTTACAATGAATATTCATCAGATGGTGCACTTTTTTAGTTTTAGATCATGAAGATGTACATACCTGTACTTTTGATATTTTTGAAGGCAGAGGCTCCATCATGTTGTCCAGGTCCTGCCCTGAGCAGTCCTTTGCAAGGTGAGTGTAGGATCCACAGGTCCAGGGGTCGTGAAACCACTGGGAGAGTAGGATTCTTCGTGGAGTTATGGTGGGGTTCCCTGAAGTACACAATTTTTTACATTTGTCAATAGCATATTCATAAGTTAAAATGAGGAAAAAATATATAATAATTTAACAAAACTTACCTGTAAATCTACGGATAAGTTGTGTGACACTGCGTTTGACCTCCAGCTCAGACAGTGTTTCCATGTATTCTGACTCGTGCCCTGCAATCCAGCCACAGAGAAGATGGCCATACCTGAAATTTACACCAACAATAAAGAAGTCATTATAATTCACTGTTTAATGTATATGAGAAAGTCAAGCAGCATTACAGACATGTTTGACCTTTCAGTGGGTTTGAGCACAGTGAAACCAATCAGCTTCTTTATCCAGGATCTCTGTAGATCTGGGAACTGATCCACCATGGCATCCTGAGTCATCACGGGACATTCAACACATTATGATGTTACAGTTTAAAGACATAACTTTTAAAATCAATCCAAATGCAGAGACTGCTCATCTAACCTCATCTTCCCACACCAGATGAATTACTTCACAGTCGGCATCCCACCATGGTGCATCAAATTCAACAAATATTTTATTGTTTGTTCCAAAACCAAGGCGCTGGATGGACCGCAGCTTATGAAGAGGAAGAGGAGGGTGGAACAGGGATGAATGGTGTCTTTTAAGGTATCCTGATAAAACAATAATTTACACACTATTCAGGGAAAGATATGTGATAATGTGAAGGAAATTAAAGAATAAAATTTCTTAACAAAGATTCTTGTGCAGCCAGGATTAGAGTGATACCATGCTTGAAGACTGCTTTAGGTGGTAAACATTTCAATTTGTACAATAAAATAAATACCAATGATTGAAAAACTGACCGATTCTCTGAAATTACCTAAAGGCACTGTTACAATAACATGATCTGCAGAGATCATTTCTCCATTTTCACACTCAACCATCACAGAGTTTTCATTCTTCTCTGAGTTGCTCCAGTGGACACATCGGACAGGACGATTGTAGGTCACTAAACCATTAGGGAGCTCCAACATCAAGTTTTTAACCAGACCTTCATAGCCACTGCACACACAAAGAGGAAAAATCATAAAGTATATATAAAATCCACTACCTGTGTCCTGAATCAGTACTTTGATACTGAAATACACTTCTGCAGTTTAAACTATACCCATATATGTATAAAATAATACAAATTTCTGCTTTACAAATCCAATTATTGTTGCAGTACAAACCCTGGGAATGTACAGTCCAGTCCAGGCAGAGTCTTGTACTGGCCAAAGGCCCCCAGACCCACCTCGTTCATGCTGTGGGCCCCATTGACACAGCACTCCACCTTCAACATGTTACTGATCACACACAGTTGTAGGGATCTGGTGGATGGATCCATATCTTTCCATCTCTCTGCTGCTCGTTCTTTCACCTGCAGAAATAAGCAACAAAGCAAACTCTTAAACCATCTGAGCTGCGAGAACATCTGGGGCTGGTAAATGATTGTAAATAGTTAGCAAACATTCTGACAGGAATATTGTCTGGTCACTAAAGGAAACAAACCTTTAGGCGTATGAAATCTCCCACACTGGCACAGGGTTCTCCTTTTTGATTCTGAAACTCGGCAATTTCATCCAGCAGTTCAACAAAAATCTCCTGAGCTGGAAAAGCATCCTCAGCACTCAGCTTTCGACCTACACATGTCAGAGGGTATACAGATATGTTAATAAGAAAATAATAAGTTCTATATGCACAATAAATTATTAATAGTTTGTTTTTATTAGAAAGATATTGGCCTTGATTTAATTTATGGAGATAATAACCTCATCCAGTTGTTCACAACATTTTTACACCAAACTGTTTAGCTTTCCAACTGCTTGGATGAGTTTAAAATTTCTTCTCATTATCACTAGAGGGAGCTAGTTTTATGTACTACAGTTTGAGAACAATTGATCAAATCCACCAATTCCATCTATATTAGACTTTACTTTATTACTACCTGAACTGCTGAAGAAATTGGGAACCCAGGCGGGGTGTCCTCCGATGTCTAAGGCCTGGTTCTCTGGGGTTAGGGCCTTGGGTTCTAAAAGTCCATACTGACGGGCCAGACAAAACACTGGGTTCTCCTCAGATGGTCCATGGATCCAGTTTGCTCCAATCTCAACAACAGCATCACCTAAAGAAAAAAATCTAACTTTAATTAAAGCCACAATTACAATTTTATTTTATATGCTTGCGTAGGAGGTGGTCTGAATGATTTCCAGGAAATCTGTGGTTTAACAAGTTATATTCTCCTATGATGAATGATTTTATTGTTCTCCCTATAAGACATAAAAAAGGACTATAGATAAGAGTTTATAGTACTGGAGTAAAGTTTGCTCATATCATAATTTTTATTATGTTACATAATGTCAAAGTTAACATTATATGATGTTCAAGTTGGAGAAGACAACATTTACTAGTTTGTTAGAAAAATAGAACTTTATACATTCTAGATTTTATTGAAGCCTTACATCACTCTGCTTTTACATCTGAAATAAAATAAAAATTGATTAGTTGCTGTCATATTACCCTAAGAGTCCAAACAAGCTAAAAATGTAAGATTCCCACACAGCTCTTTGTCTTCTGATCAAATGTAAATTGAGTAATTTTGGGGCCCAAGGTGAAACAGAGACCTTAGACCATCTGTGTTCCTAGGGTATCTGTGTGTGTAAGTATATATTCATATATAATTGATACTTAACAGTATCTTGAAGTCAGTCCACCTCTGCTCTGGTGCAAAATTCGCCTAAAAGTAGTAGTTATATCCTGCATATGTCCAGTCCTCCAACACTTTACACAGATCAGTTACAGCTGTGTCAGGGTTTGAGTTTCAGATTATATAACCATATAACAATCCTGCTGCTGCTCCAGTAATCTAAAACCAAGCTGCTTTTGTGTAATTTCATATTTACTTTAAGCAAAAATGTGAATTGATTGATGGTTTGATTCATTTATCCATGACTAGTTACATCAGATTGAACTTGAACTGCTCTTAGTGAGAAACATCCAACATTTGGTGTGGTATATGTTGAAAATATAAAAATGACACGTATTATAGTGAACATGTGAAACGTGAAGGTTTTTTGAATATCAAGATGACTTTTGAACTCTCTTAGTTAAGTATTTATTTCCCTCACTGTCCTAAACTAGCTTGGATGTGTGACCAGTATCTGCTCACCCAGTCTGCCTGTTTTAATTCGTCCTCCGCTTCTTCCAGTCGCCTCCAGGATTCGCACATTTCGAAATCCGTTTTTTAAAAGTTTGTGGGCCGCAGTTATCCCAGAAATACCGCAGCCTACTATCACTATATTCCCGTTTCGAGACATTACCGACCAACTTTCATTTTTCTTCCACGTCCTCTGTGGTCCTCTCGTCGCGTCGTCGCGAGCACAGCGGAAATGTCTTCAGGTCAAGGTTTTCAAAATAAAATCATTAAAAGCATGATGCTTCGCGGGAAATGTGTTACCAACTTCCGGTTGACAGCCGGAAAGATCATGCTAACTCTCCTCATCCCAGTGCAGATTTTAGACTTTTTTGTCTTGTTGTGTTAGACTATAAATTTTAATAATTTTGAATTATGTCACAGTTATAACGTGTAAAAAGAGGCTAGAAGTACACACACTGGAAACTACAGTATTTATAGTAGTTGTGTAGTAAGTTAGTCAGAAACTAAAGTCCTCAGCTGATGGAGGTTTTGAGTGTTTTGCAACAAAAGCAGCTGAGTTTTTATCTGTGAGGGTGAGCAGTGACCTGACTACTACAAGGGTGCACGCACACAAAAAATACTACAAGCACACACACTAGTGTTCGAGTTTTATGAAAAAGTTCTTTGATTTGCTTCCTCTGTCTGTGAAATTCAAGTTTTGGGGCCAAAACAAACAAAAAAGAAGGAGGTGGACATGGAGAGCTATTTTTAAAGAAACATGTAAGTCACTTAAAGTTTGTTAATGAAGAGAGACCATCAAAATCACTTTATTGACAATACTAGGCTTTGACGCACAGTGGCCTCATGCAAAGATATGATCCTACAGAGACTGTTAACCCTTTAAAACATGACACATAAAATAATCATCAGAAAATCAGTAAAGATGTTAAAGCTTGAAACATTTGATGACTAATGTTACCGTAATACAACAATCATTTGCTTCTGTTTTACATCTGTTGTATTACAGGGTATAAAAATGCAACAACAATCAAACTAAATCAAATTTGAACCAGAAAACTTCAGTAGTTCAATCTTCACCAGAGGGCAAAGAACCTGTCAAATTTACAGTTTTTCTCAATTGCTAAGACACATTTCTTGAAAATTGCTCTCCGTTTCTCCAAAGTTTGAACACAAAACTCAATTTTCAAGCTAAATTCACAAAATCTTACATTTTTCTTGCAAAACCAAACTTTCACCTCAAAACAGTTCAATCTGTGCCCCAAACTGAACTTTGTTGTCAAATCGAGCCCCGAGTCAATCAAAATACACTAAGAGCAGTCACTAAACACTACGTAGAAAAATAGAAAACACAACGCTCAGGACATGAAGCTGCAGAAATACATGTTTATAGTCCACTGTAGGTGAAATGCATGTTGTAAAACAAAAATAACTGTGCATTTAGCTCTGGTACAAAAAGACTGAACAGAAATCTGGTGCATTTACACATAGCACTGGTAAAACCAAACAGAAATCTGATGCGGTTGCTACTTGTGTACAGTAAGCACATGTATGTAAAAATAAGGTACAAAAATATACAAATACTACCTAAGTGCATTACTCAGCTACAGCATCATGTCTCCGTACTGGGTCAGGACACAGGACTTCATCCACATCACAGGACAGGTCTGGCCAGGCAACGAGGGAACAAAACTCATCAGTAGTGATTGTGAGAAAATGATTTTCTCTCATTCACTAGCATTGACGGTTTTTCAATCTAGAGGTCCAGTGAGGTTTTACGGATGGGCGGGACTTACCAGCTCTACAGTATGATGTCATACAGTAATTGCTGTCAACATTTACATACTGTACTATAATGTCAAAAGAAGGTCATTAGTTGTTCTCTGCTCTAAATCCTCAGATTGGTGGACACAGTGAATCTACTGATGTTCAGTTGTAGCCTTTGCCCAGCCTCCCTCATGCTCAGACCATGGACATGACTACATAACTACATGATCCATCACAGCAGCTCTGATGCCATCAGATATTACTGTTCTTTGTCTTCCTGACCACCTCAACCTCCTCTGACACGAACTCTTCCTCAGATTTCTGTCCATTGTAGGGCCTCACAAACCAGTGCTCTCTGAGCTGGCTTACTGTGGATGTTCCCTTACATCATCAGACACAAGTGGGATCAATTTTGACTTGTAGTGTTCAAGTGGTGACACCAGTGCTTTAATTGTGTTTGACTTTTGTCACCTGTGCTCACTGTTATGCAGCACACGTGCATCACAATGAAAATGTGTTGAGAAGTTGTGTCTAAACAGCTGACAAGAGCTTATGGTTTTGTCAAAATAGTGATTGTTTTAATCAGTGGGTTCAGGCAACTGAGAATTTGGTTCAGACAACAGAGTTTAGTGTTTTAGCAGTTGAGAAATACTGTAATACAGCAGCTTTTAGAAGAAAATACAAATGTGAATAATAATGGATTGGATTTATATAGCGCCTTTCAGGACACCCAAAGCACTTTGACAGAAGCTCATTCACACTTTGGTGTGTGTGTGTAGTCACAGCTGCCCTGGGGCAGTCTGACAGAGGAGGCTACCATTCTGTGCCATCGGCCCTTCTGACCACCACCAACATTCACACACAGTCACACAGGCAAGTTGGGTGAAGTGTTTTGCCCAAGTACACAACGACAATGTAACCCAGACGGAGCTGGGGATTGAACCGGTGACCCTCCGGTTACCACACAGGCCACTTTCCCAACTGAGCTACATCTTCTGTTCAAAAGAAGCTCATTGGTCAGAAAGTGATATCGTTATTTATGTGAGAACTTGACATGTCTGGGATGTGGTGATTTATTTCTGTTTGAAACCTTTAAATAATTATAACACAATATGTATGTATAGTGGTAGTGCTGATGGTGTGTGTGCGTGCGTGCGTGCATGCATGAGTGTGTTTATTCTCTATTTTTCAATAAAGGTCAGGTACTACCCACTACAGCTGCATCACACTGTCCTCCAGGTTTGTGAATCCACAGCTGTAATATTCTATATGAGGGTGATTTGACTGTAAGGCCTGAGAACTTTGTTTTTGTCACACAGATGTGTCAGCTACCTGTACAGAGGAGCAACAAGAGACAGCAGGTGGTTTGTCAAGAATTGGTTTTGGGACAAAAGAAAGCATTCCTAATCAGGAGTGTCTCCCTCAGTCCTCCTTCAATCAGTTTGAATGTGAGGTGTAATTTCTGGACCTGTGATCTGAGATGACTTCAATCAGCAGTCAGTCATATGTTGTTGATTCATAGTGTTATTTTGCTTTAGTAAAGCATAATAATGTATATGTATGATCCAGAACTTTTATATCAGCTTTAAAGCCCCTATGTGGAGCATTTTCTATGTATCAAAGTTTTCTAAATGCTTTAAATGATATTTCAGGTCTAAACTATGATCTATGGTTAGAGTTCCACAGCATATGTTATTCTGATGAAGACCCCCTTCCTCCTATAGATCCCTTTGCATTATTTCTGCATTGTCAGCTTTCTGACAACGTGCATGCACTTCGAGCAAACATGTAGCAGTAGAGGGCGCTCTTACAGGACGCTCTGTATCTTTCTCTGTAGTCTTAGACGTAATGGAGGATCCAGTCAGAGCTCATTTCTACTAAAAAGTCATCCATTCCCCCGATACTGAGAGATTTCGTTTTAAACATTTCTCCTAATAGAATGGCAAGGCTTGCCAAGGATATACTTTTATTTTGGTGGAGAACTAATTCTGGACCGAGCGTTTTATTTCCGGTTCCTGTAGTTTGAGAACTACAGCTTCCGGTCTAAATAATAATAAGCCATAATTTTGAGCCTGGATCTGGAGCTGCTGGATTAACATTTGAGTTTGGATTTGTTGAGCCAGCTGTTGGGCGACAGCATTAGGAAGTTGTGTCACAGGATCCAAGTTTTGGCCAGATCTTTCTGTCATAATGAGAGGTTTGGGAGGATCCTAGAGCGAACACAACCAGAGGAGATGAAGGTAAGTAAAATAAATAATATTTTATTTTGTGTTGGTGGTGTGGTGTTGGATCTGGGAGGACCCGTGAGGTCTGGGTAGCAGGAGACTCCACTAGGAGAGGAGAGTGAGTACTGGATAAAAATATAGAAAACGTGCAAGTTGAAATGATAATGGAGGTCTTACTGAGAGGTGAATGGTTGGGTTCTTGGAGACAGTTTGGCCGTCCTGGGTGAGATTTATCCGGGTAGTGGTGAGAGGTTTTCTGAGGGCAAAGGTAGTGGAGACAGCTGGCTGGCAGGGGGACAGGCAGACCAGGTAGGCACGAGACTGAGGAGGACGCTGAGGTGATCCTTGGGGGAGACGCTGCCGAGTAGAAAGGCTGGTAGAACAAACATGAATAAGAGACTGAGAACAAGAAAGTAGGCCTGAGTTACCACTGATAAGGTGGAAAGATCTGGCGTCGTCCCTCTGTAGACCAGGTCCTTATACAGCTCCTCCTCTGATGAGATGATCAGCTGCAGTTGAGAAGAATCTGCCTGCCACGCCCTGCAGAGGAAAACAGACTGCCTACAGACACCGAGGACATGACCATTTTTAACATCATTTGATGAACATCATGCTGAGAGGCACCCCTCGGTCTGTCTTTCTTTTCCAATTTCTGGGCATGCTGAAATTAAAATAAAGCATAAAAAAGGTAAAAATTTAGGTTGGGGTAAGTTGTAACATTTTCTTGGTTGTTACAACTGACCCAGACTCCTGTTGTTACAACTAACCCAGAACCATGTAGTCATCAACTAGCTTACATTACAGCTAACAGATAAAACATTAGCACTAACAACTAGCATAGATTATATCTGCATAAACACACAATAAACATGATTTAAGTTTAATCCATTTAACTGCAATGCCAGGCAATGCTATAACAAACAAACAAACTTTTTGGAATAAACATTTCTTTTTTGCTCATAAATTTTGTTGGGTGTGCCACAGAGTGCACCTTTTTCAAATGAGGCATAAGAACCACACTGAGCATGTGTAAAATGGATCACATGATTTGTAAATGATTCCTGATTGGAGAGATTGGAAGTGTTACAACTGACCTGTGTTACAGCCATCCCCGGTCTCCCCTACCTGATGATTGTGTTTAGTTGAGGCTGCTGATAAATTGCGCAGCAGCTGCTGTCCTCGGTGCTGAAACACGTCTGGTCTGCAACCATCACGTCAGACAGAGAAATCAGACACCAAAACATCAAAGTTCCTCTCAGCAGAAAAAACCTCAGCACTAAAACAAAACGACGCAGGGGGAAATAAAGCCTCCGGTCAGATGAAAACTACGAGTAGCTCACCTGTTTGGGTTTGTTCTGCAGAATAAAATTTGAAATGCATCACTTTACGTCCTGAGTCATGAACTAGCGGCTGGTTCGGAGTTTGTAGCAGAGTTTCTGCATCAGTTTGTCTGCTGACATGACAGGAAACCGCCCGTTTACCATCTGAAGAACATCAGCTGACATCTCTCCTTTTCTGAGTCAGAACCGAATCAACGTCTAAAAGCTTGATTTAAAGGGGACGTGACCTGGAAGGCTCAGGTGAGACTTAAAGGGACAGGCCACCAAAAAGAGTTGACATCATCCCTGCTGTAGATAGCTGTTGAACAAAATGAAAGACTTTTTCTGGTTTTAACACCCTTTGTGATTTAATGCTTTAAGGCCTGATACAATAAATCAGTGGTTCTCAACTGGTGGGTCGCAGCCTAAAAGTGTGTCACAGGCGTGTTTTCAGAGGGTCGCAGGCCTTTGCCTGGGCTGTAAACTTTTACGAAATAAGAAAACATAATATTCCAAATCTCTTTTTAAATGTTAGCCTCTCCACCTTAGGCAAGACCAAAGAGCTATCTAAGGACATCAGGGACTGGACTGTAGATCTACACAAGACTGGGATGGGCTACAGGACAACAGACTAACAGCTTGGTGAGAAGCAACAACTGTTGGATCAATGGTTAGAAAATGGAAGAAACTCCAGATGACTGTTAGTCTCCCTCAGACTGGAGCTCCATGAAGATCTGGTCTGGTGGAGAATCAAGGATCATGAGAAAGGTGAGGGGTCAGTCCAGAACTACAGGAGAGGACCTGGTCAGTGACCTGAAGAGAGCAGGGACCACAGGGTCAGAGGTCACCATAGTAACACACTATGCTGTCATGCATTAAAGTCCTGCAGTGGGTCCCCCTGCTGAAGACAGGACATGTCCAGGTCCATCTGAAGTTTACTAAAGACCATCTGGATGATCCAGGGGAGGTCTGAGGTCAGAGGAGACCAAAATAGAACTTTTTGGTTTGAACTCCACACGCTGTGTTTGGAGGAAGAACAATGAGAAGAATCACAAGAACACCATCCCAACCATGACGCACAGGGGTGGAAACATCAGGCTTTGGGGTGTTTTTCTGCAGTGAGGACAGAACGACCAAACCAAGGAGAGGATAGATGGAGGCATGTATCACCAGGTTTTGGACAACAACCTCCTTCCCTCAGTCAGAGCATTGAAAATGGGTCATGGCTGGTCCTCCAGCAGGACAATGACCTGACAGCCAGGGAAACTATGGAGGCTCCAGAAGAGGCATTTCATGTCCTCGAGTGACCTAGCCAGTCTCCAGACCTGAACCCAATAGAAACTCTTTGGAGGAGCTGAAACTCTGTGTTGACCAGAAAAAGCCCTGAAACCTAAAAGATCTTCAGAAGATCTGAATGAAGGAGTGGGTCAGAGTCCCTGCTGCAGTGATGGTATAACCTGGTCAAGAACTACAGAAACATCTGACCTCTGGAACTGTAAACAAAAGTTTCTGAACCAAATCGCCTCATGTTGCCGTCTCCCGTTATCTGGGTCTGGTTCGTGGGGGCAGCATCCCAATTACAAAATCCAGACTCTCCCTGGCCACTTCCACCAGCTCCTCTGGCAGGACCCCTCAGCATTTAGAGCTCTGGAGTCTGATGGAGGAGGAAAGATGTCATTTAGATGATCTAAATAGGATCAGAGGGGCCTGTTGGATCACCCTGCTCTGGTCCTTAGTTTCTGGCATCAGACTGGATTTAGGATCAGTCTCATCCTGTGGAGCTGTATTCTGATTGGTTGGCCGCTGTCCAAGGTGCTGAATAGAGTCCTCTGCAGGATGCTGTCAGTTCTGACTCAGCAAATAAATCTTTTTGTTTCTCAGGAACTTCCTACAAACAGTAGCTGACTCAGCACCTTGGACAGAGACTACATTTCTAGTCTTTAATGAAGCTCTTTACACCTGAGAGACACTTGTGTTTCTTTGTGCTTAAACTGAGTTTGACTTTAGGAGGATTTTAGGGAACAAACAGACAAACAGGTTCAGGTGTCACTGTCTGACTTATTTAGTCTCCATGTTCTGGTTTTGTCAGAGAAAGTTGTAGCGTTTTGAAATAACTATTTAGTTATTTTAACTACACCCTCTTCAATAACATTAGCTTAATTTTGGTTTATAATGAAAAGTGATAAACTGTCATTTAACAATGATAATAGCTAATATTTATTGAAGGTATCTAGGTTCTTTGAAAGAGTACAGTGAATTGAAATACCTTATTAATAACGTGAACTGAGACCAGATAAGGATTGAACAATCGTTTAATTTGAAAAACCTAAGAACACAGACAGATAAGATAGTTTGAAAGTTTGATGTGAACACAATTAATATTCTTAAACATGTTGAGGATGTTAAAGATGGTTAATTGTGAGTTTTAACGGACCGTAGCATATGTTTTAATGACTAGGGAAGTTAGTTAATTTAGTTAACCTAGTTAGGACTTTAACAGTCAATTTAGGGCTAATTTGAGTTTGGAAGAATTAAGCTTTATCAAAGCAAACCTCTCGATCAGAAAGTGGTGTTCGCTCACTGACAGGTGGACGCTCCTAGATCTGGCAGGCGTTGGTTTCTCCACGAGCTGAGGCTGGAGTCCCCAGACTCGGAGTGGTGGTCCTGGAAGGCGTGGCCGCCGAGGACCTCGCCGGACAGTCCGTGGATACGTCCCGGTCAGCAAGGGAGGCATTTCAGCAGGCATGCTGAACTCATTTCTGATCTCTCCCGTGGTGAGGGAGAGACTGAGAGGGAGAGACGAGAGGCAGGTCTCTCAAGGCCTTGTTCAAAGCTGATGAAGGTTCAGCTAAGATAGCAGCATAGCAGCTCCAACTGCTTTCAGGCTGTAGCTCCGACCAAGACTGAGACTCGACAAGACAAGACTGTCAAGACAAGACCAGCAAGACAAGACTGACTCGTACCGGAACTGAGTATTAGTTTTGAGATGAGTTATCTTAAATTTAACCAATCAGAAGATGTTAAGTGTACTAATCAAAACTGAGTTAGTGGAGTTGTGAATCGTTCTGATTGGACAAGGGACTGTGAGGGAGTTACCAAGTCACATGACTTCCGCCCGTTAACACTCACATTATAATGTAGAAAATGCATGAAAATAGCAGAGAAGCATTATAACACTTTGGGTGTGAGTGTGTAGGTGACCCTGAGCAGAAACACTACAAGAGAATGTTCTGTAAACAAGAGATTACAGTTGGAACACCAGTCATTTGGTGTTAAAGAAGAGACTCTTTACAGAGAGTGTTTTATTAGACCAGCTAGTGTCCAGTTAAGGTCATCTGGGAGATGGACACTTGAAAGTGGACAGTAGGACACCTGTAGGGATCTTGATTCAGGTTAAAACATAATCCAAGAGTGATTGTATTCCAAGTTATTGGGAAAAAGATGGATTATTGTTGTGATGGTCAACAGAGGTCAAAGGTCAGAGGATGTAGCCTATTTGGTGAGGCTACAAAGTGCACGTGCGAGGGGGTGCATGCTGGCTAGGCAGTGCAGAGCTGGTGTTCAAAGTAAAGAGGCACATAAATCATGATTTTAAAGGCAGAGAGCTGATGATGTTTTAACTGTACAGATACAATCATCTTGCTACTGTGAAAGCAATAGTTTGTCATATTTGAAATATAAATGTAACTCAGTCTTCTGCTCAATGTGTCAACCTTGAAAGGCTGAAAAGAAAAGTTAAAACCATTATAACTTCAGTGCTTTTCTAACAGACACTGTAGTCTAGTGGTTAGTGACATTGACTCCCATGCAGGAGAGTGTGGGTCAGTCAGTTTTCGCAGTACCAAACTGGGTAGATGTACAATAATTATCGTATTTGTAGATTAATTTAAATAATTCCATAAATACAATAATTTGAGCCCTTTGTTGTGTGGAATCTGCGTAGGAGATGCTCGTTTCAATCATTGTGTTAGATTCTTTAAAGCTAAAACTACTTTAAAATAAATCTGGCTGAGCAGAGATGTGTGTGTGTGTGTGTGTGTGAGTGAGTGAGAGAGAGAGAGGAAGGGATGGGAGATGTTCATGTACTCAGTGTTGCCAGATTGGAAATATTAAAGTATCGTACCAGAATCTTTTATCGTATTTTCAGAAAAATGATTGTACACTACTAAGTTACATCCAGACATGTCTGATGACCCACAGCTTTAATATGAGTTTATCAAATAATGCGCAAAAATGTCACACACCAACATGATGATGACAGAAAAAACCTCCTACAGAAGTAAAACCATAGACCAGTCATTTTCAACAATACTTTCCCTCATTTACCTTTTTTAAAAATTTGATGGACAAATCTGAAGGGCGTCTCTCATTTTGACAGACTAAGATTCACACAGGTGTAAATTCTGGGTCCAAAGCTGTTTCTTTTATTTATAAATGACATTTGCAACATAGCAAATATGCTTAAATTAGTATTGTTTGCCAAAGACGCTACTGTTTTATGCTCAGGGGAAGACCTACAAGAGCTACAAAAAATTATTAACTCAGAATTGTGTCAATAAAAAAATTGGTTTGATTTCAATAAATTAACATTAAACTTAAATAAAACCAAATTCATGCTTTTTGGAAAAAACAAAAGAAGCAGTTGCATTAAAATCTTGGTGGATGGTGTTGAGATTGAGAGGGTGAATGAAACCAAGTTCCTGAGGGTAATTATGGCTGATAAAATCAGCTAGAAACCTCACGTAAAACACATAGAGTAAAACGAGAAGCATCTCAGTACTGAATACAGTCAAACACATTCTGAATTACAGTTCACTTCGTATTTACTTCTCTCTGATTCTGCCATACCTTAACTACTGTGTTGAAGTATGGGGTAATACCTATAAAAGTGCCTTAGCATCAATAACTATATTACAAAAAAGAGCTATAAGAATAATTCATAATACTGGTTACCAAGATCACACAAATTCTCTTTTCTTAAACTAAAAAATGATCAAATTCTCAGATCTGGTCCAGTTTCAACCTGCAGTGATGATGTTCAAAGTAACAAAACGTCTCCTCCCTGATAATATTAATAAACTGTTTCTCAGCAGAGATGGAGGATATCAGTTTAGAGGAGAGTTTCATTACAAACAGCCTACAGTCAGAACCACACTGAAAAGTTTGTTTATTTCAGTATCTGGAGTAAAGATATGGAATAGATTGAGTCCAGGAATAAAGCAAAGTCCAAACATGGTACAGTTTTATTATCCACACAATTAAACACAAAAGGACAAGAGTACCAAAGACAATCAATAAAAGTATAATTTATTCTCAGTGTACTTCAGTCATGTCATAAACAGTATTTAGACTGAAAAAGTGCAGATATTAGATATTAGAAAATATCTAATATTAGATATTAGACTGAGATATTAGTAGATAGTAGCATAATAGATAGAGTAGCCAGGGTTCAGTCAGATTAGGTTTGATAATGTGGTTAAACAAACACTGGGATGGAGGATAATCATTCATCCGCGGTAGGTTGAATTTGATGTTCATGTATCGTTTATGCAGTTAAAAGTTATGTTTTTGTTTGAGTTATTCAATGTGATTGAGTAGCGACTGCTACTTGGTAGCAGCTAACCAGGTTAGCCGTAGCTAAATTCAAAACGACACCATTGTCAGATCATAAAGTATTTATATTAAGTCTTATAACAATTTACAACTTGAAAAATCAGTAATATGTGTGGTTTCTCTAATATCTCAGTATCATATTGTTTGTAGCTTTAGCACAATGCATGCAGCTTATTTTACACACAAGAGTATTGCTAAATTAGATGTAATAACCAAATATATATATTTAAATTGTCTGCACTGTGAAAAAATAGAAAGGTATTTTACACCTAAACCTGTAGCTATTATTTCTTAACTATAAGGTGCTGTGTAAGTATTTGTATATTGTCAATACATACCCTCATGTTCAATCAGAAAATCCTGAACTGAGATATGTTCCAGAATAAAGTATGTTTACACGCCTGGTTTTCTTATTAGACGATTAAGCGAGACAACACAATCATTCTACCGTATGGAAAAGCTACTTTTAGGTCTGAATTACGTGGCTTCTTTTTATTAGAGCAAACCTTCTTATTGAGGTCTGCTTCACCAAGTAATATGGAGTTCCTGAGAGGATCTCAATGTGGAATATCAACGTTAGTTCCTTTAAAAAGTTGTAAACAATTTTTTGGTACAGCATCAAAAACAGCTATATATTCTTTGGGTGTTGTAGGTATATTAAACCTGAAGAGGAATTCAGAGTATGAAATGAGATTTCCTCTACCATTTAATTACTGCTGACCAAGTATTATACCCTTCTCCGTCCAATTTTTTTATAGTACTGTGATTTATTTCTATATAGAATATTGCCATTATTCCATATGTAACATGCTAACAGAGCTTGTTTATAGAAGCTGAGCTCAACACGAGCTTTGCGGATTTAAAGAGGGTGTTGGTTTCGCATACAGCAAATGCAGGCAGTGTGAATGTTCATTTGAGGACATGCAAATTAATTTTGATGAGGTTAATTGTTAGGAACGGACATTTGAATGACATGTCAGGCTGTGTAGTGAAATTATTAAAGCTGGCATGAAGTATCTCAGAAACGTCTTAAAAACAACCTATGGTATAAACAGAAGAAGAAAACTCATCGATTTCCCAGCTTTTAGCTTGATCCAACAAACGCCCCAAGACATTATGGTTGTCATTTTTGAAGGTATTGCTCCTTTAGAAATAAAGTGTGTGTTGAAACAGTTAGTTGTTACGGGACAGCTAGACCTCGATCTCTTCAACGCTGCAGTAACTGGTTTCCCTTACTCTCCAGTAGATATTAGAGATAAACCAAGCCCTATTACCTACAGTACAATAGGTTCCAGTGACAATAACAATCCTCAGGCCAAATGATCGTTCTAATGAAATTCAGCCATTTTTGCTTGATACAGTTACAGGTAATGAGCACTATGCATTCATCCTCGAACTTGTAGAAATAGTTCAGATTTTACTCACTCCAGTCATTGGTCTACAGACAATTAACAAGTTGAAAACACTAACTGCACAGCACTTGAATCACATGAAAAACCTGTTTCCAGAAAACAACATTACACCAAAGCAGCATTATTTGATTCACACACCATCCCAAATTTAAAAAATTGGGACCAATAGTCCGTCAGTGCATGAGATTTGAGCCAAAACACTGCTTTTTCAAACAATGGACATCAAAAATGAATTTTAAAAATGTTTACAAGTCATTGATGTGGCATAATCAGTTGTATGAATGTTGTTAGAATGTGGACAGTTTGGATCACCCAATTTCTTTGAGTGACTGCACATTAGGACCAACATCAGAAATAAGCAACATGTCATACTTGAAACAGCAAATGATGGCCTTCCTTGGAAATGGTGAAGTAAACCGTGCAGTAAATGTTAAATGGCTAAATCTAAATGGCTACAAATACGTGACTGATAAGTCATTAATTGTGAGCTCTGTTGATTCTAGTGGTTTACCTGTGTCTGGGCTTGTGAGAAAATCCATGTGATCAATTTATCATTGTATTGTTTTGAATTTCAACCCCATACCATTTGTTATGACAGAGATTACATGTCATAAGATAGAGACTTCAAACATTGCACAGGCTGCGGGACTGATATCTGCTGAAATGCTTGTAGATTTCACACCCTATTACAGTTATAAGCAGAAAGATGTGACATATGCTGTTTTGAAATATTACCTGGGTGATGTAATTGGACTACACATGCACTCAGCTAATCTATTATAAAAGGTACTCTGTTTTGAATGGATGGTTAATAACCGATGATTACCGTTTTGGAAAGTTTTGGACAGCCACTGTTGTAGTGAAGAATAATGCTGACGATTCATGAATGCCATAAATGTTAAAGCTGTTTGACATGGCATATGTTTTTCAAATGGTTTGCTTAATTTAAGTTGTCAATAAATACATTTCTTACACTGTGAAGTTGTTTGAGTGGCCATAGTCTTAAAATAAGGAAATATAATCGTATTCCCGTTCCGGAATTTAAACCAAAACTTGTAACTAGTAATTAAAGCTCAGGATGAGCTGAAATATCTTATTAAAGTGATAATATGCAACTTTTTCATATTTTTAAATCTTTTCCTTGAGCCAGTATGTGCTAATATGACCCTTTACAGAGTTAATGAAAAGTCACTTAGCCCCATCTGGTGGTTAGATCCGGAATACCACGATTGCAAGATCTCCGTCACCGTCATGGTACCCAGGAAGTCACGTGTCTTACGAGGGTTAGGCTGCTAACCCAATGTGGCTAGCTGTTATGCTAGCGCTGGAGTGTTTTTAGCTCATGATTCCTGATTTTTTCCCATCTCTCCCTGCTTGAACACAGCTGATTTCTTTGAAGGAGTAAATAACCTCTCCTGTAGAAAACTATGAAGGCTGAGGAGACATTTCAACAGGTAGATTTAGGGGTTCAGAAGCTGAAACAATATGCTAACTTTTTAATGCAGTGATTTAAAACAGACACCAGAGGGCGCCCAAAACAAGCAAAACTGCATATTATCACTTTAAGGAAAAGTTAGACATACATTCTTAAAATGAGCTGCTTTTGCTTGTACAATAATTGCTTAGGATATATTTTTTCTTTTCAGACTAAAAATAAAATGTCTAAAAACATGGCTTTGTAAACTTTCTTAAATATCAGTTTTTGCAGTATACACCCTACCCTCATGTGAAATAAGAACAATTTTACTCACCAGTACCCCTTTGCAATAAAAGGTTTCTTCAGTTCCAGTCTGCAATACTGCAGCTTTTTTCCAGCCTTCGGCTGGAAAAAATTAGGGCGTCTTCAATGGATCCTGATGCAGCCTGGCCTCGCGATAAAGGTGGGAATGCAGACTGAATTTGGCCAAGCCGTATGAGTAGAACAAAAGGGTGGGGGTGCTGTATTCAAATTTGCTGAGCCCTCCAATAGGGGCCAACCAGTTCAGGGGCTTCAGGGCTTGTTCGGACATGTTGTTGCCTGTATGTGTCCTGGTAAGCTAGGACCCGTTAGCAAACAGAGATTTTACTGTGATTATATTATTATGAAGGCTAGAAATGAATGAATGAATGAATGACAAGTTTATTTCAATAAATACACAATGTCTTTACAAAAGAAAATTCAGCTTCAATACTTAAAACTTAAACAAAAACAATGACTGAAAATGGTTTGGCTGAAGTGAAACACTTTTCTACAGCCAAACCTATTAACAACTTCATGCAGCTAGCATACATAATTTTACAACCAATCAAAATGAGAGAAAAAAAAGTTGATATAAATTATTTTGCTAATTAAATTATAGTTGTCACTTGTCACACATACACTTTACCAAATCAATTATATCTGAGGACAGTTATACATAAGAGTTATGAGAAATGCATGCTCAGTCTAATAGCAAAAACTTTTAGGCTAGTTTCAGCGTTGGTAACCTGCTAGCTTTTCAATTTAGTTTGCAGTACATGACATCCACCATCAGGAGCAGTAGATGGGCAGATACCTGTTAGCTTCACCATTAGCTGCTAGCCCCATCACGTGATCATGCCTTCCAAGTCCAAACATCCGCTTCCGGTGACGTATTTCCGGCTACGTATTTCCGGTGGCATATTTCCGGTGGGCTGTGACATATTTGGACACGTGGGAGGGGGCGGGGCTTATTTTTGACAGATGGGCGGGGTTATTTTGACACGTGGGGGGGGGGGATTATTTTGACAGGGGGCGGAGTTTTGACACGTGGGGGCGGGGCTTATTTGACAGGGGCGGGGTTAGTTTTGACACGTGGTGTGCCCTGTCTAATAGCAAAAACTTTTAAGCTAGTTTCAGCGTTGGTAACTCGCTAGCTTTTCAATTTAGCTTGCAGTACATGACATCCACCATCAGGAGCAGTAGATGGGCAGATACCTGCTAGCTTCACCATTAGCCGCTAGCCCCATCACGTGATCATGCCTTCCGAGTCCAAACATCCGCTTCCGGTGACGTATTTCCGGCTATGTATTTCCGGTGGCATATTTCCGGGTGGGCTGTGACATATTTCGACACGTGGGAGGGGGCGGGGCTTATTTTGACAGGGGGCGGGGTTTGTTTTGACACGTGGGGGGCGGGGCTTATTTTGACAGGGGCGGGGTTTGTTTTGACACGTGGTGTGCCCTGTCTAATAGCAAAAACTTTTAAGCTAGTTTCAGCGTTGGTAACTGCTAGCTTTTCAATTTAGCTTGCAGTACATGACATCCACCATCAGGAGCAGTAGATGGGCAGATACCTGCTAGCTTCACCATTAGCCGCTAGCCCCATCACGTGATCATGCCTTCCGAGTCCAAACATCCGCTTCCGGTGACGTATTTCCGGCTATGTATTTCCGGGTGGGCTGTGACATATTTCGACACGTGGGAGGGGGCGGGGCTTATTTTGACAGGGGGCGGGCTTTGTTTTGACACGTGGGGGCGGGGCTTATTTTGACAGGGGGCGGGTTTTGACGTGGGGCGGGGCTTATTTTGACAGGGGCAGAGTTTTGACACGTGGGGGGCGGGGCTTGTTTTGACAGCTCATTAGCATTTTTGACAGATGATACCCTCTTATATCTCTCAGCTGTTATCCTGATCCAGCAGTACTCCTTTAGCTTAGCAGAAAACAATGTCAGTAAATGGTAACAACCAGCATTGTGAGAAACAAAGTCCTTAAAAACACTCAGGAGTGATACTAGTGAGTGATAATAATTCTGCTTAGTGACCTCAATAATCATATTGACTGCAAGTGAAAATAAAAAGTAACACGAAGGAATCACAGGTACTAATTAAGACTCTGGACTACTTTATGACAATGCACAGCTGTAAGCCTCCACTGGACGGCGCAAGGACATGACACAGCAACCCAAACAGTGTTGCCAGATGTACAATAATTATTTGTAGTATAATTTAGCACTCTGTACGATCAATAATTCCATAAATTCAATAATGTGAGCCCTTTGTTGTGTGGAATCTGCGTAAGAGGTGCTTGTTTTAATCAGTGTTAGATTATTTAAAGCTAAAACTACTTTAAAGACTATAATTTTGCATAGTGTTTGATACACTGATATTAAAGCTGTGGGTCATCAGGCATGTCAGGCTGTAACTTGAATAATTTTTTAAAGTTTTAGATCATAAAGATGTACATACCTGTACTTTTGATATTTTTGAAGGCAGAGGCTCCATCATGTTGTCCAGGTCCTGCCCTGAGCAGCCGTTTGCAAGGTGGCTGTAGGATCCACAGGTCCAGGGGTCAAGAAACCACTGGGAGAGTAGGATTCTCCGTGGAGTTATGGTGGGGTTCCCTGAAGTCCACATAAATCAAATTGTTTATATTTGTCAATAGCATATTGATAAGTTCAAATGAGGAATGTGAGTAAATATTTCGCCTTCCTTACTTGACCTTCATTTAAAATTCTTTCTTTCAGCTTGTCGTTTAACAAAACTCACCTGTAAATCTACGGATAAGTTGTGTGACACTGCGTTTGACCTCCAGCTCAGACAGTGTTTCCATGTATTCTGACTCGTGCCCTGCAATCCAGCCACAGAGAAGATGGCCATACCTGAAATTTACACCAACAATAAAGAAGTCATTATAATTCACTGTTACATGTATATGAGAAAGTCAAGCAGCATTACAGACATGTTTGACCTTTCAGTGGGTTTGAGCACAGTGAAGCGAACCAGCTTCTTTATCCAGGATCTCTGTAGATCTGGGAACTGATCCACCATGGCATCCTGAGTCATCACGGGACATTCAACACATTATGATGTTACAGTTTAAAGACATTGCTTTTAGGATCATGCAGCGTAAAAAAAATCCCATTTAACACAAATGCAGAGACTGCTCATCTAACCTCATCTTCCCACACCAGATAAACGATTTCACAGTCGGCATCCCACCATGGTGCATCAAATTCAACAAATATTTTATTGTTTGTTCCAAAACCAAGGCGCTGGATGGACCGCAGCTTATGAAGAGGAAGAGGAGGGTGGAACAGGGATGAATGGTGTCTTTTAAGGTATCCTAATAAAACAATAATTTACACACTATTCAGTGGTTAGATATGAGGTAATGTGAAGGAAAAAAAAGGGTAAAACTTAATAAAATCCTTGCCAGGATAAGATACCATGCTAGAAAACTGCAATAGGTGTTAAGAGATTCCAATTTTTATAATAAAACAAATACACATGATTGAAAACTGACCGATTCTCTGAAATTACCTAAAGGCACTGTTACAATAACATGATCTGCAGAGATCATTTCTCCATTTTCACACTCAACCATCACAGAGTTTTCATTCTTCTCTGAGTTGCTCCAGTGGACACATCGGACAGGACGATTGTAGGTCACTAAACCATTAGGGAGCTCCAACATCAAGTTTTTAACCAGACCTTCATAGCCACTGCACACACAAAGAGGAAAAATCATAAAGTATATATAAAATCCACTACCTGTGTCCTGAATCAGTACTTTGATACTGAAATACACTTCTGCAATTTTAAATATACCCATATATGTATAAAATAATACAAATTACTGCTTTACAAATCCAATTATTGTTGCAGTACAAACCCTGGGAATGTACAGTCCAGTCCAGGCAGAGTCTTGTACTGGCCAAAGGCCCCCAGACCCACCTCGTTCATGCTGTGGGCCCCATTGACACAGCACTCCACCTTCAACATGTTACTGATCACACACAGTTGTAGGGATCTGGTGGATGGATCCATATCTTTCCATCTCTCTGCTGCTCGTTCTTTCACCTGCAGAAATAAGCAACATAGCAAACTCTTAAACCATCTGAGCTGCGAGAACATCTGGGGCTGGTAAATGATTGTAAATAGTTAGCAAACATTCTGACAGGAATATTGTCTGGTCACTAAAGGAAACAAACCTTTAGGCGTATGAAATCTCCCACACTGGCACAGGGTTCTCCTTTTTGATTCTGAAACTCTGTAATTTCATCCAGCAGTTCAGCAAAAATCTCCTGAGCTGGAAAAGCATCCTCAGCACTCAGCTTTCGACCTACACATGTCAGAGGGTATACAGATATGTTAATAAGAAAATAATAAGTTCTATATGCACAATAAATTATTAATAGTTTGTTTTTATTATAAAGATATTGGCCTTGATTTAATTTATGGAGATAATAATCTCATCCAGTTGTTCACAACATTTTTACACCAAACTGTTTAGCTTTCCAACTGCTAACTTAATTGGATGAGATCAAAATTCCTTATTACCACTAGAGAGAGCTAGTTTTATTTACTACAGTTTGAGAATTAATCAAACCCAAACAGGTATCTCAAGAAAATATTTTTTATAATCAGGGGTGCACACAATTGTTCCATTGAGGTACTCATGGGAGAACCTGGCGCTTGTGTCTGACATGCCCCACATCTCTGTGGGTTAGGGGGTGATAAGCTGTCGCCAGTGTGTGTCGCCGGTGCTACACGTGCATGTCGGAGGTATTGCGAGTGTGTGTGTCACCGGTGCTCCACGCGTGTGTTAGAGGTCCTGTGCATGTGTGTCTACTAGCTTCAGAGGCCATGTGAACACTCATTTGTTGTGCTGCAACAGGAACTGTGAAAATGCTGGAATGCAAAGCCACGTTCGGGCAGTAGGTTCTGGTACGCATGCATGATATCTGTTGCAAATGCGTACTGGCAGACCAGTTATGTGCACCCCTGTTAATAGTTACTTTCATCTTTTCCTCAAATAACCTAAAATCAACCTATATTAGACTTTGCTTTATTACTACCTGAACTGCTGAAGAAATTGGGAACCAATGCAGGGTGTCCTCTGATGTCTAAGGCCTGGTTCTCTGGGGTTAGGGCCTTGGGTTCTAAAAGTCCATACTGACGGGCCAGACAAAACACTGGGTTCTCCTCAGATGGTCCATGGATCCAGTTTGCTCCAATCTCAACAACAGCATTGCCTAAAGAAAAACTTTAATTAAAGCCACACACTTTTTATTTCTGACATGTTTGGTAGCAGGTGGTTTGAAGTATTTGAAAATCTATGGTTTTACAAGTTATATTTGTTCCTCGTGAATGATCCTATTGTTCTCCCAGTAAGACATAAAAAAGACTATGGATAAGATTTATAGTACTGGAGTAAAGTTTGCTCATATAATCATTTTTATCATGTTACATAATGTCAAAGTTAACATTATATGATCAATAGTTGGAGAAGACAACATTTACCAGTCTGTTCGATAAATAGAACTTTATACATTCTAGCTTTTATTGAAGCCTTACATCACTCTGCTTTTACATCTGAAATAAAATAAAAAACATTAATTAGTTGCTGTGATATTACAGTAAGTAAGATTCCCCCACAGCTCTTTGTCTTCTGATCAAATGTAAATTGAGTCATTTTGGGGCCCAAGGCAAAACAGAGACCTTAGACCCTCTGTGTTCCTATGTCATTTCATCTGAGCTACTTGTAGCTTACTGACGTTTATTGCTACCTATAAGTCTGTCCTGCCTGGTTGTTCATTAAAGTCTAAATCTACCAAACATTTTGTTTCAAGATGATGCACCAAGCAGTGGAAGTGTTCAATTTTTGTTATAAAATAAAAACTATCAAATAAACCTTCGAGGTGACTCATTATTATATTTAAAAAATAGATAAAATGTTTTGATTACTGTTGTAACAGATAAGCATGATTTAATTCTCCCGAGTCTTAATTTGATTAACAGTACCCGTTAGTCCACCTCTGCTCTGGTGCAAAATCCACCTTAAAGTAGTAGCAGAAGTTATATCCTGCATATGTCCACTCTTCCAAAACTTTACACAGATCAGCTAAAGCTGTGTCAGGACTTCAGTTTCAGATTATAATCTATAAAACCAAGCTGCTATTATTAATTAATGAAACTGTCTTTTGAGTAAAAATGGGACTTGGTTGATGGTTTGATTCATTTATCCATGACTAGTTCAATGAGACTGAACTTGAACTGCTCTTGGACAGAGAGAAACATCCAACATTTGGAATGCTCAACTTTGCAAGCTTTCAAAAATCAGCTCAAACATTGGTTGAAAGCAAACCAGTCATGTAACCATTAACCTTTGAATTTCTGCAGTATATGAACTATAATGTGTATGTCTGTGGTGTGTTCCCTCTGTAATAGTGTCCTGCCATCTTATGTTTTTCTGTGACGTGTCAAGGGACTACGGATGTAAACTAGCTCTCGTGCTATAATCCGGCATATTTACATGTATCGATTATAGATGTTCATTAATGTGCATTGTCCCTACCAAATAAATGAATGAATGTTGAAAATATAAAAGTGACACGTATTAGTGAACGTGAAACATTTTTTTTAATATCACGATGAATTTGGAACTCTTGAATTTATTTATTTCCCTCACATCGACTGTCCTAAACTAGCTTGGATGTGTGACCAGTATCTGCTCACCCAGTCTGCCTGTTTTAATTCGTCCTCCGCTTCTTCCAGTCGCCTCCAGGATTCGCACATTTCGAAATCCGTTTTTTAAAAGTTTGTGTGCCGCAGTTATCCCAGAAATACCGCAGCCTACTATCACTATATTCCCGTTTCGAGACATTACCGACCAACTTTCATTTTTCTTCAGTCCTCTCCTCCTGCTTGCGGGCACAACGGAAATGTCTTCAGGTCAAGGTTTTCAAAATAAAATCAATGCTGTCCCTAACTTCCGGTTGAATTTGACTTTGATTTATACTTTTCACAGTGGTTTATGATTAACTTTTTCTTTGTCTTGACCTCAATACAACCGGAGAAGTTACTCCTGTAAGTTTAATAAAGGGCAAAAAATGGAGAAAGGATAAAATTATAGTTAGATTTTCTTTTATGATGATCATTATTGTGCTTTTCAAAACCAAATCCACATCCACACAAATGGAAAAGCAAGAATATTTGACTAATACATTTAATTTGATTCTCTTTTTTTTCCCCTTCTTAATTTAAAGGGACTCACCACACACACAAACACGCACGCACGCACGCGCGCGCACACACACACACACACACACACACACTTCTATCAAGTGAAAACAATCCATACAATGTAAATGCAACTATGACATTTTTTCACAGATCCTGTGACTTCAACTTGTGTTTATTCACTAGTAATACACTCATATCTAAACTGTATTTACTCAGAAATGCTGAAACACTGACTATTTAACTACGTTTTACTCATGTGCTGCATTTTCCAAGTAAAATAACTGCCTTTTTTGGACTTTGCCTCTGTTTAACAGCTGTTACGTGTCCACTTGTGCTTTTGCTTACTTGTTCCCAAGATTCTCCTTTGACCTGCATGTTTTACTAAAGCATGTACAATTTTACATCTTGAAGGCAGTCTAGTGGAAATTTTATAAATGATGAAAAACTGCTTGATACTTTTATGTTGAAAAATAATAATAGCTGACTTTCCAATATCAACTGATTTAAATGAACAGAAGGACAGTTTTATATTAAGCAGGTATTTAATCTATAACTTTTTTCCATCTGATGGGAAGGGACTGCTAGAAGAGTAGTGAGAGATGAGTCGATCAGCTTCCCTCCATCCCGTCAGAAGCGCTCCATGCACAGTGGAATAGTAGCAGGGATGAGTTGCCTCTCCAGCAAACAACACCTGCAGGGCCTGAAACATATCCACATGGTCAGTTTGTTGCAGAACAATCAGAATCCAAACATGAGTTTGTGTGTAAATAAAACCTGTGACTGCTCTCCTCTTTTATGCAGCGGCTCCATCAAGTTTTTGAGATTTTGTACTGAAGAGCCTATTGCTGGGTGACTGTAGGATCCTAAAGTCCAGGGATCATGAAACCACTGGGTACACATGATTCTCTTCGGTGTGATGGTGTGGTCTCCTGAAAGGAGGCAATTATGCTTAAACAGAGCAACCTCACATAACCTATGTTTATGCATTTTAAACAACATGAGAATTACAAGGTAATTCTGAAACAGGAATTGATGTTTTTTATGACAGATTATAGACAGATTTTCTTTTGGAGTAAAAACTGCTGTTTTGCATGATAATAAAACTTGACTATGTCTCCTGTATATGAGTTCTGACTTACAGCACTTTGCGCAACATGCTGGCTGAATCCTCTTTTTTTACATTCAAGAACTGAATGAATTTGACATTTCACAGCATCACAATGGTTTAGCCTACAGGGGTTAACATACATTTATATCCTAATTTACTTTTTTAAAAAGTTATATATGTAAATAAAATATTTTGTTTGGGTAGTCTGCCTAAGTCCAATGGGGTAATACGGTATATGACAACATTTTGCCCCAAACAAATCAGACTGGGCTTGGATATAATTAGTATACTCTATTTTATTGTAAATATCTTTAGCTCCTAACTTGTCTTTGTGATATTTTTCTGATTTGATGTGAGGTACCTGTGAAGGTATGGATGAGCTCTGTGATGGAACGCCTAATTTCCTCCTCAGGAAGTGTCTCCATGTACTCTGCCTCGTACCCAGAAATCCAGCCACAGAGAACATGGCTGCCACTGAGAAATATACCAAAGTATAGGTATATCACCAAATTATTTTCTAAATTATTGAATTTCTAAAAATATTTTAGATGGAGCTGTTCGGGTGACTATTTACTGTGCATGTTGCTGACCTTTCAGAGGGATTGAGCACATTAAATGACGAGATTTTCCGTATCCAGTGCTTGCTTATATCTGACACCTCATCTGAAGTATTCACCTGAAAACAGATCATGTGTGCAGGTTTTAGTCACACAAATATTGGTTATTATTGGACATTATCAAGACAACCTCTTTTCTTCCATTAATATGGTTTATAATAAAGACCTTATCATTCCACACCAGATAGATGATCTCACAGTCAACATCCCACCACTGTGATTCAAACTCAACATGGATTTTATCACACGTTCCAAATCCTAGTTTGTTAATGGAACGCAGCTTCTGGGGTGGAAGAGGAGGAGAGAACAGCGTTGAATGATGCTTCTTCAGGTAGCCTTGAAAAAAAGACAAATGAACAAAGTTAAAACGTTCATTTGATTAAATTTTACCACAAAGCTTTTTAGTTAATAAAAAGTCTCAAGATGTGTTGGTGGGTGGAAGGATTATGCCAGTTAACTACACGTATGACATTCATATGATTTATGCATTATTGCAATATTGCATTTTTGACATAATGAATTCTTAGCATTTTTTGAGAATTGTTTCTGATTTAGAAATATTCTGATTTGTGAGCAACAGTAGGCTACATATGAGAAGCTTACCTAGAGACACAGTAACAATAACATGATCAGCAGCGATCTTTTCCCCATCTTCACACTCCACCATCACAGGAGCTTCTCCACTCTTTGTGTTGTTCCAGTGAACACAGCGCACAGGACGGTTGAAGGTCACCACGTCAGTGGGCAGCTCCGACATCAAGCCGTTGATTAGGCCTTCAAAACCACTGCAAGAAATAAAATCAGAAGCTGCAAGTGTCCAAACTTCACAGTCACAGCCCTCAAAAGGAATTAAACTTGCATTCATTCATTCTGCTGGAGGCAAAAAATATTTTCTGTTCTACACAATCTGAATTATTGAAGTACAAACCTTGGGATTGTGCAGTCCACTCCGTTTAAATTCTCGTACATAGAAAATCCAACTATGTCTAACATGTCCATTGAGTGTGTTGCACTTGCACAGCACTCCTCCTTCAGCATGGTATCAATAGCAGCCAGCAGCAGCTCTCTGATGTTCTTGTCTTTACCTTTCCACCTCTTTGATGCTCGTCTTCGTACCTGCACAGATTTTTTTTTTTAAAAGGACAGGTGTGCAAATACTTGTTTTGTCTAGGTAACAAAGGAGAAGAGCTGTAGGCGTGCTCAATTAAAAAAAAAAAAAACACCTCTGATTTGATGAAATCTCCAACACTGGGCCAGGATCTTGGTTTATGACTCTTAGACAGAGGAGTGTTTTCTATGAGTTCATGAAACAGCTTCAGAGCAGGCTCCATGGACTCAGCACTCAGCTTCTGACCTGATAACATCCATCAAATAAACATGTTTCTACATAGAACAAGAGAATAAATGTTTGTCTTTACATTAAAACAGAAACTGTGTACATGGGATGTGTTAGAGAGGATGCTGATACCTGAACTGGTGAACCAGTTGGGAACCAGAGGAGGATATTCACCAACATATACAGCCTGGTTCTCAGGGGTGAGGGTTTTGGGATCCAGGAGGTTGTAGTCTCGGGCCAGACAGAACACTGGGTTCTCCTCAGACGGACCGTGGATATAAGCTGCTCCTATTTCGATCATAGTATCACCTACAAAAACAAAAATAAAGATGCTAATGTCATCTAAATTATTCAGGGATGAGCTCTGCTTTATAATTTGAACTCATCATTTACTTGATTTCTTCAATTAAGATGTTAATTTAATTGTTTTGTTTACTTTATATTTTTGGGGGGTGTTTTTGTTTACCTTCGTTAATGTAAACACATTGAAACTAAAATTATGGAATCTCTAACAGAGCAGAAAATATTTTAATTAATTAATTTGTTTTTTTTTTATTACAAAGGAATGAATTTGCATGAATACAAGTGAAACATAATAATCCCAGTTGACCTGAACTACTCACCCAGTCTGCCTGTTTTGATTCGTCCTCCGCTCCTGTCAGTCGCTTCCAGGATTCTCACGTTTTGAAATCCAGCTTTACGCAGCCTGTGCGCCGCCGCTACTCCAGATATTCCGCAGCCTACTATCAATATTCTGGCATCAACACCTTGAGCCATATTGAACCGTCTTCTTGTCTCCTACTCGTTGCTTCCAGTGCACCGTCCTCACCAGCCGGTGTAGTTTAAAGTCCAGGTTTTTATGAGCTATAACCGTTCTGTACCTGTACAGTTAGAGCTGAACTGGATATAAAACTCACTTCCGCTCCAGTTCTGGGTGTGACTGCTGGCTTTACGGGCGTGTTATTTAAATATTTGCCTGCTTGTGGCTCAAATGTGGGTGAAAAGTAGCCTAGTGACCTAGACCTTCAGTTCTGCTCAGACTATATCTGTTTGTCGCTTTAATTTTTATTGAAACTTAAACGCAATACTGCCATCTTCTGGAGTAACCAGGTAATCACACTTTTTTTTTTTTTTTTTTTTTAACCCCGTGTCCTGTCCGGCTGTGGAGCAAACAGAATAATGTCTGAGTGCCAAAAACAAGCCCAACAGTGTTGCTGTTTCAGGTGAGAGGTTACAGCCACTGCTATAAAACTCCTCCTGATTTTTGTTTAAATATAACCCCCAAAATCTTTATTAGAATGTTTTTATGGTTGATTGGACACGGAGCCTGAAAGTGAAGGGAAGGGTACAGAAAGAGGGATGGGGGAGAAAGTAAACAGACAAAGAAGAGAACAAGAGACGTGAAGAGTCCACTTCTAGACCTGTAAATAAAGCACAAACAAACAAGCAAACAAAACAGGAAGAAAAGATACAACAGCAACAAACAGCATATGAATATACAACAGTTGTGATATTCTTCAAATGTATACGTATACACCAGTTCAAGAGAGTTCAGTGTCAAACCACAGCCCCAGTCAATGTGTCTGAAAACACCTGAGTACCTGTGTGTATACATGCGCGCTTGTTTATGTAAGGTTTCTCTATTGAAACATTCAATAATAAGTTCGAGGAGCCACAGACCCGTCCCCAAGGCCCACGGAGGACGCGGAGGAGGTCCAGGCCCCAGACGTCCAGAGGCCACCCAGGGCACGGACACACCAGGGAGATCGCCGTCAGGGCAGTCGCTAAACTCTCCCCCAGAGGGCGCAGAGGCTCACCCCACGTTGGCCCCCCGGCAGTCGTCACGCTAGAGCCCCTGGGGGGTCGCGGCTAGGAGCTCACAGGCACCGCCTGCAGCCGGCCATCCAGGGTAGATCTAGCCGGAACCAGAGACCCGAGACCCAGGAGCGAACCAGCCCCAGTAGAGGCCCGACCACCCCCGGGGGCCCAGATCCCACCAGGCAGCCACAGGGAGAAGAGCAGGCAGACGCCCCCAGCCCCCAGCCCCAGACCCCGAGACACCCCAGCACGCCACTGGAGAAAGGCAACACCAATGCCGAGGCGCAGCCAGGGAGGATACTCTCTGCCGAGGAGGGCCTAGCATGTCACAGAGAGGGGGGGGGGGGACGAGACCTGACAGAAAAACAGTCACACACAGAACAACCACTCTCCCTCCCTCATGCGTGCACACACACATTCCTGCAAACATACCAAGACACACAATAGATGCTATACACCCACTCTCGCTCCCCATGCACACTCTATGTTCAGGACCAGGGACCAGCGCCCTAAGGGTGAAGCCGGCCCTGAGATCCAGAAGATGGTCCCTCCCTTACTGAAGTGGGGATAAGCAGGCCACCGCGCACCCCGCCGCAGCCGAGCAGCCCCCCACCGCAGACCCCGACCAGACGGCCCGCTCCACTCCAGGCCCCAGGCAGCAAGCAGAGAACAGGGGTGTGTGAAGACCCCAAGTCTCCCCCCGCCTGCTCCAATGTGGTGTTGATGCGTGTTGTAGTAAGATGCTTTTAAAAAGAGTGGGGGGCGGCCCGCCATCCCCCGCCCTGGATCCTAAGTGTCTAAATGCGTGGAGATGGGTAATGACACCGGAGGAGAGGTTAGCCGGCTAGACCTCCCTCCCCCCGGGTATTACTGGGTGTAATTTCTCCAAAGACCCTAGATGCATAATGTAAGAATGGCTGGGGTGGAAGTGTTTAAATTGTGCAATAAAATTGGGCCACCAGGTAATCACACCTTAAAGAAAATCTAGGTTTTCTTGTTTTTCCAGACATCAAATTAACTCTTTACCTCTGCTTCAGTCATTTTTTTATTACTATTAATCCATAATTCTCTTTATGCAACCCAATTTTTAAATTCATTCCACAGAAAAGCGAGCTCGGTGAATGGAAACTGCAAAATATTATTTCAAAAAACTTATTTTGGTTAGCCCGCTTTTTCCTTTAGGTGGTGTAGAATCCGTGTATCATTCGTTCTTTCCATTTTCAACTGAAAACCAATAATCAAAAAATAAAAAGTGATTTAATTTTTTGTTAATCGTTTTAGAAATGGATACAAAACAACAACAAAGGTCTTGTTTTTCATGCTGGGGCAGAAGGAAATTTAAGAACCAATAGTTCATTGCTCAGGTTTATTTTACCAGGTGTTACAGTGACATGAGTTCCCCTGTCTTTGATCGTCCATGTTTGCATTAGGATGTTCTTTAAGTCTGTTGTGGAGAGTTTGATCACATCTGTCACCTGTTGGGGCAGCAGCCAGCATCAGAACCAGAGATCAGCTGATAAAGAAGGCGGGGTCTGTTCTGGGGACTCTGGAGCCTCTGGAGCTGATTGGATGAAGGAGGACGCTTCATAAAATAAAGAACATGATGGACAAACCTGAGCATCCTCACAAGACAGTAACTCAACAACAGAGGCAGTCAGAGGTTCTTCAGATCTTCTGCAACATAGAAGGTCCTTCCTGTTCACAGCTAGGACCATAATCATTTTTTGAAATACCCAATTTCCCTCTGGGATTAATAAAGTATTTTTATTGATTGATTGATTGATTATAGCTGCCTGCTGTTCTTGTTCATCATTCAGATCACACCCATTCAGACACACATTGACTCTATGAACTGATTCTTCTGTGAATTTGTGCTCACATTATTTTCTAGCTGATTCAGTTCTTTTAATGCTGCTCTACCACAAGGCAACTATACGGCCTCCAGGAAAGACCAACATTATCTCACCGCACTCTGAGGGATAACATTTCAAAGTCCCGGAATTGTGTAACGGTCTGTCTATGCTTGCCTACTTAAAGCACTGCCTGTAATTATTTCAAACATTTAATAGCACAAGTCAAAATAATAACTATGATTTTTCAGTCACTTTCAATTTTTGTCAATGTTTTCTTTATCTAATTTCTGGATACTTTTAGTAAATTATCTGATGCCAAAAATCCACCAATGCTCCTCTGTGGAGATTGTCGAAAGCATCAAGATCCTGGGTGTTCACCTGGAGAAGAACCTCAGCTGGTCCCTCAACACCAGCTCCCTGCACAAAAAAGCCCAACTTTTTACTTTCTGAGAAGACTAAGAAAGGCCCAGCTACCACCACCGATCCTGACCACCTGGAACCATCGAGAGCATCCTGAGCAGCTGCATCACTGTCTGGTTTGGGAATTGTGCCATATCGGACCACAAGAGCGGATAGTGAGGACAGCGGAGAAGATCATCGGGGTCTCTCTTCCCTCTATCAAAGACATTTACACCACACGCTACATCCGCAAAGCCTCCAGCATTGTGGCTGATCGGACACACCCCTCTCACACACACTTCACGCCTTCTGGAAAAAGGTACCGAAGCATTCGAGCACACACATCCAGACTGTGCAATAGCTTTTTTCCACAAGCCACCCGTCTTCTCAACAAAAAGGGTCCGGACTGATAAATGCAAACACACTCACAAACAAATCATTATCACTCAGCTTAACTCATCTACCTCATTGAGTCTAGACAGACTAATCAACACAAGCGCAAACACACTGACCTACACTACCAAACTATTGTACACATCAACCTGTAACTGCTCTTTTGCACAATATCTGCTACTTGAATACTTTTTGCACTAATCTTCTAATAATTCTTAATCCTAAAACATTTACTAGTTCTGCGTTACTTCAACTCATCATCACAAAACCACATAGTATTATGTTATGGCTGTCACACCATCCTTTTGTTGCTTGTTGACTTTATGTTGTCTCAACAGGCCTAGGTCTCCTAGTTAGTTAGTTCTTTTTTTATTTCTGTTGATATTTTATGTTGTATGTAGCACCTGGAGGAACGTTATTTCGTTTCACTGTGTACTACTGTAAATGGTTGAAGTGACAATAAAGCCTACTTGAACTTGAAAATATAGTGAAAAAAAACTGAAAAGATAATATGCTTTATTTGTATATAAAATTGCCAAATTTTAGTTTAAAAGTTATTCTCCATAGTGCTGCACACTAGTCTGTTTTCTTCTCCTTTTTTTTCTTTAGCAAATTTAAAATTATTGTCCATCTCAAGTAGTGCTTTTATGCATTTTTGTCATCTTTTGTGATATTTTTGAGAGTCTATTATGTTACCATAAAAACAACAATAAGTGCAATGGTCATGTGACTGAAGGTCAAACTTTCCACATGTGAAACTGTGGGAAAAAGGAATCAGCCTCCTCTCAGGATACCCCCATTGTGTAACGGACACACACACACACACACACACACACACACACACACACACACACACACACACACACACACACACACACACACACACACACACACACACACACACACACACACAGTCCTGGGAATAATCTGGCAAACAAGGATGCTAAAAAAATAAAACTAACCTAACCTGTGCTCAGCTCATGTAAGTAAACAATAAATATATATGTTGTTGTAAACATAGAAGTGAGTAATGTGTTTAGAGTTTACAGAGATCCAACAGAACATTAAGGTTGATTTATTAAAGGTTCAAGTCATTACAGAAAAACATCTGGTATAAATAATATGTGCAGTAGTAATTTTATACACATTGTTTTCATACTAATAGATATAAAAACTGTGATAATAAAACAAACAATAGACAATACAAACTAGATCATACAAAAGGTTGATAAGAAGTTCTAAAAGGTACAAAAAGAAGCACTTGTTTAACTTTACATTCATTACAGTACTAGGAAGTGTTTCCACAGTAAATCATCAACCATTAGTGTAGCACCCACCCTTTCCTTCACACACACCTACCCACCCACACACACACCCATATACGTACACTCATACTCTGTCACTGGTGGGGCCTCTGTCTTCGAGCTGATCTAGAATCATAGACCTCAAAGCACTGTACCTAAAAACATGAGAAAAAACAATAATATTAATAATGCATCTGAATTAATATTTTGGGCATTTCTTGACATATATAGATAGGACTGATTTGTAAAAAAAAAAACCACACAAACACATAAAAAAACAGCCACCCAAAATTTGTTTTATTACAAAATAACTTAAGTTTTTGTGTTTTTTTCATAAACAAGGAATTCTGACCGGCGAACATTTTCAGCCAATAAAATGCAAATTTCTGCATTGTGGGCTGTCAGTCAACGTGTGTGTGCTTTGTGCAGATCTGTAGAGGTGGGGGCTGCGCGTGCCCAGGACTCTCCGTGTCTCTGTGTACGGTCTCGTCGGCTCATGGAGGAGTTGGAGCTCATTTCTACTAAAAGTTATCAATTCCCCAGCTACTGAGGGCTTTATTTTTAAACATGTCTCCACACAAAATGGCAAGGCTTGCCAAGGATACGCATTTGTTTTGGTTGGGAACTCATTCTGAACCAAGCGTTTATCATTTCCGGGTTCTCCAGCTTCAATCCCGCAGCTGCAGCTCACTGCTCAGAGCCACGTATCAGAGCAGCAGTGTTGCCAGATGTACAATAATTATCGTATTTGTAGGATAATTTAGCACTCTGTACGATCAATAATTCCATAAATACGATAATTTGAGCCCTTTGTGGTATAGAATTTGTGTAAGAGATGCTTGTTTAAATCATTATGTTAGATTATTTAAAGCTAAAACTACTTTAAAAATTATAATTGTGCACAGTGTTTGATATACTGATATTAAAACCTTGGTTAAGGCTGTAACTTAGTAGTATACGATAATTTTTCGTAAAAGACGATAATTTTAAGATCCTGGTACAATACATGTCCAATCTGGCAACACTGCAGAGCAGAGACAGACAGGGGTCAGAGCCTTGTACAGTGAGAGAACATGATTTGTGAGCTGTGAATGATTGAACTTTGCAATGTAATCGTAGTTTGAGCAGAAGCTGCTCCCTTTTTGCCTGACTAGAGACCGGAGTGAGGCGCGTGTTAAGGTGGGGCTATAGAAACTGGGAGGGGGGAAAATGAATGTTTTGGGAGGGGCTGTGTGGTACGTTGGTTTAAAAACATGCTTTCTTGCTGAAATGCTCCACGTTACTGCTTTAAGAAATACTTCCTAAAAATCCCATTCAAACAGTGTCTGAGACTACAACCTGGAGTTAACATGAGATTTTCATTCAACTTGCTCTAATCTTATAATCTAAATCCAAACTTTAATCTTAATACAAATCAAGCATCATTTCAACAAATAAACATTACTTCTTTATTTCTGTAACTACAAGAAGAGCAATTCAGTATTTCATACTATTTAAATGATTAAAGAAGTTTAAAAAGTGACTTCAAATGAACACTGTCCTCACTGAAGGTCAGCTGTTAATTTGGGTTCTAAAATGTTGTAACAGACACACAGACTAGTTTCACATAATTCATTAAAATCGTTGAACAAGTTGTTTTTGCTGAATGAAAGGACCTACTTTTTGGTCAGCTTGGTTATCTCACGCTCTTCTTCCTCTTTAAGCTTCTCTACAAAGCTGTCCAAAACAGGGATTTCAAATTTTATGTACTGGGCAACCTATAACAGAGAGGAAAATTAAAAAAGGTACATAAAGTTAAACAATAGTGAAGAAAAAACAATCCATGTTAAAACAGTGATGCTATAAATGCACTAAATGGTCCATCTATTAAATTGTAAAAATAAATCTTCCTGTCTCTAAGTACATCTGAAATTCAGTGGAGTGTTCAGATTAATACATTAAGAAGCCAACATATAGCTGAAAAGGATATAAATAGAATAAAAAGATAATTAGGTTTTTCTTTGTTTTTTTATATTACTGTAAAATTTTAATCAACATAAAGAAAAAAAAAGTTAAATTTAGAGGCACAGATGATCAGTTTCAGAGCTCTGACCTCACTAATCTCACTATATTGATTTAGCTCAAGGTTCTAAAACTAAATTAACATGTTTTCTTATTTTAATGTTATGCTTAATTTGAAAATGATCATTCTGGATGTAAAAACTACCACATAGAACTAGAGAGGTCCAAAAAAATCAACTGGTGATCAGAATCAACCAATATTTAGCACGATCAGCTTAGACAGCAATGGACCACTCAGAAAATTGAAAAATCAGATTTTTTCTTTCTGTCCATGAACTCACCATTGCAAACCAGCAATAATAATAAAAAAATTACCGAACAGTTTTTCAGACTAGCAATAATAGATCTTCCATGTAGATTTTTCTAACTTGTAGAATCATTTTTAATTTTATCAGAAATTTGAAAAAGCACCTGTTCCTGTAATTATAGTTCTTTGAGATGAATCAACATCAAACAAATCAGCACTGACAGGGTAGAGAGGTTAGAGTCTCAGCCCTCAAACCCAGAATGGATGGAGGTCTGTCGTGTGAATTAGAGGTTGCTACATTCACAGACCAAACAGAAACTCTAAATAAACCTTTAACCCTTTTGAATTTCAGGTCGTCTGATCAGCCTGTTGAATATTGGCCAATTCTGATCACTGGCTGAAATTCACACTACTACTTTGGTTTAGGTAATAAAATGACCTAAACTTGCTGATATGAATGCAGCTCTCTTGTTTTGTTTATAATTCTCAGCGAGGTCACAACAGACAGTCAGTCATCTCAGCCTATTGTTGTATCTGTCCCAAAACAGGAACTCTACCCTCCGCTTCCTAAATTTAACCCAACTATCTATCATTGGCCCATTGTGTCACTATGTGTTTACGTTGAGAATTATCTAAAAAAAGCATTATTTATCTTGAACAAAATGAAAGAACAGAGATAGTTACTGCGTGAGAACCTGACTCACATCATACGTAACTTCCTCTCCGAGGTCGGCCTCTGTGATGAAGATCTTAGAGATTTTCTCACACGGGCCGTAGAGAATACGAGTCACCAGCGGGCGTTCGCCTTCCTTTAATCGGGTCCTCTCTACCAGGTCAAAGACAAACTGTTCAAAAGTAGGTAAAATGAAACATTTTTAGTTGAAAAATCAGACTAAAAGCTGTGACTCACCTCCAGATTCATGCACCAAGTAAAGAACAAACTCTTCAGCTTTATTCTCCACCTTGAATAAAACAAATGTAGATTAAAGGTTTATGAAACACCATGAGGTGAGATCAGGATCTACTGCTCACCCTGAACTTATGTAGCAGCAGGTTGAGGACTTGTACAGTAGTCATAGAGCTGTTAACCCTGACGTTAGTGACTGAACCATAGGCTGGAGTAAAAACAGATGTCTGGAAGAAAAGGAAGAAAAAGACAAATGAATAATGTCTTTGCAGGGTACTTTGTGTTTTAGTACAAACTAAAGTCATTAGCACACTCATAAAGTCAAGTGTCCGTTCCTGAACACATTGGACATTTTGGCCAGGAAAAGTGAACCATAAAGGAAATCCCTTCATCTGCAGCTGGGATCTATTCAACATCAATACTTACTCATGCTGCTTCAAGCAGAAACGAATGCAGGTACTCGGTGTAACTTTGTTTTCTGTGGCACACTAATGAAATCAGCCCCTATTGTGAAGCTGAGCAGGAGTACAGTCAGAGGAAGTCACTGCCCCTCTGCACCTGGGGATGTGTCAACAACGGGATGCAGAAGCGTGCTCGTATGGAGGGATGGGCGGGCGTACCTTGTGGTTGTAAAAGTGTCCGTTGATGGAGAACCTGTGTGCGCGCAGGCGCTGCAGGTCTCTGGCAGAGTGTGTGTTTGACCTCCTCTGAACTCGCATGAAGGAGGCGTCGCTCCTGGTTCTCAGCAGCTGAGGGGAGTCCTCTTCCTCCTGAACATCCATCTCACCGCCTCATGGATGCACAGAGAGAACACATCTAGTCACACAGTTATCAGGTGTTACGTCTCCAGCCCCCCAGTGCTCTCTAAGCAACACCAAGGAGGCATATTTTCACTTTTGCTTTTTTAAGATAAATTTTGGCTTTGGGGAGTATTTTATATAGAATTTCATTGCAAACATCTAATAAAAACTCTTTATGTGCATTATAATATCAACAAAAACTGAAAATGTAGAAAAATACTTTGCAGAGTTTGCATTGGGAAAATAAACAGAAACTTAAAAAAAGAGCTAAAGTCAAGATAGAATAAATATTTGACAAATAAACCAATCCAAAAATTATTTAATATAGACAATTCAAAGGGAAACAAATGCACAAATAAAATGCTCTAAGTTGTTTTTTTAGGATTAAAAAAGGAGCAGCTGTCTAAACTGATTACAAAATCCACATTTAGGATCCTCATTAAGAGTCTAACCCTGTTTATTTCTGGTGTCGGTGATCTGATCTCCTTTAAAGATACTCCAACATGTGAGCCACGCTTTCCACAAGATGTGCTGAATAAGGCACCTGTCAAGTGGTAATCTCTTGCAGATTGTGCGTGTGTGTGTGTGTGCATGTGTGTGTAATCTGCATTAATCCAGCAGGTCTGTGAGTGTGAGGATGACTGAACGTGTTTACTCTCACCAGCCGGTCTGGAGTCTCTGCTCGGGGAGTTATTGTTGGACTCTGCTGATGACTGCTGAGCATCCGTAGATTTATCACTTCTAAGGAAGAAAGAACATACATTTGTTCACTTTATCTTAATTTTTTAGATTTTTTGGAGAATAGTTTGAAAGTTAGATTTAGTATGTCGGGGCATTTAGTCTATATTTTATTTAAACATGAACTGAACTTAAATGAAAAATTAAAAACAAACAAACAAAAAGCTAAAACACGTCTATGGGGATGCCTGAAAACATTGGTGGTTCTAGACCAAAATTAGAGGGGGGGGGGGGGGGGGGGGG
>SSNR01000024.1:304865-330543 GCA_006937965.1 Callopanchax toddi
TGCTTTTTTAAAGGGGTACGTTCTAAAACACTCAGCACTTAGCAGGGGCCACATGGGGGCCAAGCTTGTTGTCAGGGGGGCACTGACCCCCCCGATCTGCCCCTGCCTGAAAATAAAGCTAAACATTAGTTCCTTACATTACTTTTTAACAATATTGGTAATACAAGTAAACATTTAAAATATTAAAAGTCTATATTTTTATTAAATAATACATTTTTAAAGTAAAACATTAAGTGTGAGGTTTTATTGTGTGACTTTCTCAGTTAATTTCTGAGAGTTTCCTGCACACAACTTTATTATTAAAGGACCCAGATCTGCTGTATTAGCCCCTTAAGGCCTCTGCATACCAGTCTAGGTCAAGTTCTTGTACCTGCTGAGTCGAAATCTTTCATTGTCATCAAACATCTGAAGTCTTATTGGTCTGCGAAGACCCCAGTAGATATTCAGCAGCCCCTCGAGAAGGAGTTCTCCATCCTCCTGCACGAAGAGAAAAACGCAGAACAATAAAAACCTGCAGTCATGTTCGGATAGGATTTCCTGCTGGCTGGCTGCCGCAGAAGCTCAGTGTCAGGTGTACGTGCAGGAATGGTTGCACACAGCTGCACGGAGAACCACTGAATGTTGGAGAAAGTCACGTCAGGTTTGACCCACTCCTTTTTGTCCCCACAGTACGAGGATGAAGTCATGTCTGAGAGGGTCACAGTCAGAGAAAGAGAACAGACTGGGTCACGTAGACCAAAATGGGAGGCGTTTGATTTCATAAAGATCAAAAGCCTAAATTTAGAGGATCAACCGTCACCGTGTTGTACGTGCTCCAAGTGTCGCAATTTTTAAAACTTTAAAAACTTGCCTTTTTATGAAAATGTTTTCTTCTGAGGTCAAGAGGCAGTCAGTTATTTATGTTTATCAGATAAAACACCATAACACTGTAACTCCTGGCTGTCACACTGGGTATATTATTTGTTTGTTTTCATCTAAAACTATGTGTTATATAAAAACATAAATAAGTCAACATGTCACAATACAAAATAGGTCTTTGAATGCAGGTTATAAAAAGATCTAGTCATCCTAGAGATCTAATCACCGAAGTCAGTCTGATCAGATGATGAGATCAAAATATGTTTTAGCCTGTAGCAATGTACTACAGTTTAATAAGGATATAATAAATGAGTTTAACAAAGTGAAATAAACACCCTAATGGGTTAGGGTTTGCTATCAGTTAATCAGTTTAACTGGAGAAATATTAACAAAGTAATTGAAACATTTCTAAAAACATGTAATTTTTAATTATGGCAGCATCACTAAAGTTGATTCAAAATGATTCATGTTGGATCAAAGAAATGTACAATGAAATTAAGAACTCTGAGAACAATAAAATAACATTTCACTGTAAACAGAGTGAAGTACAATATATTTAAAGTACCAAGTGTTTAAAAATAGAATAAATCTCAAAAATGCTTCTAAAACGTTCTTGTGTGACTTTGAGGATCTAAGTTTGATTCATTAGATGCTTTTTTCTTGAGGAGCTTATAAAGTAAAATTCATATTCAAGTCTTTTCCAGTGTTTTTATTTCTAGTAGATTTTATTTAAATAAAGTTTTGCAAGTAAACTTGTGATTGACACATTTATTTCACTTTACAATATCAACCGCTGTTTCATGGTTTATAGACAAACTGTGAGGAATGAATCAATAACATTGACTTTAATCATTTATAAGTTGAATACAATCACATGTCAACATCAAGCACAGAACTGCCATTTGGTGGTTCTTACAAGGTTTCATTGTTTCTGGAATATAAACATTCAGCACAGCTGCACTGGACTCCACTAACCCGCCATTCCTGAGTTTCCTGAGCAGGCACGAACACACCCTCAAATGTACACACACTCACACTGATTCACACAGATGAGGGAAGGTCAGCAGAGCTATTTTTGGAAGGAGCGGCTAATCGCTCCATCGCAGCCTGCCTATAAAGCCTGGATACACACTCCAGTCCACTCACACTCCGCTGCACAGATCAGACATCGGTCTATTAATCGCTGCGCTCCTACTACTTAATCATCGAAGGTGAGCTTCTGCCTCTGATCTTGTTTGTTAACAGCTTTTTGACTTCAGAAAATCTAAAATCTTGACATTTTATAAATGTAAATTTTAAGTTTATTGTAACATCTAACTTAATTTTAACCCATGTTTTGAATAAAACAAAACTATGTGTAAATTTCAACTAATTATTGTATATGTTTTAAAAAAAGATAATAAAGCACAAACCATGAGGATCTAGATTAACAAACAAAAAGTGAAAGTCTAACTGGTTTGTTTTTCTTCTCTTTATTGGCAGCATGAAAAGCAGAAGATTGTTGTCGTCTCTGCCTCTTTTACCCACCATCACTGAGACGCTTGAGGACCTGCCTGTCCATCCCTCATCCCTCCAGCCCACTCAGACCCCCCACTCTCCAGAGGACTACATGACTAGTATTCAGGCCCTTGCTCGCCCCATTGAGGCCCCGAGCTACGGCCCCGTCAGACCCCAGAGGTCCCCCAGGCTGCGACAGCTCTCAAAGACACAGATGAGACTCTCGTGTTCAGTCTCAGCTGCTCGCGTGTCTCCACTCACACCACGGACTTCCAGAACCTCCAGTCTGAACGCCAACAGCTCAGAGGAGTTTTCCCTCAAAATGAGCAGAGAACGAGACTGCAGGGGCAAAGACCCCCTAGACTGGCTCTTCGGTCAGATCAGGACTTGAAGGGAGACGTTGTTGTGGGAACTCTCGGGGTACTTTGGTGGAGTAAGGAAACAATGTTGGAGGAACCTCAGGAGGGACTGCACCACCGTGACTCGTGATAGAGATCTAGAGTATTTATTTCTATGCACAAAGGACTCAGGTTTACATGTTTAAGCTGTTACATATTTGGTTAGAGTGAAAGAGTTTCTAATATAATAAAAAAAACATTCAAAAAATATTTTGTGTTTCTACATTTATGATTATTTAAAATTAAATCTCCGTGAAGTTATTTATTAAAAAAGCTATTTTCTGTTCTTACTGTCTTGTTTTGATAAAAAGATTAAATGTCTGAAGACACTTAATATTAAGAAACTTAACAATTATGTTTACTATTTTAGGCCAAATGATGACTTAAATAGTCTGCTGAGTTGTGTTACATTTTCTTATAGTTTACATCACTACATCCATCTAAATGCTGTTAGTTGTACAACATAGTGGAAGTAGTTTGAAATTTAAGGACAATTATGAGTTTACTCTGTATCATTTTATTATTACAGTATAGTTAATTTAAATCAGATTTGATACTCTTGATAATCTTAAAACAGAAAACTGACTTTTTCTTGTATATACTTTAAAATAACCAGTGAATTGTGATATAAATTAAACAAAAAACATGAGTATTTGATTTTAACTGATTTTTTTCTTGTCAACATGTTCCACACATAAACTTTATAAATTTATGCTCAAATACAATTAATCAAAATGACTTCAAGTAGTAGTAAAATATGGTTATCTAACATTATTTTTTGGTTTTTAATCTTATTTTAACATTTTCAACCTACATGTTTTGGCTCCTTAACAAAAAGTGAAATTATTCCTGCAATAAATGACATTCCATCCTTCTATTTTCTAAACCTCCTTGGTCCTGATCAGGGTTTTGGTCTGTGGGAGGAAACCGGAGTACCCTGAGAACATGCACACTCCACGCAGAAAGGTCACCACCAGCCAGGAGTCAAATCCACAATACAACCCACAAAACCACCCATGTCTCAAATCACAGCATAAAATAGTTTTCTGTTTACTCTCTAAATTATGCAATACAGAAGTAACTGGTGAAAAGGGGGAAAACTTCATGAACTTTCGGCAACTCAAGATTCAGACTAATAAAATGTGACTTCTCCATCAAAACAAACATAATAAAATACACAAATAACAGGCTGGGTTACTCTCCTTCTTGCTACATTGCCAATGTTGTATACTGCCCCCTTTTGGATAAAAATGTATTACAATCTTTTTAAAAAGTAGCTAAATGAGTTGTTACTGACAGCATGAGTAATTAATAAATGACCTTTATTGAAAATAATAATTTATCAAACAAATAAAATACAATAGAAAAATACCTGATAAAATAAAGCAAACAATTCCCCTAGTACAGTTTTTTTCATGTAGTAGATTAAAAAAATACATTTAAAACCTTTACGCTTATAAATATGTTTGCATTTAGTGATTGCATTTATCATTTTTTGTGTATAAATTGAAATGCAGTAGTTTTACTTGCTATTGTCTAAATCAGTACTATGACAGGGCCACTTTTACTTAAAAGATACAATTACTTTTTCCAGCCATCATTAGATTTAAAAAAATGTAATTAAAAATGATCTCAGACATGCAAAAACAAGTCGACACTGTTTTAAATTATCCTATAGGATCAAATCTCCTAAAATTTCTACTTCATGTTTTAATTTATTTCTATCAAAATAACCAATCTGAGGTCTCACAGCCTGCTGAAAATAAGACTCACAAAACAGGGAATTTATCATCCAAGTCCCAGAATTTATGAGAGCTAAAAATCCCAACCAGACATACCAGACACAGCCACTAGGGAGCGTTACATGCTGTATAAAGCACATGTAGGTTAACATGAAAAATGCCACAGCAAACAACAAGCCATGACTGGATTTCACTGAGAGCACAGAGGTGAGTCAGAGCAGAGTGACCTGGTTTGAGTGTCCCACATTACCTCATGAGGGTAAAGAGATAATACCTCAATGTCCGAGAGTTAAAATGATCTTAAGTTTAATACTGTTTAAGGGAAGAAATCTGAAAACAGAAGATTGATCCATAAACTGCAAGTGGGCACAAGAAGTTTGATAAGGTGAATTATAAGAAGACCAAAAGATTACTCAAAATCTGAACAGGCCTGCATCCATTCATCAGAAGCACTTCGATTATTTCAGCTAATACAGAATCACACCGAGCAGCTTTACATGTCAGAGCTTGCTTTCCTATTAGCAGATGAAGTTCGTTTACTCTGACAGTGAATTGCAAAGTCAAACCACATGATGTATCCTGTGTCAACATGACTAACGTTCATCACCTGACTCCACCTGCAGCAGGTGATTATGATCTAATCTACATAAATCCTACAAATCAACTCGCCTCTTCTTTTCACACAAGCTGTTTACATCAGACCGCCTGGGAAAAATGGAATGATGGTGCAAGTTTACTAGACAAACAATGTCATGTTTTGTTCTTCATATCCACAAACACCTAAAGAAGATCACACTGAGCCAGATTTGAATTTGAAATGATCAAATGAATTTCTTCTTGAATCAACGTTTTGCTTCAGGAACTCAAAAATGGGTTTTTATTTGTTCGTCGGACATCGTTCTCAGTCTGTATCCAGTTAGGTTTGTGTTATATTATTTGCATTTCTTTTATGAATAAAACAATAATCTATTGCTGACAGATTTACTTCCTGCCACCTCTCAGACTGTCATTTCATCACTTCAGAAGGTGCAGCTGCTGAGTCAGAGGAGTTAAACAAATCGTTTAAATACAAATATTAAATAACAAAAGGTAAGGTACAGAACGCTAATCCTGCTTCCTTTATTATAATAGTCCTGCAGATTTAGATCACATATATCTAATACCAGCAGAACTTAAACAACATTTTTCTAAGAACACAAAACGTGGGAAAAGAAAAGATGTAAGCAGTCTTTGTATTATCCTGATGGTCATCATTATTTGTCTATAACTGCAGCATTTTCATCCCAATTTATTGAATAAGTAATGATGCTGTTGCATATTGTTTACATCATAAATTATCTTCTATTAGCCTGACACCCTTAAACCTCAAATATGATCAGATACATGACAACGCTCTCTGACTGTGATCAGAATACAGCAAGAAGATCTTCACCATCAAACAAATTACTGACTAAATTCACATTACTAATTGAAAATTGGTCTGAACAGCCACAAACAACAGCATCAGGTGCATGGTTTTCCACAGAAAGCCTTAAACAAACAGTCTGATGATCACTTTTACACTTGATCGTCCTAAAGACTAACGGATTAAGGTTTTAGCGGATTAAGTTTTTTAAATACTTTAACTTCAGGTCCAACAACTTTTTTGAAGCTTAATATAGTAACAACCTAGTAATATTTACTTCTTTAACCTTCAAGGGATAGTTCAGATCTTTTGAAGTGGGTTTCTGTGGAAAGATTATGAACAATCAATATTTTACCTGTTGTAGATAGCACTTTGAACAACCTTAGTTTGAAGAAATAGCAACTAGTAAGTAAGTAGTAAGTAAAGTTTATATATAGCACTTTTACAGACATAAATCACAAAGTGCTTCAGCCCTGACAAGATTAAAGAGCTAACAGCCATTCCCAGAGAGGACAGTTACAAAGAGGATTATTACAATTCTAAAGTAACTCAAAAATGTCATTTCTATTTGATAAACTTTAAAGCAGTTGTAAAATATGTATCATGCAATTATTTAAATTGAAGTTTTGTTTTATTGCAGCAGAAACAATCGACAAAGCTAGCTATCTGTGGCTCCTTCAGTTAGAAGTTTACATTTCTAAATTAGAACTCTGTGTAAATAATTGATTAAAAGCACACTATGCAGGTATGGCTTGTTTATAGCACCCCCTAGTGTCCATTTTAAATCACTGCCATGAAAATGTTAGCGTTGTCTTTGCTCAGAAACACCTAAATCTAACTTTTGAAATGTCTCCTCAGCCTTCATTGCTTTCCACTGGGAGAGATAAAATAAATGCAGGAATCATGAGCTAAAACCACACTGGGTTAGCCTAACCCAGTGGTTCCCAAACTTTTTCTTCTGGGCCCCCCTTAATTTTACACATTTTTCCCGTGCCCCCCCTCTCACACACACACGTGCACACATGCACGCACGCACCCACACACATACACACACAAACACTGCGAACAGACAAATCTCATTTTCAAACTCCATTACAGGTTATTTCACATCAAACCTTAGAGATTTGAACAAGTAAAAGTAACTGCATTTAACTACTGTTACGTCCCTTAAAAAGTCTAGGAGAACATAAAACATATAACCCAAGGGACTAACACAAAGAGCCAGATACAACAGGTGTCAATTTAAATAAAGAATATTTTTATTGATAATGATGCTGGAAGAGGAACAGCTAAACCAAAATAAATTCCCTATAATAAATACTAAACCAAAATCACCCAAAAAGGGGAAAACACTAAGGAGAAATTAAAACACTCTTCAAAAGGGATAAGTAAACTAAAAGAGACCACAAAGGCTATAACCAAACTAAAGGAGACCAAAAATGGCTACAAGTAAACTAAGAGTCAAAGAATGGTTCCAAGTAAACTAAAAGGAGACCAAAAAGGTTTTAACTAACTAAAGGAGACCTTTAAAAAGAGGTTATGAGAAGGACTAAATGAGGTAACAACTAAGTTTAACAAAAAGCTACACTAAAACAAAGGTTATGCTCCAAAAGGGCTTTAACTAAATAACCTTCACAAACAAAAGTGCAGCTAAACTATCAATTCAGGCTTCAGAACAACTAGAGATCAGCGCTAAGGGGGAAACAGCAAAGATCTGCTCCCCTGAGCTGTTGGTCAGCTCTGCCTTTTGTAGCTGTGGCTGATAGCTGATCAGCCACAGCTGTGAGGCTCCTCAGAGGGAGCAGCAAGGGGGCGGAGCAGCAGGCTGCAGACATTAGGTGCGTTCGAGATGAGCCAGTTCTGCGCAGAATCGATCAGCGGTGATCGGCGCCCATTGCATGCCGGTTAGATTTCTGTCCGACTTGACGCTGACTTGCTCTGATGTCATGCCTACGTAGGCAACGATAACCTCATGAGATTAAGGCGGACGCAGACTTTGGAGCAAGGCGCTGCAGTTGCTCTCCACCGGCTGCAAAACCGAGGGCATGACGGGAAACGCCTGGCTCTCTCCTGATCTCACATCTGATTGGTTCACGTTTTGATCCAAACATCCTGTTGCAAAATGCGAAATGTTATTTGTTTAAATATATATTGTAAATTCATGCCACGTTGATGATGTCAACTATAAAGGCCACAGTGAGAAATGTGATTTGTTTCAAAGAGTTTTCAGTAGGAACTGTTTCCATTTTCTATAAAGTTCTAATAAAACTACTGTCTGATTTTTATAATCAGATCATTTAGTACAGAGCAGTATCTTGTTTATTTTCTTTGACTGATATGATCTCTCTAGATATATGTCTATTATTTAGTTTACTTTAGTGTTGATACTTTATATTGTTCACTCTTGAATTTGTTTTGAAATACTTTGAACTTCAAATAAAGATTTTGGAAAAAACGGAAAGTCATCTGCAATTACGGACATTAACGCGATATCTTCAGACATATCATCACCTACGAGCTACATTTAGGAAAATCTGTCCGACTTAAAAGCAGACTTTTAGCCGCTCCCCCTGCTGCGTCCGCCTGCTCTCGTCTGTTTTCCAGGCGAGGCGCAGTTCATCTCGAACAAGCCCATTGTCCTGGTGCAGGATGCAGGACCAAAATGGAGGGACACATAACGACTACATGTTAAAATAAACTTCGACCTTTTCTTTAAAACAACAAACTAACCACTTTTACAGCTCAATAGAAACTTTAAAAAAATGCCTCAGTGCAAAATGGGTTTTAAAAATGACAAATTCCCTGAGAAAATGAAAATAACAAATGTAAAGGTTTATTTTTACTTTAAAAAATTGTTCTCTCATCTTCTCAGTGACTGGTGTGAGCGGCTTGTTGCTGCAGATCTCCTTTGTGTTGAGTGGTCCTCCAAACAGTGTCCTGTGTGCCATTTGAGAATAAAATAGATGGGGGGGGGGGGTGTCTGTGGAGGTTCGGATCCGGCACTGCGCGTTCAAGGTCGCGCGCGCTCGTTACTGAATCGTCCAGACTCGTGCGCTCCGTCAGTGTGCACGAGGTGCCCAAACGCGTCTTTGCGCATAGGGAGCTTTGCGGTCCGATCACTCAGCCCGTTATCAGATGCTGATTTTAACTACACTTCCTGTTGTGGTGGCTCTGAAGCTCTCATAAGCGTTCAGGCTATGAAGACTGGTTGACACGCACAAGCTGCGCCAGCAGGCAAACAGAGCTATTCAAACCCATTCACCTCCCCGTGAGGAGTTGCACATCAGCGCCAGGTTCTCCCCTGAGTGTCTCAATAAAAAAATTATGTGCACCCCTCATTTCTCTCTCTTTTTCTCATGATCTCATAATAATGAATGTTAATATTATAACCGGTGTTCCGCTCTGCGCACGGCGCTGCACTGCAACCTCGTCACGCCCACCTGCTCTCTGCAGCTCTGAGCGCGCTGCGGTGAATCGGACACACTTCAGACCAGCTCCTCAGAGGTGAGAGATTAGGGGGGACAGCAAAGCAGAGGCAAGGTCAATCTCACCCATCCCCCCAGATAACCCTGCCTAGCAATCAAAAAAATAAAAATTTTTTTAATTAAAAAAAAATTTTTTTATTAATAAATCATCCCGCGCCCCCCCTGCTGTTACACTGCGCCCCCCTAGGGGGCGCGCCCCCCAGTTTGGGAACCACTGGCCTAACCCTCGCAAGATACGTGACTCTGAGAGATTTTAGGGATATTAGACCGGATACTCAGAAGTTGCAAATGCGGTATTCTGGACACAAGCAGCAGATGGGGCTGAGTGACTTTTCATTAACCCTGTAAAGGGTTATACTAGCACATTCTGACTCAAGAAAAAGATTTAAAAATATGAAAAAGTTGCATAGTGTGCCTTTAATACAAAATTTACAGTTGATAAAAGGTTTATAAAATAGCATTCTTAGATTTTTGAGATTAGAGCTGTTAGAAGGTGATAATATTCTACTTTGAAACTGGTTGCATTGTGACTAGCTGTTAGCTCATCAGTCTGGTCAGAACTACGCTGTTTCTCCAAACTAAGGTTGTTCAAAGAACTATCTACAGCAGATTTAATTACTAATAACCTTTTCACAGAAACACACTATGGATTTTAAATATCCCTTAAAAACAACAGTCAAAGAAATGTACGGTACTTTTGTCACACTTGACAATAAACATTTTAAAAATTAAAATGATACAAAAACAATAATTTAGGTCAAAGAAGCATCCTTTCATAAAGGATCACATGAACTATGTACATGTTTCATATTTATATTTTTAAATGTGTTATTATTTTTATTATTATTATTTAGGTTTATTTAAAACATTAATTAATTCACTACCTAAATTGTAGCAAATAGCAGCCAGAATGTCGTTGTTGGTGTATTATTGTCTTATAGCTGTCCAGGTAGGTTCCATCTGGACACTAACTAAAAACTAATAAAATTCCTACCAGATAAATCACAAAAAAGTCCACGTCATTCTCACATGACTGTGTCCATGGCTGTCTTAAATAAACTGACTTTTCCTTTCATTTCCCCCTTCAGCTAGTTAAAACATGACATCATGATAAAAAGTTGCAGACAGCCTATTACAAAATGGAATTATGTTCCAAGGCTTCCAGTGTTGAGTCAACCTGTGCTGAGTCAGTTTCAATAAAACAAACAACCAAATATTTTTGTTTTTGCTTCATTTTCCGGATCATTAAGATTTTTGAGGCTGATATGATGTTCTATCCTTTGTGGCTGATATTAAACCAGCACTGTAACGTCAGTGGGTTTCCTCCATCCTTCAGCTTGGAGGGGATTTTCCACCACTGGGACAGCACTGTGTGTTGTAGTGTTGTGGGTCTGACTTGTGGGACAAAAATGAGGGGCACATCTTGACCAGGCTGCCCAGCCCTTATACAGACACACACACACAAATAGGGCTGGTGAACACAAAGGGGAACTCCAAACCATAAAGCACATACGATGATTATCAAACAAATAACTGAACTCTTACAAACAGCTTTAAAGACGCTAAAGCAAACAGCTTAGTGTGCAAAGTGGAGTTTTATGACTGAAATGGGAAACTCTCCCTCTCCCTACGTCTTCTTTTGAGGTAAGTGGGGCTTTTTGTGGTTGACCGGCCCCTTGCCAAAGTTGGAAAACAACCCAGGGATTGCAGGTCTGGGCACAGAATTGCCTCCATGTAGGAAGCCAATCTGGTTTCTCTACAGTTTTCTGTTTTCATGATCTGCCTGAAAAATCAGTGTTGTGGTTTGTTTGTGTGTGTGTGTGTGTGTGCCATTCAGTTGTTCACCTTTCCATTTCCATGATTTTCTCCTCTTTTCTTACCTCACGGGTCCGCAGCTGGAAGTTTTTCCCCTCGTGGTAACAGTTGTAGGTTCTCAGCAGAGACAGGATGTCAGGCCTGAATATGAACACAAAAGGTGGATTAGTGTTAGAAAATCACTAGTGATGAAACACAATACAACAAATCACTTTGGTTTGACTTTATTGTTCATATTCACTGTGCAGTGACTGAACTGGACTTACTTTGGGATGAATTTCTCTTCGTTAAGCTTCACAAACGTCTGGCGTTCACTCATTTTAATTAGAGAGTGGCTGCAGAAAGTGAGACAAAAAAAGTATCTGAACTTTGTATTGTATCTTAACTAAAATGATACCTGTTGTAAAAATAATGTTCTACATTTTAAAATAAAAGTTTAATTTGTTGATACGATAATTGCATAACTGTGATACTGTGTCAGGGTGAGTTGCTCCCACCTATAACTTCATATACATGGATGACTCATCCCTCCTCCTGTTTTTGAATTATTATCTAGACCTTGTTTACCTTGTTTGTTTCATTGAACAGCTCCTCTTGCTCAAGAGGAAACATTTTGGACTTTAGGTGATGTCTCCTCACTTTGATTCTTTGTGAATAGATTCTAGTAAGTAAAGTGTATTTGTTGAGCACCTTTAACAGACAAAAAGTCACAAAGCGCTGTACAGTCAAATTACATTAATAATCAATACAAAACAGCTAGGAGACAAAAGTAAAAACAGCCCAAAACAGGGTTGAATCATAAAACATAGAAACAATAAAAAGAAGGAAAAAACCTGAATAAACAAAAATGTTTTAACTGCTTTTTAAAGGCAGCCACAGTCAGCCAAGCAGAGCTGTAATGTCCAACTGCTCCATTGTCTGGGAGCAGTAGTTTGAAAGGCCCAGCCCCCCAAGTTCCTAGTCTGGTACAGGGAACAACTAACAAGTACTGGGCTTGAGAACAGAGACTACAAGCAACTTTGTGTTTAAAAACAAGAGAAGATACATTCTGGTGCTCGACCAATCAGAGCTCTGTAGTGAAAAAAAATACCGGTACTTAAAATGAATCCTAAACTCTATGGGAAGCCAGTGTGGGAGTAAAGGACAGGAGATATGTGGGAACGTTTGCTGGATCGAGTCAGGAGCCTAGCTGCAGCATTTTGTACAGGTTGGAGAATTGAGAGATTATTTATCAGGTCCAGTGAACAGGGCGTAGCAGTAATCTAAGCATGAATAAATGTCTCTAATTCCACAGATGAAACCATGTGACACAGTTTAGAAATGTTCCTCAAGTGAAAAAAGCAGGAAACAGAACTAACATGTGAATTAATGCTCAGTGAGTAATCAAATGCCTCACTCAGATTTCTGACACTAAGTGGCTTCAAAAGAAACGGAGGGCCTGATTGGTGTGAAAATCAGGTGGAGCTTCATGGTCTCTGTCTTTCTGGTGATCAGATAATTACTGGAGAGCCAATCACTGAGGTGGGTTAAACACTGGACTAGGGTGGACAACTTATTCAACTTATTGGGATTAAAATACATGAAGAGCTGAATATCATCAGCATAACCGGAAACATCAGGGAAAGACTGAATAATGCTGGCTAACGGGGAGATGTAAAACAAGAGTATTAATGGGCCCAGTACTGAACCTTGGGGATTCTCACATGGTGACAATTTTAAAGGAAAAGTTGTTCAGCCTAATAGAAAAGGTCCAATCACAAAATTAGGAACAGAACCAGTTCAGAGCAGAGCCAGTGATACCTGCTAAAGCAGTGGTTCCCAAAGTTGGGGTCGTGACCCCACTGTGGGTCCTGAAACAACAAATGGGGGTTCTGGGATGTTCTCCAGAACTAAAAATGAATTTAAAATCCTTGCTAATACCATATATTTCCCCTACAAACTGTTACAAACAGTATGGTATAATAGGTGTAAATGTTTGTGTTGTCATTATATTGTTGTTTAATTAGTTTATTAGCAGTATTTGTATATTATGCCAGTGATGGTTGGGGTCACGAGTCTCTGCCACTGTTATTTTGTGGGTCAGAAGCCAAAAAGTTTGGGAACCACTGGGCTAAAGCATTTAAAGCCAGACAGACAGGGGTCACTAAGATTCAGTCTGCACAGTAAAGACTGGATTTTCTACAACTTTTTCAAGACATTTTTCAATAAATGGTAGCTTAGAAATAGGCACAGACACAGAGGTTTCTTTACTTCAGCATGCTTAAAGTACAATGGAACACAGCCTTGTGTTAGCAAACTGTTGATGACAGACAACAACGATGGTCCAACACTAGAGAGGGATCCCATTAGTCCAGACTGGGGTATTTCTGATGAGCATGAGGAGGGTTTCATCCTGACTATACTAGATGTTTATTATTTGGAACAAAAGAAGAGAATGACTCTCTGAACATTGAGAACCATCCTCGTGTGAAGAGAGGAGCACAGAGAGGGTGGATCTGAGGTTCACCACCTTTTTCACAAAGTGATTAAGGAAAGTATCGCAGCCCTCATCTGAGAATGACAAAGCATGCTGAGGTGGAAGAGAACCCTGGGTTTATTCTTGTTACTTTTTATGAGATTATTAAAGTTGGAGGTTCTAGATCCCTCACTCTCATTATAAGATCTGAGAAAAGTATTATTTTACTAAAAACAATTTACAAATTATGTCAGGAAGGCTGCAAACAAATTCATTGTTATTAGAGAGGCTTCTTGCTATTAGTAGAAAAAAATTTTTTTTTTAATTAAAGTGTGTCCAAAATTGCACAGACAGTTCATCAGGGGGGAAAGTTTTAAATGCCTTTATTTTACCAGTGTTGTCTTTTCAACAGATGTTACAACTGTTTTTTAAAAACATCAAGAAAAAAATATATTCTTTCTTGCATATTTCTTGGATTTATTTCTTGTCTTTTAAATAAAAGCTATAGAAGCGATTGCGTTGGTGTTACAAGCAGGTTTGGGGAGTAAGGGGAAATCACATGGGCACTTTGACACAGGGCCAATAGAGTGAAAGTATCATGTCGTGCCAAGGTTCAACAAAGCCTAGAGAGGAGACTTTGTCTCACTCAGGGACAAATATACCACAGTAGTAGCTAGTTAAATGTCACAGAAAAGTACTTGGTTATCACTTCAGCTGCATTTTATTAAAAAATAAAAAGAAACTCTGTAGTTTATTGTGTTGGAAGCTTTTCATTCTGCTGCACAGTGAAAAACAAAGGAAATATATTAATCAGGGTGTCCTGCCACATTTCAAGCATTTTCTGACCCACCATCCTTAATATTTAGTGGACAACAAAGGATGAAGCTTATGGGAAATTCCTCCATGGAAAACCCGTCTGCATGGGGGGAGGAGCATGAGTATAAAACAGCAGCATGTGGTGCTGGAGCTCAAATCAAACGCAGCACATGTCTCCAGCATGACGCTTTATCTCCAGGCAGTCTGTCAGTTCGCCTTCCTGAGCCTCTGCTGTGTCCTGACCTCAGGTAAGACTCCATGGATCCATCTACATTTAAACATGGTCAAATGAGGATTATTGTTGTCTGTGGCTAAACCATCTGAGCATACAAGTCCTTGCTCGTGTTGAATTAACCTGTAATCTTGTTAATGTGTTTGTGCAGTGAGGCAGTCAGAGGGAGCGTATGTCCCGGGAAGATGTTTGTGTCCACAGACTCAGTCGGGGGTCAGGGGGCAGCTGAAAGACCTTACAGTCTACCAAAAAAGCGCCACCTGTAACAACGTTACAGTCATGTGAGTAGCAGACGCTGCACACCTCTTAGCCTGCATAAACAGATGAGTTATTAATGTTTTGTGTGTGTGTTCCTTTCAGAGTAACACTGAAAAGTAACAATGCCAACGTCTGTCTGAATCCAGAGGCACCAATGGGCAAACAGCTGATTCGCTGCTGGAACAAGTGAGTGCCTCAGTCATGTCTTAAAAGCGTTTAAGTCTATTAGGATGATCTGAATGATATCTAAGGAGATTATCTTAGAGGATCATGTGATGTTTTGATGCAAAATGAAACTCAACAAAAATGTTAAACGTTCAAATTAGCTCTAGTCGAGACCCGCCCATCTCCTGTTTCTCATAAATCTAAACCAACGGTATCTTGTTTATTGCCAATCCAGTTTTTGTAACAACAGAGGAAGCAGTTGTGCCATTTTTTAATCCTTTCTGCAGGTAGACAGTTTAACCCTGGTTCATACTGCTGCACTAACATTATGTTCAACCAGTTATTAAAAGGTTTAATTTATTATCTAAACATGAGTGTTTTTTTCCCCCAGAGTGCAGAAATTGGGTCGTGATGTGAAGCTGTGTCTTAAGAGGAGGAGACGGCGAGGTGGTCGGCGCCAGAGGCAACAACAGAGGGCGAGGGGTCACAAAAGGAGAACATTATCCTCAAACTCCCAGTAGATATGCAGACTGACAACAGGCATAAAGCTGCTGTGAGGAGCACAGTGTGTACAAACTGAGTCTTGTTGCACTGGAGGCCATTCTTGTAACTTCTATTTCTACAAATCTGACACATCTCAAATATTTTGCTCCCTTTAGGTTCTGTCTGAGCTGTAAATCCTTCTTCAGGCAAACAACTGGGTGCTTTATTGTTTTGTATTTGTGCAAATGACTGATTTTATACTTAAAAATAAGCCCTGGAGGCTTGTCATAAATGACAGGTTTAAAGCAATAACAGGTCAATATATTGTCTGTAGTTCTGTTGAAACAGCTGGAAAAGAGTTTCTTGGTTATTTATTTTTATATGAAAATGTCAAACTTTTCAGAAGTTGTTTTGTATAAATAAACCCATCCGAACAATAGTGTGACTGTGTGATTTTAGACTGAAGGCTTTGATGGCCCATCATAATTAAAGGAAGGGGAGGATAATTCCCTGCTTGGCAGGATATGAAAGGTCACTAAAACCTTAACCTCTGCTTTTGTTAGGAAGCTACAGGATATGAGTCAGCTGGAAAAATACCAAACTGCATGAACTAAAACCAGCAAACTGCTTTAATAATGTCACTTCACATATAAACTGTTACTGGTGGTAAACAACAGACTACTGTTTAAAGAACTGACACCATAAAGACTATACGCGTAGTGTATTAGCTAATAAAAAAGCTTGTTACTTGGCTGAGATTTCTTGTAAATCATGTGACATGATAGGACCAATTAGAGCCAAAAACAAGCCTGTGCAATTAGAATTGCGTCCTTCACCCACACTAAATGTTTTAAAAGCATGCTCCAACCTGCAACACTCCAATTCTGAAAAATGTTTTGACACTGACAAAACTATCATGTGGATTGTTTCCCACTAAAAGGTTGACAGCACATGAGCGTCAAACAGAAAGTGAAAGCTGACCATTAAACAAGGTGAGCTTTGTTAGAGGCTGGCACTGGCAACTAAAGGAATTTTTCAGCTATCAGTCAACACGGTGAGAGCACTTGAGTGAAAGTCAAATATTTTCTGTTGTGGGCTTGGCTATGCAATAAAACTGGGGAAAATCCAAAAACTGATAAGATAACTGTAACATGCATGAAGAAAGAAAAAAAACCTCTTAAAAGTTATAAGGATGAGCCTTTTATTAATCTAGATTTACATTTTTATGCTCATTTTTAATATATATTGATGACCAGTTGAAAAAAATGTCCTGCTTCATTTTTCTGCATAGACAGCCTGTCAGCAAAAACAAAGTGAAAATCCAATTCAATCTAATCCAAAAACTGTCCATTTTCATCTCAGTGCATAACATTAAAACACATCAAGGCACAAAAACTATACGGAAACCAAATAAATATGCAACTATAAACTTTGTGCTGCAAAAATGCATTCTGACACTTGAAAAAACTCAAATTTGGTTTAACAACATAAAAAAATTGAAACTACCACACAACCTTCAACAGGTACAGATGAACCCTTTAAAGATGATTATTCATGCTTCAATTTAATCTCACCTGGATTATAGTAACAACTTCTTTACATGTCTGAATAAGAAAGATCTGTCCCGCCTACAGTCACTTCAGAATACTGCTGCAAGACTTTTAACCAATAAGAGACAGCACATTTCTCCAGTTTTAAGATCCCTGCATTGGCTACCAGTGCATTTTAGAATTCATTTTAAAATGTTAGTTTTTACTTTTAGAGCCCTGTGTGGTCAGGCCCCTGACTAGATCTCTGAACCCGTCCTTCTCTGCGATCCACTAGTGATGGCTCCTAGAACACATTTGGCCTTGAATCTGTTGATTCTTTGAAGACTCATTTATTCAGGCTGGCTTTTAACAGCTGTTTGATGTGTCTTGTTTTTATTATGTTCTTATCATGCTTTTATCATCTGTGTTTTCTATGATTGTTTTATTGTGAAGCAATTTGTGGTCTTTGACCTGCGAGAAGTGCTATAGTCTCGCCTCGCCTTCTTCCGCTTATCCGGGTCCGGGTCGCGGACAATTAATTAAACAACTTTATGTTGATAATTTTTTTATATTTTGTAATTATGTAATATAAAATTATTAAGGAATTAAAATAGTCCCCACCAGAGGGCAGTACACATGTATAGGACTGAATAAGGCAGGTTTTTGATAAAAGTACTAATATTAATTCTCCTTCTGGTTGCTTTAAGATCAGAAGTGGTTTGATGTTAATAAACAGAACTAGTTCATAAAGGGTTAATAAATAGCTGTTTGATTAAAATTTTTTTTTTTATCATGTATCACAAAATGAGTGAGAGGTTAGTTTGGCTAAAATTACTTTATACTTGCTGCAAAGCTACATGACTGAAAAGCAGAAGCTGTTGGCAAAAAAAGAAGCAAAACTACCATTTCTTGGAAAAAGCTGGTAGCTAACAAAGCAGGTTTTTAAAATAAAACCTATTCATCACAAAAGAAAATCACACATTTTTTTTCTTATACATGTCTGAATAACAGACTGCTCCTGATAGCATCAAGTATTAAGTAACCGAGCAGAAATATCTCAAGTTACCCTCAACACCTCTGCAGAGTTCCAGAGTTTAGGCCAAGTGCATCTGCTCTCACCTCACCCTTTTCTTGGAAGGACACAGTGTTTGCACAGACCTTGTCCCAGCCTGTGCTGTTAATGTTGATGCAGTGTCAGGTTTGAACCTAAAACATAAAAACATGGTGATAAAGCATCAGGCTGTAGAGCAGAAATGATGTCACACTCTTCTGAGACAGAAGGACCCGAATGAAGGCAGCGAGACTGGCTTTAGTAATCCCAAAAGAGCAAAATGCAGAACTGAGAAAAGATAAAAATGGATTACTGAAGTAGGTTTTTATGCAGGCATTTTTTTGGGTTATTGTTTGTTATTTTTAAATGCTTGAAATGTAAGCATGCATTTTGGTTTGGTCCAAGTGTGTATAAGATATGATAGAAATATGCTGATGTCCTTGAAAGGTAAAAGCGTTCAATCTGAAGATAGTTCAACATGGACATAAGCTAATAATGCAATGGTGCCACCTAGTGTTCACAGCAGGACATGAACACCTCATTATCAGACCCCAGGCTGCTATTTCCTCTTGTCCTGAACATTTAAATGGACACAATAGTTAATTGGGATGCTGCCCCCGCGACCCGGACCCGGATAAGCGGAAGAAGACGAGACGAGATGAGACAATAGTTAAAAAGCCAAAATTATATGAAAAACAAACGTTTATCTGTTCTAGTCAATGTCACACTGTCCTAGAGAGAGTCTGCTAGGAGTCAGGAACTCTACCAGTGTAATGAACACATATTTGTGTGTGTTGTATTGACTGTATCTGATTGCTGCCTCCTTGTGTAAATAATAAACACAAAAATGATCGCTGATACTCTCTGGTAGAGAGATACAGATTGCAAGAATGTCCAAACATGTAAAACTTATTTATGACTGTTCAGTAAACGTTCCCAACAGTCACTATTTGAGTCTCTTGTTTATTTTATTTGGTCACAAGATAAAAAGAGGGAAGTTAAAGGAATAGTTTGGCTATTTTAAAGTGTGTTTCTGTGTAAAAGGGATATACTGTAACTAATTGCTATTTTAGCCATTATAGATGGTATTCTGGTGGTCCTTGGTTCACAGAAATAGAGTTACTGATGAACTAATCTGAATGTAGACCAAAGCAGATTGATGACATCTTAAATCGAATCCATAAAATTCAATTTGTGCAAAGTTATGTTTTAAACCTTTACACTGCCATCAATTTCATGTTATTTCTACATGTTATTTTGACTGTTGACTGTATTTATGCTTGTAAATATAAGTGTGTAATGTAAAAGTGACAGCAGTGTCAAAGTTTATAAAAATGTGTTTGAACTGCAGTGAAGTTCAGGAGGTTGGAGCTGCTTTAGGCTGACAGCAATCCTAGAGATGATCAAATGGTGAATCAATCCAAAGTCTGCATGTGCTGCGTTAATCGGCCAATCTGAACCTTAAAAATCTAATTTTTTTCTTTCTTTATACAAATGGGACCATTGTCAAGCAACAAAAAAAATCTAACTTTTTTCCTGCCAGTGAACTCACCATCTCTAATTCACAATAAAAACAACAGATCTCTCATATGAAATTTTAAAATTCCAAATTAATATTTTTTAGTTGATCTCAAACAAAAAGGAAAGGAAACAAAAAAAATCCAGGTTCATTCTTTTTGGCCTTAGCTTCGCTTGGCCTAGCCTTTAGCTCATCAGTTCTGAAAGTAAACGTTATCTGACTTATTCAAAAAGCCATCTACAAATGGTAAGATAGTAAATAATGTTCAAAACCCACTTTAAAATGGCCAAAACATCCATTTAATTTGTAATATGTGGCTAATCTAATTCACTCATTCCCACATTCAGTGCCATTAAAACCTTATCAGGAAAAACTGATCCCTTAATCACAGGTTTTTGGGAAAAAACAAGAAATAACTGCTTGCATGAGCAATGACAGCTGTCACTAAAACCACAAAACAGACTGCTCACTTCCTCTGACTGATCTGTGGTGCTAATTCAGCTAAACTGAATTAGAGTCATGTTTTCAGATGTCTGTCATTATTTTACTTTTAAATAAAACTCTGAGTCATAATTATTAATATGCACCTGTCAGTCCTCAACCTTTCTTATGACCTCTGACCCTTTCCAGTGTCAATCAACCAAACTTTCAGAATAAGACGGTCAGTGTAATACATAATACACACTAATGGGTGTATACATTTTGCATAACTTAAAGGATTCCAGTCTGTCACCGTTATTATACATTATTTATCTACTGCACAGAAAATGGAGCAAAAGCCTAACATTGGGGTCACTGTAGTGAAAGGATGCTCAGCCTCCCTTCTCTTGTCTGGGCTCTCACTGGAGTGTAAACTCTCCCAGTGGACAAAGAACCTTTGTCGCAGGTTGCATAATTGGTTTGATCATCTTGAGAATCGCATCCAATTATCGCTTCTGCACCGGCAGCTGCGCCCAAACACAAACCTTTACGCACAAAGTGATCCAAATAGCAGGCAATTATAGTGGATTCCTGCAAAGCCGTCCGTCTGTAATGGGGTGTTTTTAATGCAGTTGTTATTGCAAATAATAGTATAACAGTAAAGCAAATGAGAGATGAAGAAAAGTTTATAAATACCAAAACATAACTGACTAAATGGGTAGTAATGCAAATTTAAACCCGTTCCGAACATGTTTTCAAGCATTTAGTTGTTTATGTTGTTACAGCGTAGATAAACCTCCTGCCTCTTGTTGATTTTCATCATTTAAACGCATCCTTTAATAAAGCGGATGGGTTTTTGTCTCTTACCATAACGGAGCGTCTTCTTCCGTCTGCGTCCTTCTGGTCTTTTGCTCGTGTTCATTCCGTCTCGCCAGTGTGGCGTTCAGAGCCCTGACGGACAGGGGAACCATCCAATCAGAGGACGAGGTGATTCTCATCGGCCAATCGGTGTTTAGTATAAGATGACAAGTCCCCCCCCCCGAACAGGGTGCCTCCTGGGATTTGTCTAAAAGTCAGCCAGAAGTCAATTGGCTTCATCTCTTTTCTCCCCATAAAACTTGCTGTTTTGATTTGAAATTAAAAAGCTGGCTTTAATATTAATATTAACACAGAATATATCTTTTTAAACATTTAAATCCTTTAACATGTATTCCACACTACTGTTCTGTACTTATCTCTATAAATAACCTGTCTTTTATTGCTTTATTATCTATGAGGAGACATTGCCTTTGCTGAGTAAAATAGGAAGAGGTTCCCGAGGCCTGAGAAGATTTATTTCACTCATCCTGTTTTCGAGTCTGGATCTACCATCTCGGGAACTGTTGGAGGGAAACAAACTGTAGGAAGTGTCTCACACCCTGTTGCCTGACTTCAAGTCATGATTTACCACGCACAGAGGAAGTAAGCTGTTCCAACAGCTGGCCAACTTCCCTCACAGAGAGAACAACAAAAAAAGAGGATTATTATTGGGTCACTCAGCTGCCAACTAACCAGAAATCATTGTGGAAGTAAGAATAGAGCTCAGAACTGGGCCAGGGAGTGATTACAGCACACGCTGGAAAAAGGCTTTCTGTCCTTGTCATGGAATATCAGCACATCTCCTCCCGCCTGACTTGATTCACATGAACACTAATATTCCTCACAAAAAAGAAGCACACTCAGAGTGATTCACAACAACGCAGCCTTTTCAGAGCTGATGGTGTGTTTTCACGTGTTTGCTGAGGAGCTTCCTGATGAATGAGGCTCTCTGCTCCTATTGATTCTTTGATGCTGCTCAGAGATTGCTTTTCTTTCTGCGCTGCATGTTATACACCCACTGTTCAGTGAACAAAGGACTCAGAGGTACAGTCTCTGTATGTATGTGTGTTTTGACACACTATTGATTTATAAGCTGAACATGAAAGGATTGGAAATCATATCCAACCAAAAGAAAACAAATCATCACACAAGCCTTATTTCTCACGCTCATCCAGTGTTATGATGTATTATTAATCTATTATTTTGTGCACCGACGAGGTGGCTTAGTGGGCCAGTCTATGTTTCTCTAATCACCATAATAACATGAGCACTCCTCCCTGAGCTCCGTCTCCATGGTCACCGCTCACACATGACAAACACACAATCAGGAGGCTTGAATGTGACTAACACATGCTCTGTTTCCTGCCACTCTTACACACTCCTGCACATTTTTGCTCTCTGAATGAATGAAAACAGCTGATCTAATTTACTAGCTCATGAATAATGTATGTTATGGCAACTGCATTAATGCCTGCTCTTCAATCAAGTGCTGCCTGTGCACACAAAAAACAGGCAATCAGACTAAAAGCCAGCAAGTGCATATTGTTACATTTCTCAGGGTTTTTTTACCCTTAAAAAATAAAAATGTCTTAATAACATCAACAATGTTAAACTGGTATTGTCAGCTTATATACAAAACATTTTTTCAGCAGAAAGTTGAACCTCAGTCTGTTTGAACACACTGTCTGCCATTTGTTTTGTTTTATTAATAAGGAGCCGAGTGCAGAGCAGCTGTTCAGTCAGTGATCATCGGTGCAGTGTCTGAGGTGGTGTCTGGCTCACAGTCTATCTCCTCCATCTCCCTCTCCACAGGCTCCTCCTCCCCCCCTCTGAACCATATCATCCTCCTCTCCTTCCACCTCCTCCTCCTCCTCCTGTCTGTGTCTTCAGGTGCTGCTGTCTGGTCCAACATAGCCTGGATGCTCTCTCCTCTCTCCTCAGGACCGAGGCGGAGGTCTGTGTCTGGGACTGAAGGCCCTTCTCCTCTGCTTCCAGTCCCAGCATGGAGGAATAAAAATGTGTGTGAGTCAGATCTTTCTGTCACACAGACTGTTGTTGGGCTTTGGTCGCTGTTGCTCTGTAGTAGAATTTTAGGAGACTTGGTCTCTTTTTTCTTGCTTAGTATGAAGTTGAATAGAGCTGTCACCAGAAGCATTGACCCTGCAGAAATAAATGTAATTTGATAGTTTTTGGTTAGAAAAAGACAATTTTATATAGTCCAATAGGCATAAAGTCAGTTATTGATGCTCAGTTGACATTTTACCTGGAATAACTGCATGCCACACCAGCACAGGGTGCAGGAAGCAGACTACTGACATGATGGAGTAGTAGAGGAATTTATGGAAACCTCCAACACGAGCCATCTTCCCCCACAGGACGAACACCTGCCAGTTTGGAGGACAGCTGGGATTGAGAAAGACAAGAAAGATGTAAAAACAACTCTGCTAAGCAAAATATGCAAAGCTCCCAAACAATCTGAAACAGCACGTAAAACAAAAATCATTTTAGGAGATTTTCTGCAGTTTGTACTCACGGCAGACACATGGATAGTAGAGCATCCAGGAAGTAGGCCATCTCAAACATCATGATACCGATTGATGATGATCTATAGGGAGAAATCTCAATTAATCAGTTTTTATTCTATGTAAACTTCATCTAAGTAGGTCAGCTGGATGAAGATGACTTTGTGTTTGTGTGTCCTGACAGAGTAAACAGTCAAGCCTCCTTGGAGAGATGTTTTCTTGTTGTTCTGTGGGAATTTGGCCATGACACAGAGATTTATTAAAAAGAGGAGAAAGACTGCTCTCATTCCTACCCTCTGCAACGTCCTTTTCACCCTTTCTCATCTCCCTGCAAGTGTGTTTATTTTCAATGTGACAGCTCATTAAAGCAGCTACTTCCTAAAAGCCCACAGGCCACAAATATGTTTGTTGCACTATTTATAGCCATAAAATCCCAATCGTTTTCTCAAAGACTCAGGTTTTACAGGTTTAAAACGTTAGATAAAGTAGTTCATCATTTAAATACTTACATTAGATAGATGCCAAGGCTGCTGAATTCTCCCTGTTGTACTGTCTCCACACCTACAGCACACAACACTGGAAAAAAAAAAGAAGAGAAATATTATTCCTCAATCTGTCCACAAGGTGTCAGGCTTGGTTCATGATTTCCTCACCAGCTGGAGGCTGAGTTATAGCATTAACATCTCAAAGTTAGACAGATATTTTCAATATTCTAATACCAACAACAGTTAATCCTTTATTTTGTGTGTTATTGTAGCTTTTTAATGTTTTTGTTTGGCTTTTATTGTGCATATTTGTCATATTGCTTTATTCTTTTAGGATTTCATCAGAATTTGATACATTTTCTTTAATAAAATAAAATATGTAATAAAAACATACAGCAAAAATGATCAATGAAGAAATCTCATCTAAATATTTGACTACAAAAAAAAAGAGAGAACAATCACAATAACAAAAACTTTGAGCATTACAAAAGATTTATGCCATCGTAGCAAGTCTTCATTTTGAATCAGTTTTTTGTGGTTATTATGAAAAAATGCCATGTAATAAAAGTGTAAAAACTCATATTCCTACAGTCTTATCCCAATGGGACAATATTTCTTCTAAATAACAGCCTCATTATATTCCTCTCAAAAACAGTCAACGGTTCTAATTTGATAAATGACCGTGGATACAAAGGAAATAGTTAAATAACAACTGGAGAAACAAAACAAAACAAACAAACAAAAACATTTTAAAAAAGCTTTATTGATAAAATTTAACAGAAAAAGTTGTTTTCACAAAGACTTTCATGGTTTGTCTGTGGCGGTGGATATTTGACCTTCATAGAAGAGACAGAGTCCTTGCCACAAAATCCAGCGTCTGGACTGGAGTTTCTTAATTACCTCAGAAACAAACCTGATCTACTTCTGAAACTATTTCTGTGCACTGATGGATTTAAAACAGAACTTTCACTCTGCAAAGAACAAAAACATTTCCAGAAAAAAGCAATTTGTGAAAAAAGAATTTTGGGCCTGACCTACGCAAAGTGTCACAAGAAACCTTTATAACTGGTTAGATTAGGTCAGTCATTCTCAAACTGTGGTACGCGTACCACTGGTGGTACGCGAGCGCCCCCTGGTGGTACGCGGAGGACCCAACTTATTTGTTTTTAATGAAATATTGGTGACTAAAATAGGGAACTTTTTTTTTTTAATTTAAGCGTTTGTAACGGGAGGTGGCCTAATTTGGGTATATTTTCACCACTATTAAAATATTTTTAGGCACGCGCCTTCTGACCGCGCAGAGCGGATTAAAATCCCAGCGAGCAGCAGCTGTGTGTACTGACGGGATCTCGCCTCGCCTTTTTCCGCTTATCTAGGTCCGGGTAGCGGGCCGGGAGCCCAGACCCCCCCACTCCTCAGCCTCCTCCTCCACCACCCAACTTGTCCAAACCGCCTCAACTGGTTCTAGATCAGCGGTTCTACTCCGAGTCTCCAAACTCCAAATGTCCGAACTCATTCTGTCTCTAATAATCCCGGCCGCCCTGCAGAGGAAACTCATTTCAGCCGCTTGTATCTGCGATCTCGTTCTTTCAGTCATTACGCAAAGGCCCGGCTCCAGTGGGAGAGGGAAGAGGGGGCGTTTTACACACATTGGGGTGCAGCCGGTCGGTGTTTGAGCGGGGGGG
>SSNR01000024.1:330567-459997 GCA_006937965.1 Callopanchax toddi
CCGAGGTGGTGCGCTTCCATCGGTCCGCGGCGCGCGCCCGGTCCATGCCCGGTAATGAGCGCTCCTCTACCGTGGAGCGCAGCGGGACTAGAGCTACTCACATAACGCACTTGGGTTCGGACCTGATCCTTCAAGCTGATCAATACATCAATTCCATTTATTTTATTCCGCCTTTCTGACCAAAATGAACCACATTGAGTTTCCTGATTTGTTTGAAAACAGCTGATCTACAGGTTGATTTGGTAAGGAGGCAGCGTGTTGTGCGTGACAGCTGGAGGAGAGAGAGTGCAGACCCAGAAAACTACTTGATGTTTGTTTTTTTGTAACACGACAGCTGAGTCTTCCTGTTAGTAAATAAAACTCAGAGATTTGGAAAAACTGACTTTTTGTGTGAAAGACCATTACAATATTGTTAAAATGAATGAAAAGTAAATAATTTTGAAAATGTCATTATCATATTTTTTTATTAATAAGTGACAGATAAAAATGGATTATGACTGGATTTTTTTGTACCCTGTCAGTCAAATTATGAAAATGTCTAGCGAGACCTCTGATTCGGGTTAAAACAGTCAAATTGTGCATTATTTAAAGGTCCAACATCATGGTGGTACTTGAAGATCCTACATAGGTTTTAGGTGGTACTCGGGTAAAAAAGTTTGAGAACCACTGGATTAGGTTAAATAAAATAGAATTCTGCTGTATAGAATAGAACATCACCCGAAAAACAACAAAACTGATGACCTCAAGGGGTTAAAGTTGAATGACTTCAATGTGACCTGCAAAGTGAGAAATTAGTGAATAGTGTGCAAAGATGGCAGAAGTAAAAAAAAAAAAAAAAGAGTCCCTAAATATCAGACAAGATTTGATACAGAAATACAAAATATATAATCAAAAAGGCAACATTCTTTGCTATAAAAGTTGCACATAATACAAACTGACAAAAAGTTTCCTTCAGATTGTTATTTTAAATTTGTAAATGAGGAGAAATAAATCAAAGCATAACATTACTGTAATTAAATAAATAGTTTCCTCTTTTTTTAAAATCCTTTCCCCCCTCCTTTTTCTTGCTTAGGTGGGCATTTTATACAAATGTTGACATAGGATAGCTGCATGTCCTCAAATTTGAGTTCTGACCAAAAAAGTTTCTTTAGAAATTACAAAGAAAAAGTCTTAAACCTGTGTTTTCCCTGTTAGATAAGTATGACTATGCAGTGATCACAGCTAAACACATGGAAGCAATTTCTTTGGCTCGTTTTCCAGAACTTCTGAGATACAATCTCCACTGGAGGGAAAACGGGGGTGGATGTGGGGGGATTAATGGTTTCTGGTAGTTTTGGGGGAGTGTGAGAGGAATTAACGCTGCATATAGCTCAGCTGGAAATCAACATATACGTGCTTCCTGCATAGATGTCTATACAGAACACACACAGAGGCTAACAAGCCAACCCAGACATTCAGACATGAACAGGCAGCCAGTCAGACAGAAACACACATGCACACACACATACCATAAACATACATAAACACACACTCATGAAAACAATGCACACAATGCTTTGTGGGTGTGAATGTATAACAGCTTGCTCTGTTAAGCCTAATAAACCCAGCTGGATACAGAGACTAAATGCTGGTATGATGTCAGGCGCATGTCTCTGAGTTAATGCTCAGTGTCTGCATGCTGTTTAAATTTAGGAATAAGAGTCACATATTTTTCAAAAAGCTAGAAACCAGAGAGCAATTTCTCCCGTGCAGATTTAATGTGCCGTGTGTAATCGGTCCCTGAGAGCACGAGGAAAACTGAGGAGGAAGGACAATATAGGTGCACCATCAAGTATGCTTTTACATGTGCTATATATCAGCCAAACGATGGTTTATTGTATGTAGAAGTCAAGGAATTTGAGCTTTTAACATATTTAGTCAATAAAATTCTCAAACCCTGTTTACAAATGGGATGTACATCATGTCAGCAGAGTCGGAACAGGTTGCACTTCAGCAGACCTCTGCTGCTAATATCATGTGTCTGAGTTTTCCTTTCAAGGAGCAACTGAAACTTTGGGTTTCATTTTTCAAACATTGCTTTTACATTCATCTTACCTGTTGCCGTAGAAACACCAAGGATCCTGCAAGCGCTCTCGACTACAATCCACCACATGCTCTCCGAGTTCCCCATGATCACTGATTTTCTCCTCCTTCACTTTGTGAAACTGTTAACTTAGCAGTGGTTTAACAACTCATTCTAGAAGGAAAGTAGAGTGGTAGTTGGATGAGCAGTGGCAAAAATCATAATCCATCATGTTGTAGAGCCTCTTGGACTGGACAAGTTCACCTCAAGAGAGTTTGTGACCCACTGCTCCTGTTGCTCCAGTAACTACTAATCACACACACACACACACACTCTTAGTTAAGCTTTCTGCTCTGCACACCAAGGGTAAACTGTTTAGCTCAGGGTCGTTTGTTCAGGCAGTCACATTTGCCATTAAAGCTGGTTAAAAATTATCCATGAAGGATTAATACAAAACTATTACATTTACAAAAACTGGTGTGGCGCTCCATCAAACCATTTCTCATCTTCATTGTTTCCCTTTGCCCCAAATTATTCTGAAATTCCTTATAATCAACTAACAAACACCTCATTTTCCAAGATAACATCCATTGATTGGAGATCCGTTTCAGCAGGAGCTTTGACGACATGCAGCTACAACCTGCGTCAGCATGCTAACAGCTCTTTTCTGCAGGTTTGCAAATATTATAAACAAAATCCACTTAGTATGCAGTTGCCTTGAATGCACCACTGAATGTGTTAAGACTAATGGAACAGAGAACGTGGGATAAAGCAGCACATAAACAAACAGACCCCTTCGACAAAGTTACACAATCATGAATGCAGACCCATATAATGATCTGATTAAAGTTTGGCTGAGGTGGAAGCTTGTTCAGACACAGCAGAAACAAGAACTCAGAGCTGCAAAGTTCACAAACACATACACACAAATACACACCCACACGGACTCCTGGAAGGGGCCAAACTAAGCTATATAAATCTCTTCAAATCCCTAACAAAGACACGTTTGTGTTTTTGTACCAGTTTCGCTAAATTCTGGTTAAGCAGCATGCAGGTTATTTGTAGCTGTTATGGCACCGGGTGACTATATGTGCTCCTCAAACTAATGATAATAAACATATAAAACTAAATCTAATTCAGTAATTTATACTACGTGCTTTTCCTTTAAGGCCTTGATGAAAGATCTTACTGCGACAAAAGTTTGAACTGACAAAAGAAACAAAACTGGTTCACTTTGTTGACTTATTCGCTATCTGATCATCAAATTGCTTGTTTGCATTTATGTAATTATTGTATTTATGGGGCCTCATGATGAAAGCAGCAAAACTAAATCATGCAATCTTGTGGAGCAACTGGGTTTCAGTTAAAGGACCTGTGGACGGGAGGAAATCAAACCACTGACTTTTTGCTTTTTGTGCAGTTTACATACGATTTTTAAAAAAAAAGTCAGAAACAAACACTACAATTTACCCACACATTTTATTTGATATAACAGATAAAAAGAGACACAAAGTCTGTGGTCATCTTGAATAAATCACACGCATATTTCCACTGTCGTGCATTGCTCACATAAAATTGACAAAATCAAGGCAGGAATGCATTTAGTTATCCGAGTTTTTCCCACAGCAGCCTGCAGACAGTTTGTTGTGCGTTCCTATTTGGCACGTTATGCCCCTCTGATTAGTATAAAGCATCTTTTAAAAATGTCTGGTTGAGAATTTTCTTCCTTGTTTTGGTGGATTTGTGATTAACTTTATTGTAAATAGTCAGCACGAGCAGCAGAAAGGAGCCAAAGGGCTTACCTCTCAACCTGGTGTCTACCCCCTACACACACCTCCCTCCTGACGTGAATCCAGAGCCTTTGATTGTGAGTTTATATTGCAATTATCAGGATATGCCAGAGGGTGAAACCGCTATGAAAGATGTTGTGAGATTGTAAAGCTAATGTTACAGTTTAAATACAGTCCTATGTTTTCATTTGGCCTGCGCAGCAACACAGACACATCTCAACACTCTGTGACCTCTTCACCTCCTTTCCAATGTTCCCTCTCCTGTTCACACGTCCTCCCAGCCTGTAATCACCTCCACATTATGCCTCCTCACCCTCCTCTTCATCTGGGCTTTACAACAGCCTTTCTCCTCTGTGCCTAATGGGTACAAGAGATTAAATGCTCTCTCAACCTTCTTCCTCTTTTTCTCCCCGTCCGTCCAGTCCCTTTGAGTCCTCTGTGTGTGTCTGGATTCTGTCAGAACCACTGAAAACAGCTCTAATCTTAATTACACAGCACCCTGTTTCACCGGCAGACAATCACTTAAAATTCCCTTCCTACATGTTTAGTGTGGAGGCCAAAAGAGAGGTGTTATATTTTGTTAAAAATGAAAAAAATTTAGAATTCTAACTGGACATGGAAAATAATTTACTAGAGTCACCTAGTGGTTGACAGCTACCGGTACACTGTTTGACCAGTTTTAACTGGTATAAATATTTAGTTGTCTTCATTTACTTTCTCAGATATGATTCATAACAACAAATGTCGACTAAATATCACACAGAAAGCTGATTTGTAAAGGAACAGGAATTATGTGATTGTGAAACAGGAACAAATGAAGAAAGTTTTGGGAAGACAGCGAGGATGTTTAATGTCTTCCTGTTCAGTGTTTAACTGTCATCACAAGTTATACAAGCCATTATCACGTGGAAATATGCTTTACTTTGTTCAACTCCTCTCAGAAAGAATTCACGAGTCGGCTTGAAAATCAAATAATGAAATTCAGTTTGCCTGATCAGATGTTTTAACCTGTTAATATCACCCCCCGAAATAAAAGGTATGAACATTTTTCTCCTTTACATTTTTTGTATTTATTTTGGGCAATAAGGCTTATATAATTTATAGTTAAATAAAATATGATTAAAACTAACTACAAGTCATAAAAATGATCATAATAAGGCACAAATATGTGAGGTAATACATGTAATGTTGAACATTTTAGTTCAAAATTTGTACTCAGCTCACAAAAGAGACATACATGAACAATAAATAAATAAATACACAAGTATATTTCTTGTCCCCGTCACTGACGTGTATTATTCATATAGTGCCTCTAAGGGGAGACTGAAGAGAAAAAATCGGATCCTCTGAAAACTGGTGCACACAAAATAGTATCTAAGAAACTGATTCTGTTTTTTTAATTATTATCTATAAAGGGCTGTGAAACATCCTGATAAGCTTTAAAATTATTTTTAGTTTAGTTAATTCTGTGTTTTTTGCAGTAAAGCTTAGTGCATTTACTTTGATGTTAAGCTGTGTTCAGCTGAAGTTTAACAGAATGTCACAGGCTTAACTTTTCTTGTTTAAAATACATTTTTAGAATTTTAGTGGAAGATTTCAAAATAAAAGACACAAAGTTGTTCCTCTAAATATTTTTGATCAAATATTTTCTGCCTAAAAATTGTTTGTGTTAAGAAAAAAATACATTCAAATGTATTTTATTTAAGAAAATTTGGCAACGTCTCTTATTATTTGCGCAAAAGAATATGAATTAAAACACCCAAATGTTTTTATTTTTGCTTCAGATTTTGATTTATGTTGGTTTGAAGTTGACATCTTTTGAAGTAAGAGAAGGAGATCGTTATTAGTCAAGACATTTCCACTTTATCTTGTTCATAATTTGCTTTATCTCTGATGTAAAGGTTGACATGTCTGTTTATCAAAGAGGTCTGATTAACAGAAACAACACAGCTCTTTTATTTGTGACAAATACCATCAGATGAGCTGTGAAGATAAGTGAAGAATTTCTTTATGACCGATGAGAGGATAACAAAAGAGCCCCTGTCAGACGAGTGTAGTGTTGTTTTAAACCTGTCCATCATCTTGAGCACTTACAGGGCTGCAGGATTTGTAGACATAGTGTAGCAGGAGCAGGGTTGAGGAATGTGGTCTGAGGGGGCGACTCCTTCTCAACCCTGAATCTACACGTGTGAACTGGAGTCACAAAACAACAATAACCAGAGAAAAGACTTGTTTTTTTGTCTTTATGCTGAGAACTTTTGATATTTTCATTGTATTTATGAGAAAAACAAACATTTTTCTCATGAGCAGTAATTTAATTAGATTGTAAATCCTTATAGAATAAATAATTGCACTGAAACTGAAAGGATGAAGCTCAAAGCCACGTTTCCCTTCAGACTGATAGTAACATGGCCCAGTCGGATCATACTGGCTTCACTACACATGACTGTTTTTTAGCAATTCAAATTAGACAGAAGGATCTCAAATGATTTTAGGACATGAATAAAACATTTAAAAAAAAACCCACAATATTCTTCCTTTAAAACTTTACCCACACAGCCTCATCTCCACCAGGATAACATCTGAGATGGTGCAGAATTTCATTGCAAAAATATATTAAACAGTCCAGCTTTTCCTCATTGAAATCCCAGCTTTAGTCATGACAATCTGCTGTTCATTTTATTCATGTTTCAGCTCAAGGAGATAAAAACTTTCACAGGAATAAAAGAGTCACAGGGTCCTGGTATAAAGAGGAGGTCTGCAGGGACATAAGTTGTACTTATGATAAAAAACAACATGTTTTTAGAGAAGAAAGAAGAGACGAGTGGAAGAAAGATAAGCCAAAACCAGCTGTGGAAACCCTGTTGAGTACAATAGAGATGACAGTTCACATGAGAGATTTCTCCATTTTAATAAAATCCTGTTGTATGTCACGGTGCAGTGTGCACATAAGGTCACAGAGCTAACCTTCAACAGTATGTTCACATCACACAACACATAGAGGGGCTGTTTGGGGTATTAATGGAAAATACACCAACTTCAATGTGCATTTGGGAGCTGTAAATGGAATTCATGCAGGGTGCCAAGTCAGATATATTTATTTCAAGAGGTTACGCAGAGGCAGCTCAATTTATCTCCAAAATGTGATACGCCCTGTGAGTGTCTGAGCATGTTGTTTTATTTTATCCATGCAGGATGGAGAGATTGAAGCAACATGTCTTAATTATAAATACGTTTGGAGTCCAGTCTATCACACCACAGCATATAACCCCACACATGTACTTATTTACTGATTTATGCACGAGGATAGTTGAGCAAGTGTTCATACATCTATAAAAGAAACATTTAATGTGTGAAGCTGATCCTGCAGACATTGTTCAGGGTTAAAATAAAGCTGTTAGTCCTGTCTGACCAACACTAATACACAACCAGTTAACCTGTCATATATTATACGCCTTAAGAAAACCCAGGAAACGTATCCAGCTGCCACAGATGCAGCTGAAAGGAGTGAGAAACAAGAGCAGAATAAAACTGAGAAAAACTAGAAAAGAGAGAAAAAAAACCAGCAGTTTCACCCTTAGCTAAACAAAGATATAACAGGCATTTATTGTGCAGATGTTGCAATCAAACCATCAATATACGTGTATCTATGAATTTGTCATTGCCAGTGGGCTGTCAAGGCTGCAAACCAGAACTGAACAGTCACAGAGGCCTGAACAAACAGAACCAAGACAAACTTTCTTTCTGTCCGACTTTTTATTGTAATTTTTAAGACAACATGTTTGCCAAAGTCTTAGATTTGTGAGAACAAAAGGCTTTTACTGGAAGCAATTGATACACGTGGGTGTTCTCTGACCTTAAAACAGGAAAAAAAAGACATAATTTTGCCAAAAACTCAACTCCTGATCCTACAGCTCAGATTCAGTCATCATCTCAAAATCCATCCTAAGAAAGGCAGTCATGTCTTATTATACAGCCCACTATAAATACCATGTCATTCAACATACCTGCTGCCTTCATTCTCAATATGAAGAGGTTATGATCCACAGAAATCCTTTACATGTGGCTTTGTTTCATGAGTGTGTGGTGATGGTCAGGGCTAGGGCCACGCTTCAGCCTGGGTAAATGTTTCCACACGGTTCGGCTTTCTAAAAACAGCTGCTTACACAATCGTACCGACGAGACGAGGCCTTAATCAAGGACAGCCTGGAAGGAAGATTGGTCTGGCTGCTCACAAGTGTGCAAGTAAAGCCTTTAAGGGGATGTGGGAATGAAATGAATGGTACTGATTTACACATGATGTGGGAAGATGAACTAACAGGTTGAAATATTAAAAATATATTATCAGTGTCCAGGGAGCTAGTCTGGTGTTTTTGATTATTTTTTGGAACTGAGTCAAACATTATGATAAGATTTTCTTATTAAATCATTTTAAATGAATGTATATAATTTAAATAATGGGCTGCAGTTCAGCCAGACTCTTTCTTTATATTGTAATATTTCCCAAAGCATGAATTTAAAACAGTTCCTTGGAAAAATAACTTAAAAAGAGACAGATTCAGTGTCAGAAATTTAGAAATAATTTATTTTGGCTCAGACAAACACACGCTAAAAAAGGTTTTCTTTGGAATGTTGTGACTTTGTCTTGATGGGAATCTCACCCAGAGACTGTGTTCTGCTGAACACCTGTCACTTATATAAATCAATCAGGACACATGAGAGGACACACAGGAAGCATGCACCTAAATTATTTCACCTCCAGAACTGGACTGGCTGACAAGTTTTGAGTGACAGCAGACAAACTCTGCGCTCCACAAATCAGATAACAGGAATCAAAACATCAATTCCAGAAAATCCTGAAGAAAACCTGCTTTAAATTTCAATCAGCAGCAGAGTATCAAACAGGATGAGCAGGAAAAAATGGATGAAAGAGGTTGTGATTAAGAGCTGGATGGATTTGTTGGTGTCCTATCACCCCCGCCTAACCTTTAGCTGCTCCTCGCTGAACCCCTGAACCTGGTTTGGCCACACACAAGCTCTCCATCAGCAGAGTCACGACCACGCTTTAACCTGCTCCAGTGTTTTATACACCTTCAACATTTAACAATCTCTTTGTGAGCCTGACAGTTTTGGTGTTTTTTACGTGCTTGGTCCAGTTTCTTTGGCGATAAGATCTCATGAAAGCAGTTAATGACTCCAGTAGTGGTAAAATTTCTACATTTTCTACATAAAAGCAAAATAATATGGTATAAGGTCCAAAAATGGGAATATTAAATAGGAAAAAGTCAATTTAAGTCACAGGTTGGAGGTTAACAATGAGGTGAGTCCAGAATTCATTTTGCATAAAGCCTGCAGGTTTATTGGAAGGAACGTGAGGTGAAAAATCCCCAGGGCCTCATTCTAGTCAGTGCCTTTTATCTGAATGGAGAAACTCTACACAGTAATAAGTCATTCATGAAATGTGTACGCTTACCCAACAAGGTACAGCAACAAAACATGCCCCAAGTTAGCCAAATATGCATATGCAGAGAGATTCTGTTACTTTTAAAACATGAGTAATGAGTATAATTGTTTCCCTATTGTGGACAGCACTGATAACCTAAAAGCAGGTGTGGTTTGGAAAAAAAAAATCATGATTATTTATTCTACAGTGGTGCAGCTCAACCTCTGAATGTCTTCGTCGCAGAAACATCAGCGCCTGATTACAGCAGCTCTGGTTTTCATCCAAGCAAAGTTAAAATTTCCTCTCTGAAGTGTTGTGATAACTGGAGCTTTCGTCACCTCTGAATTACACCTGTACAGAAAAGAACACCTTCATTTTTCAAAAAATGTGGTTTTTCCAACAGCTGTCACAAGTCCTTGTTTTCTTACACTTTGTTTTACAGGGTAATTATCAAAAAAGTGCTGAGTGGGTCTGCAGGGCTGTTCACTCTGCTGCATGACATGTCAATCTAATAAAAAGCCAGAGCGACAAACACGCCTTAAAGCATGAAATTTAATCACTTATTTTATTATTTTTACAGCAGCAAAGTTATGGAAGTATGCACTTAGTAAGAGGAATGTTTCAGTGTGCAGCTGGGTTCAGGAAAAATTACATCTGAACCACAGCAATACAAATCCATTTAAAACAAATACTTTAAGTTAAATTGTTCTCAGTTCAGATGAGATTCAGTAATACTGAATCTAAGTAACAAGCTTAAAGATTGGCATACATATCAATCGTTTTCATCTGGGTTTATCATGCAGTTCAATGCTTTCATCTAAAAATTTATAAAATATAGAAATATTAAAGATTGCTTCCCATAAACTGAAAAAAGTGTCCTTCAGTCTCCACATACCAAACTCTGAGAGGAATGTGTCGATTAGCCGGCTGGTGATGCCCGATTCTGCACCTTGTCCAAATTTCATGGTAACTTTTGTTTGATGGGGTCACGCTGTGATATATCCTTACAGCCGCGACCTTTGACACGGCGGTCTCTGGTGACCGAGCAAAAACGGTGACTGAGTGATCCAAACACGATGTGGGATCGCAGCCAGAGATTTGCTGTTGACAGTCAGAAGACATGTTGGCTCAGTTTTGTCACACAAAAGGCTTTAATTTAATTTGGATTAACACAAGAAAAAGTGTGAATCAAACCTGAAAGTAGCCTTTTTCAGTCACACAGGGACAAAAAATGAGGCATTACGTGTAATTAGAGGTTGACTGGAAGGGAAAAAGAAAGCAAACAGGGTTAAACAAATGACAGGTTTCACTTTTTAAAAATAATATTAACATAAATGACTTTCAACACACGCAAAGCAACGTGTGTTAGACGTGTGCTAACTGATCCAGGTCATGGTTCCTCTTATGCAAACACGTGTTAAATTATACCATTTATCAACTCATTTCATTTATCATCATCATGAATCACATCATTTACCAGATATTTCATAGCATTAAAAAAACTGTATCATATTAAAACTACAAAGACAGGAAATATTTCTATTGGTGACAAAATAAAAGACTTAATTCTTGCTGTTGTGTTCTGTAACCTCCCAGTGAGTCATATCTCAGCAGGTCTGAGATCCAGGTTTTAAAACCATCCTTCCCTGTTCTGTGAATATGAATCAGAAGAGACCAAAAAGCTGCTGTTGTGATGCTGTTTGACCTAATGAGCATGTTGTGTTACGGCCTCAGGCTCTCATCTCTGTTTAAGTCATAAGCACTTGATTGTTGGGCTCACTGGTTTATGTGTTTTGGGGGAGCAGGGGTGACAGGAAACCAGCTTAATCCATCAGGATCAGTTTATTAAGCCCCAGACAGATTCAATTAAAGGAAAAAATAATTACCTTTGTTATAATAACACAGACACTTAACCGCTCACAGCTATGTGTGCAAATACTTGACAAAATGAGAGGAGTTGCATCGTTGTCCTGATGTTCGTCCTAAAAATTGTGCAGTGGAGATGTAATATGATCATTTTAAACATTGAAAGCAGGAAACAAATGTTGCTCTCAGCACTTGTTATGTGATAAAAATATCTGCCTCAACCTGAACTGAAACAAAACGTTAACTGCTTTCAAATTAACATTGTTTACTTGTTCAATTGCATCTAAGTCTTACCACACAGCCTGAGCCAGCTGCGCAAATATGAACCTTTCACCCAGGGGGGCGTACAGCTTTCATCAAGAGCCCTGTGGCAAAGAAGAGACAGCTAATCTAGTTAGTGTCAAAACCTAAAAATGAAATTCATGAAATAGGGACTTATTATTCCAGGACAATGGATGATGTCTAAAAGAGCCTCAACTAGCCTGCTAATTTCTCCTAGAGGGGGCTGGAGAATGACAGTTTAACATATTATGAAGTTCAAACAAACATAGAAATTATATTTTTGATTTTCTTCAAATGTTAAGACAGACAGATTACAAGCACATTTTTTCACTCAAGTACTGGATGTGTTGATAATAGTAATTCTAAGGGATAAAAAAAGAAAGAAACTTCAATGAGTAGTGGATGTGAAAAGATGAATAAAAGTATGAGGGAACTAAATTCTATCTCTTCATTTCTTAAGGTGTTTTTTTGTACAGTTATAGGCTGTCAGTTGAATTATGTTTCACCACATCTAATCCATATAAAAAAAAGCAAATGTACTTTTATTTCTCAATCCTGTTAAACCTGCAGGTCAGCTGTAATTGTTAAGGAGGCCTTGAAAGCAAATATTTAATGTGTTCTCCACAGGGCTCCTCATAGTAAAACCTTGACATCTTCACCAGCCCACGTTGTTAAAGCTCCAGTAAGACTTAAAATAAATCCAAGAAGTCATTTGTGAGTAATGCCAGATTTAATTCCTGTGCCTGTGTGTGTGTGTGTGTGTGTGTGTGTGTGAGTGTGTGTGTGAGTGTGAGTGAGTCATCAGACAAATAAAAGAATGCAGACATTTTCATTGCTGATTGGTCTCTCTATAACTATTCTTCAAGTCTTCTTTAATGGGATTGAAGTGAACTGAATGGCTTCAACAAAACGGCACACACCTCCATTCAGCTCACATTTCAATGACCTGCCAACATCTGAACAGTGGACTATCACAGCTTCTTGACCACTGCACGCCTCCTGATTGGTCGGGAGTCCTCGTTAATAGCAGCCAGACTTTTGTAAAAGAAAAGAGGTGAGAGAAATCCTTTAAAAAAGAACTTTTCTTTTACATTCACCTCCCAGAAATCTCTTTTCACTGCAGATTTGAGCCCTGTGTGAAGAGTTTTAGGTTAACAAAGTCCTATTAGGCTGCAGACACAAGGCTGCTGGAAACTTCCTCTTCTCATATTAACTTACACAGAGAGGTCCGCAACAAAAATATGTCTGAATGCATTTAAATAATTTCTAGGTTTTGTTTCCACACTCATTCTTTGACACGATGCAAAACCAAAAAAATTAAACTTGTTGCATAGATAAGATGCACCGCTGCATTTCAGACAACATAAAGAAAAATACCTAATTCAGCAAAAACATACAAACTGCCCCTTTATGCACTTGTATACTGTATACTGTATGATTCTTTCATAATTGCCATAATAAAAATACTATCACTCAATTCTTTGTTGTCCAAAATAAATGATGAAAACATGAACTTGCTGTTACTGAAAAGGTAAATACTGGTATTGTCAATGTTTTTGCACAAACTGCTTAAACAAATAGGACTTTGTTGATTCTATATCCTGCATATCAGAACACTGACCACTGAAGAGGGTTTAGAATTGTCCCTTGAGAGGTTGAAGTGTCACGAGCAAAAATGTGACTCTTTTTCTCCTGTTGTTTATGTGACTGGTGTATAATTGCACATCTAAAAGCATAAAATGTTGTTCTTATTTGAGAATAGCATTGGATATTTATGTATCTCCACTTCTATTTCACTACTTTCCATGTGGGGTGTTTATGTTTCCTGACTATGATCATTGCTCCACTTATTTAGAATTGATGGCAAAGATGCAAAAGTGAATTTATCTAAATGTTTCTGATAAATTCACAAGATAAATTTATAATTGCACAAATAACAAACTGAATTTGCCTTTTGTTTTATTAAAAGTCACACTGCATTATTTTTGCAGGTTTGCATGCATTCACAATTTGCTATGAAAACTATTTTTATTATAAAAATGCCACAACAACATACATTTTTGCTCTGCAGTATTTTCTTGAAAGAGTATTTATTTTCTGCAGAATGGACACATAATGCAGCCAAGTGTATATGTATTTTTTGGCAACACCTGCTCACAAGAGCAGAGTGCTGACTCCTCAGTGAACATGTGTGACACGCTTTTATTTTACGAGCTTTAAAGCATAAAAACAACATAGATCAGACTTGCTCAAGAGTTCAGGCCACATGTGGAGAAAGTTGAAAAGAGAAGTGGCGGTGGTCATTCTGGCTACTTCAAAGACCACCCATAATTGGACTGAATGTCTGTACCAGCTTTAGACCTTATTCTTTCCCAGCACTGCTCTTTGAAAACAGCTATGACTAAAACTATCATAGTCATTTGTGCTGATTATGGTACTTCCACCAAATCAACTATAATAATAACGATAATTACACACGATTTAGAATTTGAATTAAATTGCATGTTTTTGGTTTGAATCATAAAAACATCATCAAAGTCATTTCAGTTCAGTCTCTTTTGATTCAGAATGTTTGCATAAAGTTTCATCGCAATCATCCAGTTCCTCTAAATGTATTTATTGTCCCAAAGTGAATTAATATGTTACAATAATAATTTCACTCCTCTGAGCTGAGTCAGATAGAGAGCCATTCCTGACGTTTTACATCACTGATTGAGATGCCTGTACATTTTATTGCTCCTTGTGATGATCGCTTTCCAACATATATATTTTACACCAATAAAGAGCCTTGAATTCCAGATTGGAAACTCCAGTCACATCAAAAGCTGTTTTTTGAATAATGGCAACCTTAGTTTTATGAGGGGATATGCAGGGATTTAAAATCATCGTTCCACCTCCTAAAAAGAGTGAGCTCACTGTCGCTGCACCTCCACACCAGTGAGTTAATGAGGAACAGAGCGTGGTTACAGTGTCTAATCAGAGCCAGCTCTGGAAACAGGCCTTAAGCTGGAAGTTCATTTTTCTTCCTCACCTCTTGGTACTTTGTCTTTCTTCTACATCATCTGCAGCCTTCTTTTCCTTTCTCTTTACCCGTCATTGACTCTGCTTCCTGTTTTCTCTGATTTCTGTCCACTCCTTTACACCACATACTCATTTGTTACCCTCTGTGCTCCGCATGTTGGTCACATACATGTGTTGCTGTTAGTAAACGTCCAGGAGGCCTCTGATCACACGGGTTGTTAGGAAAAGCAGAGGAGCAGAGGCTAATGCCTTTAGGCTAACAAATATGTCAACACATGCTGCACAGGCATTCGCAAATATTAATTACACAACTTTTTATGTCCTGCAAAAAATAAATCAAATTTTTAATGTACAGAATGATGTTTGTCTCTGTTTGCAGGTTCATGTTACTGTGTATTCTGGCACATGCAACCCAGTCTGCACACATAATCCTCTTCATGTTCACTTATGCCCTCGTGACAAATGGACCTCCATTTCCCAGCTTGGGAATTCCTTCAAAGGCACCGTGCAGGATGAATATGGCGTGTAACAATATCTCATATTTGTTCACGTGAAAGGAGACAAGATAATTTGTCTTTGCTCCTCTGGCTATGCCGTTTCCTCATTCTGATTAATAGGTCTTTGATTGCAACCACAGCCTGGAGCACAGGGATGCACAGCTACCTACTATTACACCCCGCTAAGTTACAAAGAAAACACATAAAAGTGACAGTGATGTTTAAGATGCTCAATTATTCTGAGTGGCAGCTGTAGCCTCCCTCCCTAAATGCACTTTAAGTGGTTTATGCAGTGACCTGGGCATGGTAAAGCAGTAAAGAGGCAGCAGCTGTGACGTTACGGCTCAGCGGAGGACTGAGAATAGAAGGACTATGGAGGGGGGGAGTTGTCTCAAAAGAGTGGCAGAGGGTAAGATGTGGCTAAATCGAGGTAAATTGCTGTCACATTGTCTCTTAATATGTCTTTTGCACTAAGCAAATGTATGCACGAAACAGACTGTGTTTACTGCATTTTGCAAATGTAGAATTTCATTTTCTATAAGTAAGAATGTATAAGTCTTTGATGAGTTTCTGATTTTTATTCTGCAGATTTCTCTCTGAGGATGCGGCGCTCTTTAAACCACACGTAAAAAGTGCTGCTAATTTGGATAAAACATTGATGCTAAAAGAAAATCTATTCTGGGATTATGTTCAATTTGATCTTTACCCTAATAAGAAGTCAGGATTATTTTAAACATGGTTGATTTTATAATTGAAGAAGACATTTGAATGAATTTAACCAACACCTATTTCTACATGTCACATGCTCAGCTTAATGACCACTTCTCAACAAAGTGTGAAGTTATACAGCAAATACATTAGGATTAGGTAGTCACCTAAAATATAAATGTTTTATTGAACAATGCGAGAGACAAAGAGAGTAAAAAAAGAAGGAGCTACATGGGGAGAGGTTTGTGCGTCGCTGCTTTTGTCTTAGATTAAACATGTGGCTAGGACTGAAGCATGAATGGAGCACACTGTTTGTGTTGTGGTTTTCAGTTTCAGTGACAAAATAAACTACACAGAGCTTTAGCTTGTGAGAAAAAGTGTGTTCGGGTATGTGCATCTGTCCTTGTATTAAATGTGTGTTTATGTAGAGTTGCAACACGGTAAAACCCGGGCAGACATTATGTTTCTGTATACACAAGTTCTTGGTTGGCTGATTGCAACTTATGCAGGGTTGAGAAACGTCGGTGAAGGAAGGAAACCAAGCTGACGTGTTTAGCAGATGAGATTAAAACCAGGACATTTTCTATGGAGTTTCAAGAATTATCTTTTCAACATGTCTTAGGAGTGAATTTTTATATTTTTGAGTCACTGAAGATGATGAATCACAGCTGGATTCCTCTCTTTCACACAAAAAAAATCCCATCCTAAGTGAGCAGCAACAGTATTTCATCACACTTCAGTAGTGTTACTGTGAGTGTTAATGTGTCTCTGAGCTGTTTCTCGGCCCTGCCGGGGCAACGTCGCTGAAGCAGCTGAGTGGTTTTTGTTCCCGTGGTCAGTCAGCGCCAGGTGTCAAACTCAATGGATTCACCATCAGTCAGTGAGCCGCTCAGCTCTAAACCATCTGTGTTTCATGTGGTCCTCGATGGCACAGACTCACAGCTGAAAAGATAAAAAAAGAACTGACACTTGCTTTAAATCTGACTTTATGGTGCCGTGTAAAGTGAGCCGTTTTTCACTGCTCCTCATAGAATATCAGAACACAAACACACTTCTGTTTCTTGTTAATTTGACAGACATCTCTGGCGTCTTAACTGCAGGGGAAAGCAGGAAGACACACTTACATCTAGTTTACAACGAGAACTAAAAAAAAATGCAACCAACTTTTAGAGTCAGCCTGAAAAAAAAAGATATTGTTCCTTTTATATTTTGGTAGATGTGATAAGATGAGACAGAAAACATGTTTTTTTTTTCATGTTGTATTTGAATACATTTAAAACTGCCCATTGTTTGGACCATTGTTTTCCCTTTTGATTCAACATCTATGGCTTAAGACTTTGTTGACAGCCTATTGAAACGGTCCATATGGTGGCGTAGAGTACAGGTCTGGTGACTCTCTAGAGGATGTGGAGGAAACCAGACAAAAGGCTGAGCCAGCAGACCCTCAGAGCTTCAATGAAGCACTGGTCGATCTCCTACTGGGACCAGTTGTCTGTATGTCCTCAAACCAAAGTCTGATCTATGGAAACTGGCAAGTCCACCATAATACGTTCAGCCATCCATACCCCAGCCCCCCCGGGCCAAACAGTCTCTTTAAAAAGTGAATGGCGCTTGAGGAATGTTTAACAAGGAGTTGGCATGTGACAGAATGTGGTTTTCCTCCTCGTCACCAACAGCATGCTGATTTGTTGACGGACATGAGGATTTAATATGTTTTCTGCTTACATAGAAAGACGTCAGGAAAATGTCTCTAAGGTGTTGTAATGATTAGACTTATGATCTCTACATAATACCACAGTAATAAACAGTATTATGGATTTTTGTGTGCATGAAAAAAATGCAGACATTTCATTTTGTAATCAGCCAAGAAGGCAAAAATGTGCTACTGTTTGCTTGTTTAAGTGACATGCATGACATGAGATTAAATGCTCCTTGTGAAAGAAAACAAAAGAGAAACTTGAAATACCAAAATGTAGATTTTATTTTAGGAATGGGGGGGAATTCTGCAACTGTTTGAGGTCTGAGTGTGTAGAAAGGTTGACGCTGAAAAATAGAAGGGCGGCTCAAAGGTCTACTCAGCAGATATCAGTAATAGAGGAAAAACTAAAGTTCCATATGCAGTTCAAGGAAAACTGGGAACTGTCTGACCTCTCAATTATTTTAAAAAATGCTATTCAGTCTTGTTTTCCATAACAAAGACAAACCTTGCATTTATACTCCAAAGTCTTCCATGAATCTTCGTCTCAGCTTCATTTGTTGACTTCATTGATGTTTTAAAACTAAATGCTGGAGCCAAGACCCGCAGTTTATCCTTGCAGTGCCAGCCCCTGTTCACAGCAACAATGAAACCACCCACATCCATGAGACCCGCATCCTGACGGTCTCCATCCCAATGCAGTCCGTTGGAACTGAGTTCAGCATGTACAGTAAATGCTTCTGTCTGCAACCAGCATCTAACTGTGATGTTGTTTCATCTCACAAATTCAAAAGAAATGTTTCAATGAAATATTTTCTACTTTTCTGTATTGTTGGCTGAGATGCACACACAGGAACAGAGCTTTAGAATAAAGCATGAGTGTTAGAGATGCAGAGCTCTAATTTAATATTTTTCCTCTGTATAGATTTCTTCTATTTTTGCTTTTTAATCAGAATTTAATGTTTTAGATCAGCAAAGACATTTTAATATCAAAGATAACTTGAGTAAATCCAAAATACTGTTATCAAAAGATTTATTCTTTTAAAAAAGCCCTCCCAACCGTGAAAAAGTTAATGACCTTCATTTATTCTCAAATGAAATGCCATTAATGAACAAATCCACATTCAAGCCTGTAAAAATCACTTCAATAGAACCTCCTGACAGCATGAAGTAGGCTAAAAGATCTCAAATAGAAAAATATCATGCCCCATTCTAAAGAAATCCAAGAACAAATGAACCCAGAACAACATCTAAAGTTCTGCAGGTCTTTTTTGGTTAAAGTTAAGATCAAAAGTCATGATTCAACAATAAGAAAGAGACAAAGGGGCAAAAATGGCATCATGTGAGCGTTCCAACGCCAAAATCTCAGCTGACTAAAATAATACAAAGGGTTTGTTTCTCAAGGTTTAAGTTTTCAAATCATCATTTAAAAACAACATTCTGTATTCACTCAGTTAAAATTAGTTTTTTCCACATTTGTTTTCTGTTCTGACATATAGTTTGGCAAAATAAGGGGGGAAACATATTTTTACAGCACTGTACATTAAAGCGGCTCTCTGGATTATTTTTCTCTGTATCAAAGTTTTCTAAATGTTTTAAATGATATTTCAGGTCTAAACTATGATCTATGGGTTGAGTTCCACAACATCTATCATTCTGATGAAGACCCTCCTTCCTCCTAGAGACCCCTTTCCATTTTTTCTTGCCGCCGACATTTTTCAGCCAATGAAATTCAAATGTCTGCATTCTCTCAACATGCACGCGCATCGACCAAACCTGTACCAGTAGGGGGCGCTGTCGTACAGGACGCTCCGTGTGTTTCTCTGCCGTCTCAGCCGTTCACTGAGGACTCACAGCTCATTTCTACTAAAAACCTACCCATTCTCCAGCTAAAGACGGGTTTATTTTTATTTTTAAACCTTTCACCTCACAGAATGGCAAGGCTTGACAGGATTATGCGTTTATTTTGGTCAGAAAGTTCATCCAGGGCCGAGTCAAGTTCAGCTTCAGAGTCCAGCAGCAGCTCTCTGCTAACAGAGCTAATATCAGAAGCAGCAGGGACAGAGAGGGCTCTTCAGACCCTCGTAGTATTGTTGGAATAAGATTGTGAACTGTGAGTGATTGAACCCTACACATTGAGCGGTACAGTTCATGTCCGAAGTATATGCGCCGCGTGCACGCGCGCACACGCGACCGGACGCGCGTGTCGAGATGTTTTGAGGAGGAGCCTTTGGACGCTATAGATTCAAAAACTGCTCTCTTGATAAAATCCTCCGGAGTGCCGCTTTAATGTTATATAGTTATCCAAACATTAGTGGCAACTGTAAAAAGTTCTGGAAGACACCTGCTCCTGAACTTCAGAGGAAAACCTGCCATGTGATTTGAACCTTCAGTGAATATGAGGCTCTTTGAGAGGACAGTAATAAATGTTTCACACAGAGAAACAGGAGATGCACCCCTGGAGTGAGATCTCACTAGCAGACAGACGGACAGATGGGCCAGAAAACATACCCTGTAACTCAAAAATAAAGTGGACAGGTGTGAGTAACACATAACAGGTCCAAATCCAAATTATAACCATGAATTTAAAATACAGTGAAAATGTTTTCAGTTTCGGTTTTTAAAAAAATCCCAAATTCTTGTGAAACATTTTACGAAAACAGTCTTGAGGAAAGAACCGATTCATTTCAAGAAAAATAAAAACCGCAGTCTTGTTAATTCAAGAAATAGTGAAACAATTGGGCAAGAAGATGTTCTGCCAAATGTGCTTATGTAACCACAATACAACAGTTCATTCACTTCATTAGAAGAGAATAAATCTCTCTGATTGTGACAGAAATGTTGAAATACTTGGATGTGCTCTGATTTCTCTCCCAGGACATGTCACAGGTTGTCACCCATTTACAGCTTTCATATGTGGGTGTTTAGAAGAAATCATTTCCATTTGTGTGTGTGTGTGTGTGCGTGTGTTTGTTCTGACACAATCTCTTACATGTTTTTCTTTAAGAAATAGAAGAAAAGTGACTATAAAGGTGATTTTCTTTTCATCCTGTGTGAGAGTTGAGCAGGAACACTTTGATCTGAAAGCTTCTGGTCTTAAATTTCACCTCAAGCTGAGAGAACTTTACACAAATATGTTGGTTTTTACTCTGATGCACTTTGATTGTTTTGTCATTATCTTTTTAATGCACACACACACACACACACACACACACACACACACACACACACACACACACACACACACACACACACACACACACAGATATTTAGAGGCAGTTTTGTGGCCTGTGAGATAAGTCAATATGTCCTTTCAGCTGTCAACTGATTTTCCCTGAGTGCATCTCCTGTCTGGTCTCCATGGATCCATTTATTACAACACTTAGATCCTAAATGCAGATGCTTTGCAGAGACATAAAATTACCAGATAATTAAACAGAAAGTCAATCAAATGGATATTCTCTTTGCAACTTGCAAAAAGTTTAATTAAAGAAGCGGTAAACCACAAGCGCAAAATATAATCCTTCTCCTTGAACTCTTTTTCTAATGTGTTTTTATGATAAAGTGTGCTGTCAGCAGGATGTATGCATTCCCACAGCTGTTTGATGAAAAGATATGTCTCAAATAAAGAAAGAACAGAAAATACCAAACCAACCACTTATTCACATTATTCACGTTGCTCTGAGATTCAGACAGAAATGTAGCAAAACACATCATCCGTCTGTGTAAACACAAGGCTTTGTGATGCTCTGAGTGAGGGGTTTCAGATTATATTTACATTGTGGAATTCCTTTTAGTCTGGTTGTGAGTGTTTGACTGAAAATACAACAATTAAAAAAAATTACATTTCAAGTAATAACATAAAAGCATTTAAGGATTTAAGAATACACACCTGACAGGATGGTTTATAACCCAACACCTTGAAAGTTCCCATTTAATTGTATTATTGCACGCTGCTGTTTGAGCAGGAGGATGAAAGCCAAACGTCTGAAGACTAACATCTGCATCCCGTTTAATGCTCCAATAATGTCCTAAATGGTTAGAAAACACACACACACACACACACATTTATGCACACACGCGTGTTCAAAGACTGGAGACTTTGCACAAAAACAACACATTAATTGGGAATTTGCGTAAACAGCAGAACAATTTTGCTTGCTTCCAAAACACAATCTGGAAGGTGTCTGTTTGTTTCTATATGCCACTAATTTTATTTATTGGAACCATCAATGTAACAGAATGAGTGAAACCCCCATAATAACCTGCACAGAAATGTGTCATTTTCTTCATTTTATACACAGAAAACAATCAACAACATCAAAATCTAGTTGGCACATAATTATAGGAGGAATTTATATTTTGTAGTTTATGCATTAAAACTCCTCTTGACATGCGCGTGCAGTGGTGATAGAGTTTTGGCACATTTGGAGCATGATTTTTTGTTTTTTGAACTAGCTCCATCAAAATAAAGTTTTTTTTAAACAAAATAAAAGCACCAAGTGACAAACTGCTGGAACAGTTTCTGTATTTTATCACTTGCTGCACTTTTCCACAAATCAGAAGCTTTTATTCTTTAATCTACCGGAAGTCTACTCCTTCTCTTGACGCAGCTTGACCTGAGTGCGTAATTTAACACCCTGCCAGCACCCCGTTTGTCACAGTTCCTCTGGACTTTACTCAGAACGGTTTCGAACCTCGGACATTTTTAATGCAAAATGGATGTGAAGCTGCTGGCTTTGATGGCTGCGCTGACGATGGTGATATACACACCTGGTTGTCAAGGTATGGAGGCTATTTTATTATTTGTGGTGCAGCTTGCACTTTGATCTTCTAGAATATAATGCAAAAACGTAATTTAATAATAAATGTATTAGAGAGTGTCATAAAACAGTTTTACTTTTTGCCTTGCGCTTTGTTGCACTTAAAATAATCATCAAAACATGAATTGATTTATTCGTGCAAATTTAATGATTTAGTGACTGAACGCAGACAATTTGGTTAAAATCTATTCGCTCTATAACTTTATTTGTATTTTATGTAGAAATGTAGCCTAAAGTACACTTAAATTAGACAATTTGTCTGCTTGAAGTGTTTATTTTTAAGATAAAGGGCTTTTTTTCTGCTGTGCGCGTCAAAGAGCCAACAGGCTGCACATGTGGCTCCTGCAGCATTGATCCACGCGCGTGTTTGTTCTGCTTTTTGTTTTTCTTTAATTACGCACAAGGGATGCAGCCTGCGAGGCGTCGCTGGTCACCAAACTGATGCGCGTTTCGCTTTTTATCATGGTACCGCAACCAGGTGTTAAGCCCAATTTGCATTTGGTTTAATCTGCAGCGGCGCGTCTCAACATCTGAGACCCGCAGTGAAAGATGACAGCGTCTCCTTTAGTCTGCCACACAGTTCAGAAAATGTTATTTATTATTTGGTTTTAAGGGAATCTTGTCATTCCGAGAAAAATATAATAAAGAAAACGTGGTTTGATTTATTTCCCCACATTAATCAGCCATGAACATTTCTGTTTATAAACCCAAAAGCTGAAGCTGTAAAGAAAAGAATGCACTTTCATTATAAAGGACCACACAGTTACTCCTGAAAGAGCTGGGTGCTTTTGATCTGCAGAAAATCACTCTCCTCTGTGTGTGATCTGAGGGAAATCAGATGTTCAGATATTACACTGAACGTTTCAATCAGTGTGGGTCACAATGCAAATGTCAAGACCCAACAGGAAAAGACTAATGAGCTGTAAAAGGGCTCTAAACCCATCAGAACAGAGCAGGAGCTGTTGATTTTTAAGCGGATAGTCCTGTATTCATGTTTAAGCTTGTCAGTTTGTCAAAGGGGATATTGTATATCCCTTTAATTTGTTTGCTGGAAGACTTTTGTCTCATTTAATGGTTTAATGTTTAATCTTGCTCTTCTTCAGTAGAACAATTGTAATCTTTACACTTCCAGAGCAGATGATCAGTTTAAGCTAATCAGTTTAGCTGTAAACAGGTTTTCCTGTGGGTTGTTTTGTTCAACTATCTCTTTGCTTTTGCAGCAAAGCCCATCAGTCTGGTTGAGCGCTGCTACTGCCGTTCAACCGTTAACAGCGTCCCACGAGGATACATCCGAGAGCTCAGGTTCATCCACACACCGAACTGCCCCTTCCAAGTGGTGTAAGTGTTGCTTTATCTTAATGCTGAGTTCAAAGACGACACGTTTCTCTGAAAACTCAGACAGTTTTTCTTGTTTCTGAGCATTTCTCACCATCAATCTCTGAGAAGTGACAGGTCAGAGAAAGGAGTTACGCATGCATATGTACACACACGCCTCTCTGTCAATCGCCCACACACACACACATAAGCAAGAGCTTTTATTCTCCAACTCATCCACAGGAAATGCTCATTTTGAGTAAGGGTGAACACGAAAAGAAGGTTTCAGTATGAGAACAATAATCTTGGGTTTTGTGATTCTGATTTTGAGGATAGTACACAGCAGCACATCACAATAAGGTCAGTTAAAGACAAAAGAGCTGCATCAACCCTCAGAGGGGAAATATATTCACATTTAATAAACTTTATTTAATTAGTTTTATTGTAGGAACTGCAAGAGTAGAAATTTCAATGAAAATGTTCTTTACACGTGTCAAACTAACAAGGCAGTGTGACTTCAGTCTGTTTGATTAGAGTGTTAGAATACCCACTTAAAACTGATCGGGCATCATTCACTCTTTCATCTTTGGTTAAGTTGTTTTTCTTTTCCTTTTTCTAAACAGCGCCAAGCTGAAGACAAACAAAGAGGTGTGTGTGAACCCTGAGATCCGATGGCTGCAGCAGTACCTGAAGAATGCCATCAATAAGTAAGAACCAACAATACAATACACGACTCTAGCTAGGCTTAGAGTAAGTCATTTGTAGCTCTGTCAAAACACCTCTCACCTGTAAGGAATTTAAAGCACATAATAATAATAATAATAATAATAATGCACTTTTCACTAGAGAGCTCTGAATTGCTCAATTTACTTTGGTGCTCCAACCAGAAACATGCAGCTACACGACTAAGTGGGAGTACAAACTAATTCCACTTGAACACAAAAACAGTGGACAAGATGTGGGATGATGCATCAACATTTAACCCACTTTTAATCTGTTCTTACTCTTAAATGCACCTGTTGGGTTGTTTCTGTTCAGCACTGTTCATGCAAGAAGTACATCTGCTTTAATTTGTTTTCTAAAAACATTTCTACTTGTAGTGTATTTATGTGGCTGCATGGTGGCGCAGCTGGTTAGCACTGTTGCCTCGCAGCAAGGAGGTTGTGGGTTCGCATCCCGGCTCTGCGGCCTCTCTGCGTGGAGTTTGCATGTTCTCCCCGTGCATGCGTGGGTTTCCTCCGGGTACTCCGGTTTCCTCCCACAGTCCAAAGACATGACTGTCAGGCCAATTGGGCTGGTAAATTGTCCTTAGGTGTGAGTGGGTGTGTGGTTGTTTGTCTCGTTCGTCTCTGTGTGGCCCTGCGATGGACTGGCGACCCGTCCAGGGTGTCCCCCGCCTCTCGCCCCTTGACCGCTGGAGATAGGCACCAGCTGCCCCGCGACCCTCTGTGGAGGAATAAGCGGCTACAGAAGATGGATGGATGGATGGTGTATTTATGTCCTGCAGAGACTTCAGCACATGCATGAACTTGAAGATTTCAACAGAACAAAATAAAACTTCTTGATGCATTTTATGCATCTAATGCTAAATAAACAGTTTGATCTTAAGGTTGATGTTAAAGTTTGAGACTGTTTCCCTACTTTAAGGAGGAAGTTGCTTTATTTAAAAAAAAATGGCACCAAAAAGTTCAAACGAGGGAATCAAGTTGTCATTTGTTTGCAAAAACAAAAAGAAAGAAAAAAAGTAAATCAAAAACTAAAGTACATAGACATAAATAATGCATTAAATGTAAAAATATATCAGTTTTTGTCATATTTTACTCAAAACACACTGACTGATGTGTCCTTGGTCCATCTCAGAGATAACTGGGATGTATTTTTGTTTTATTTCTAAGGTGTGAATTTCCTTCTGCGCAACAATATTTGTTGACAATAAATCCAGACCCGACATGTTTCCTATGACACATTCACCCAAACGAGAGTCAAGCTTATTTTTATAATGTATAAAAAATGTGCACAGTTGCAACTCACTCGTTTTTCTTGCTTTTAGAACAGTAAACAAAACTAAATTCTCTTGTTTTAACCCTCACACTGTCTTAGGGGGTCAAATTGACCCCACATGAATAGAATACTTCACAGGCCCCAAAATAAAGACAGTGCGAGGGTTAAATCCTGTATAATTGTGGAAGAGCATTGTTTCATAGTGGGAATAAACAGCCCGCCCATGTTCAAGTGTTTATGATGTATACAGTTTATGCAGAGGACTGTGGTCATCACTCAGCAAACAAATGCTCTGCAAAAGTGTTTTTGTTAAATATGCAGTAAATCAAAAACTAGATGCAAAATTAAAATGAGATTTAATAGGTTAGAGGTTCGGTTCTTGATTATGGGTTCAAAACATTTTGATCTTGCAAATGGGTTGCAGCTGTTTTTATTTGACAACCTGGAACAAGATGCATTCAGATTTCTGCCTTTCATTCATTGTGAAAATGATGTTTACTAGTTAACCTGTAATTATCCAGACTGGCATTTGGCTGAAGTTATTTTAAGTTTCAGCTCTCTGTTGCCATGCTTTCAACTCTGCTGTCTTCAATTTTATTTTACAATTTTAAATCAAATCCACTTTTCCTTTCCAGGATGAAGAAAGCCAAGCAGTTGAACTGAAATGCTTTCAGAGATCCTCCTGAGCCGGCACAGAGGATGTAGCCCATCTTTACAGATATGTATCACAAGGTCATCTAATATGTTGAGCAGCTGCAGCATTTTGCATGGAATGAAACTACAAATCTTCTCCACGAACACCAGTTCAACCGTCTGCTGTCCAACGTCTTGATCGTTGTCTTTCTCCACGTATTGCAAATATTACCGGTATTTTGTGCCAAGTGCCATTATATCTGTGAGTGTATGTCTTGCTAACATTATTGTATATACTTTTTGCTTTATGGACATTAAACAGTAAATAGGTATTTTTGGAGACACGTTTGTCCTTCTGGCCTTTCTACATTTTCATAAAAAGAGTATAAACTGGGACAGAAGTGTTTATAAAAAGGAGAAATTTATGTCCACAACAAACATGACTCTACGCCCCCTTTGAAAGCCAGGAAATTATAACTAATTCTAATGTTGGATCTGGCTCTTCAGGAAGGTTTATGTTTGCAAATTGGCTAAAATGGCAAACAAAGAATTGTTTCTGTCTCCACAAAACAAGTTTAAGTGAAATGGCCCCAAGATGTGCACAAGATCCTAATAAAGACTGCATTTACTGTGTTTTTGTGATAGAAATGTTGCTGCCAAAGGAGTCAGAGTATTTCCTGAGCAGTGCTGTGGTTGGGCTTTTGCAACTCTTGATTCACTCCTCTGCTTGTTCTTTCTTTCTTTCATTTAAAATAGAACATCTGGCTCCCAAAATGTTTTAATTAAGCAGCCAACGAGATAAAATTTACTGGAATCTTAAAGTTGAATCAGTTAACAAGAGGGGAGAGGAACAAATCTCAGCAGTGTGAGCCGGCAGTGTTTGTTTCAGTCTTGGTTGTATGAATGCACACATCTAAAACATGTGCACAACAGTTTTTATCACACCAATAAATCTGTTAGCTGCCGAGTAAATAGTCCCGAAAACTGATGATTAATAGATAAACGTGGACATGACTCCCTAGAGCTGTCATGCATATAGAATGCACCTTATATCTGATATATTCAAGTGTTAACACATTAACTTTTGTCATATTTTTATGTTTATTATTATTATTCTGTTTTGCTTTTCTAATCAATTAATGCGTAGTGGCATTAATATCTAATGGATCTTTATATCTGTTCATTTAAATCTCTTTGTCTTTGAATGTTACACAAAAGTTTATTTTTGTACTCGTTCACATGTATTTGTTACATTTAAATGAAGGAAATGTACTCTTATAACTGAGCCATCCAGTTTTTTTATTGTGAAATTTTTATACAGTTGAGTAAAAAACAAAGGCGAATTTTACAAAAACATCACAGTCTGAGTGTGTGCATTTCTTCTGTATAGTCAGACTTGTACCTGCTGATGCACACACACACACACGCACGCACGCACGCACACACACACACACAATCCTTGCTTGTGTGACTTTTATATTTAGTGTAAATCAAGAAGAACTGGGCCAAAATGCAGCTAATCTCACTGCACCAGCAGGTCAGAGGGTAAATACGTCTTTCATGTGAGAACGTGTTTGGCTTTACTCACATGGGCAAAATTAAAGGCAAGGACAATGATCCTGTTTGCTATTTAACTATTAACTCAACAAGCAGCCATTAGGAAAACATTAGCACTAAAAGGGATGAACTTTTAACTTCCCTCTAAGGGAATTACGTGAGGCCGAGCGCAGCAGAGATGTGCTGATTGAAACTTCAAGAAACGATAAAAGGATGTGAGTGGTGTCCCATTCTGGAAATGGAACACACCCAGTAGCTTTCTAACAGTTAGAAATATAAAATAATTCAAATTAATCACTGGATTAAAAGGCTGTTTTAAACTGATTTTGCTGCATGACTCTGCAGACTGAAACAGTAATGTGAAGATTGGGCAGCTTGTCTTTTACATTTGGAAACAATAAGTCAGTGATTCAATGATATTTGTTCACTGAATATTTCAATTAAACACTTAAAAAAACAAAAAAATGTAATTTAGTCTTTTATCACTGTGTCTCAGTTTATTGTTAAATACTAATGCCGACTAATCCATGTAGGCTGCACAGCAAAACAAACAAAAGTAAAAAAATTATCTGATCCAGTGCAATAGTTTGTAATAACACACAATGGCTCATTGTTTACCTGAAATCAGTGCCAACACCCACCAGTTAAACTATGCAGGTGTGACTGGTAACCATGAAGCATGAGGTAAAATGTCCATGCACTTTACATGCAAATGGAAAATTTTCAGGAAAATGCAAGAAAATATTTAGTATATCACTTAAAGCTTGTAAAATGACCTCATTTAGATCAAATGTGCACAGTCCGAGTAAATAAAAGATCCAAAGCACACGCACAAAGAGGTTTCACCACGATCTTTGCATAATGTGAGTTAACAGCATGGATATTAAATGAGCTGTGTCAAGGCACTAATTTTTCTGCACATCAAGTTTACTGAAGTGGAACGGGACATCATGAGTGTATGAAAACTTGGCAGATCAGCATCACTGATCCTCCTCGGTGCCAGGTGGGCACCAATCCTAAATAAACACAGTACAGGTCCGAACACCCAGCTATATTCATCACTAAACATGAGAGTGAAGCACTTATGCAAATATAATCTAATAGAATTTACCCCCTTGTGGTGGATGAAAGATACTGCAACTTAAGTCAACAGAAACTGTACAAAAGCAGCAGTAAGTTTTAAGTGTTTATTGATTTTTGCCATGTGGCAATCCTTTATGTTGATATTTATATTGGTGCTTTTAATATAGGTAATTACTGCCAAAAGTTTTTCATTCGTGTCTGCCAGTTCTGAAAACACAAAAAGTGAAATTCTGAAAGCAGTGGTGTCCTGCTAGAAGCACATGTGTTAAAAGAACTAAGCAAGAATTTCTTTTAAAGACCATTACTGAATTCACCCACAGACCCCCTGGGAAACTGGTCTTCCTGTGGGTTTGATTTGCTGTAACTTTGAAGATAACAAGACTTTGAAAGAACTAAAAAAAAAAAAAAACTAAAAAAAGAATCTTGAGTTTGAGAGTGAATGTGTTGTTAAATTCAAACAGCTTTATTAACACAAAACTGCATGCAAATATGCAGTCAACGAGCTTTTCCTATATGAAGCAGCCTCATAAAGCTCATTGACTGCATATTCACATTTGGTCTTTTGTTTGCAGTGCATGCATTTTGTGTGTGTGCTTTTGTTGCAGCTAATCATTGTATTGAGAATAAACAAAACAGAATCCAGTGGTCAAGACTATCTCAAAACAATCAAGCCCTTGCCTCACCACTTTGTGCTCTCTGCTGCTTTTAAGTTAATTTACATACATTTGCGGTCTTAGCCTTTACACCCAAACCCACTCTAAGCAGGAAGCCCATGAACTTTGGCAGCCGTGTTATTACCAGAGGCCATGTCACAGAACAATTTCCTGATGGGTTTTGGTGATCGACAGAATTGTGAACATTTTCAAAACAGTTTGAACAACAAAGAACCAGACAGACACTCATCACTGTGGTATTTACCAATGGCTGAGAAATGTACGAGACATATGAAATTCATATTCGGCGTTGCCTTCAAGATTCTGTTGAGGTTTGGAGCTCAACCACAATGTCAGAGGAAAAAGTGACACCTTGACAGATGAATAAAGATTTGTCTTGTGATATGGAAAAAATGACAAAGAAATTAGGGACGTGCTGAATATCTGTGTTCATTTAACTTATGGTGCAGAGTCACAGATTCCCTCCATATTTAGCTGTAAGGGTTCCCAGATGTTCAGTCAATGAAACTCCACTTATTGGTTATTCATCATGAATATGAAGCAGGAAAATATGAAATATCAGGGTGTCTGTGTGTGACATGGGGTAATGAGGGGTCAAAGAACGCCACTTTAAAAAGGTCTGACTGAACTTTTATACATGTTTAAATATAAATTCCTTTTTTAACTATAATATTGAACATAAATCTTATTTATAGAACTGTGTTTTTTTTTTTTTTTTTTTGTGCTGGAGTTGTGGACAAGATTTTATGCTGCAATAAACATTTTCTTAAGGGGGAGGGGAACAGTTTTGCTTCTACTTTTGATCTCCCATTGGGAAACTTGACATTTTTTGTTTCACCCCCTCTCAAATTAGCTCAGAGCACAAGGTCAGCTACTGAGGGGCAGATACTTGGTTGTCATGTGGAATTAATCTTTGCTTTTTTTTTCCAGTAGAAAGTTTGCTTTGAATTCTATGAAACAAAGCTTTAGGCTCAAAAATGTCACAAAAACAGACAAAAAGTCACAATAAAGGGATGTAATTTCATGTTTAACTCTGAAATGCAAACAAACACATTCCATACCTCATTTAATCATTTAAATCATTCTTAGTACTAATAATCATTAGCTGACAAACTATAACTGGACTAAAGAAAAAGTCTTTATGTGCATTATATACGTCTCATTCAAGAAAATGTTTATGAGAATTAAAAATATGTTCGGTTTTGTCAAATTTTATGTTTTAAACAATTTGACCAGGATTTTTGTGTCTTTAGGTTTTTATTTTCAACAAATTGTTGTCACGTTTGTTTTCTTCTTCTGTCCAGTGTTCCACATCAAAGTTTTTTTTTTACTTTTTATGTTTTTTAAATTTAAACCCAAAACCACTTCATTAAACTAAAATACACAATACCCAATTACATGAAAATGATGCACAAGTTTAACCCTTTAACGTCCACATCAAGAAAAAAAACACTAACAAAAGTTTCTGATATTTTTGATTATTTGAGGCAATAAGAGTGAGATATTATGTTATGTTATATAATGCAATAATAATGTTTAACTTTTTATTTAAACATCTTTGAATTATTTTTAAATTAGTATTTTTTCCCTCAGTAAAGTTCATGTATCAATAAGATGAATATGTGGTCAACCAGGCTGTTGAGCTGCCAACTACAGGATTAAAAAGTCAAAGACTTTTGACTGAAGGTGTCTGTGCTTCTCAGAACTGTAAAATGACAACATGTTTTCTTTCATTAGCACAGAATCTGTAATTTCTCATTACAGTGAATGCATCACATTGTTCTCCACTACAAAAACCAACCTTATCTAAGCTGTGTTCATTTTCTTTATCAATATTTAAACAATTTTTTTGCACGTCTGAAAAAATGTGCAACGTCTGCTTCTGCTCTGTCTCAACGTCTTCCTTGTTGCTGCGGCTCCCCCACCACACCCCCACACCGGCCCGCTGTCCCGGGGCGCTGAGCGCACCAAGTTCGTGCTCCCAAAGGGAAACATTAGAGGAGTTGTGGCTGTTCTAGTATCAGATGACTTGTTGCACATTACCACGACCCAAGTAATGATTTGTAAATGACCTGTTGATTGTTTGGAGGAAGGGGAAGGGGGGCACTCAGTGTTGTGAAATGTTCTAACACTCACTGCCAGTGACCCGGCAGAACATTAATCATAATTATGACAAAATGATTCAGCTGAACTTCTTAAAGGAGTCAACCACTGCGGCGGATGTTGAAAGTCGTCAGGCGGCATGGAGCTGCAGCGTCATGTGGGTGTCTGTTTGTGGCTAAACGGGGGACTAATAGAGGGGCCCCATGAGCCGGTAAAATGGCCCTCCTGCAGTCTCTCTAGCTTTCATGTGCTAATATTACCAAGGTTATAAGTCCCAGCACCATCCATCTCCACACAGATGTTAGCTCCGATGCTTTTTCCTCCACATGAGAACACCAGTTATGGTCGAATCTCCTTCAGTTTGTTTTTAAAAGCAGACAGCAAACATGGGGTGTTGGGTGTGGATGTGGCACAATAAGGGAATCATGCACTCAGCGGACAGTAGGAGGCCTCTTTCTGTGAGGCCCAACTTCAAACTTCACCCACATACGTATCGCACTCTGCGCTTCCCCTCATTCCCATTCTTTTCAAGATTATCACCCACATCATCTCTGTCGGATGAAGGATGTTTTGAACGTCAGAATGAGGCTCTGGGCGCCATGTGACACCCGAAGAGAGGGAAAATTAAGACCATAGATACTGTGACGAACTATACAAAAAAAAAAGACACAATTATGCTATTATCCTGAGAAGAAGCCCACATGCTGTCCTTCCATCATCACAGATTTTTTTAAAACCGTGAATTTGATTTCTATAGAGACTCTTCTGTTGGTCTGCAGCATGACTCAGTGGCTGAGCATGCCGTCCATATGTGACAGTCAGGGGGAGGGCGTCTGATTGGCTAATACCATCAACCAACATTGTTCCCCCTCAGATAATTTAATTTTGCAGAAACAAAGTGAAGAAACATCAACTCTCCATCTGACGGGCATTTTGATGTAACTGATACTTGTCTTTATTTCATTAGTGGTGTTACGTTGAGCTCATTTTGAATAAAACATGTAAAAATAATATTTTCAGTTCAGTCTCCAGAAATGTGGCTGCACAGTGGAAATTTTAACTTGAATATAAAGTGATTGCTCTGTAAAAAGATTTTATTTTGAAGAGATTTTTGATTTGTCAGAGATTTGTTTTACTTGTTTAGAAAATTTGATATAAATCTAATAATGTGAACCTGCTCCAGCATTTTAATGCTGGGACTGAATAATGCAAATCACGAAGATCCTTTTCAGATGCAAAAACAAGATTGGTGATGTTTGGCCATTTGAATAAAGAGAGTCAGTAGTACGATTTAGCCGTGGACAGTGAGTCTCAGACCAGTCTTTGCTGTACAGCTCGGCTGGAGCAACTTCACAACCAAATGTCTAAAATAGAGAAAAGTTTCTTTTTCATTTATAGCTTTAGCCTTGCCAGGGCTTTTCAGCAACTGAGCCAACAAAAGAAATCCTGGCGCACTCTTTCAGGTTGCAGGTCCAGCTTCACCTCTCCTCTTTCACAACCTGCCCTCAAGCGCCAAAATCTCAACGTGGAAACCACAGGAAGCACTCCAAGCAAGTAAAATTAAACCGTGACGCTGCAACCATGAGCATGGGAGTCCAGTTTGTTGTCTCCCTGCCAAATGTGTTTCAGTCCATCTGGCTGATTTTGCAAAACCTTCCTGGAAACTCATCCTTTGTTACAGATGAACACAACCTCATAGACAAACCAGCTGTCTGCTGTAGTTTACAGAGAAAAAAACACACATTCAAGAATGTTTTTCATTTTCTTTTTCTGGATCTTCTGCTCAGATGTCCATATTGAATATTGTAAAAGATGGGCCCAAAGTGAGTTTAGAGGATGAACGATGGACAAAGTATTACAACACTGCTTAGCAAGCCAACTTGAAGAGGTAAGACATGATGATTGGCAGGAATCAAAACAAACAAAAAAATCTAAAATAAGACTTCAGAAATATTTCCTCAAGTCTCCGAAAGTAAAAAAATAAATAAATAAAAATCAGTGGTTTATGGTTTTTAAGTGATTGACCTTCAATACACAAAAGGATGCTTCTTCTTCTTCACATATCTAAAAAAACATTTTACTTATTTTATTTGTATACAAAGACACTGTGGTACCAAAACCAAGCAAATGCACCAATACATGTTACAAAAAAGGGTTTGAACTGAATATTTTTAAAGACTTTGAAATCAGTTTCTTTATTATACGAATGCATGAAACAGTTTGAAAACTCTGCTTTGCAAAATGTATAATCATTTATCAGACTATTGTAATATGGCAACAATATTTAGAAGCAGAATTTATGTCTGCAGCACATTCATTCATAATTGCAATGTTTGTCCTTATTAGCTTGAATGCTTTTCTACAATAGATATAGCTAAAAACTACTGTGATCAGATGATTTTTTTCCCCAAAAAAGCTGCAGCAGTCAACCTAAAGCCTCTCCTCTGTACGTTTATGTGAGGATGTCTTTGTCTACCTGCAGCCATAGGCTGAACTAGAAGCTGTTTTTTTCAAACTCAAAACTGTCACCAACATTTAAAATCAGTTACGCTGTCCTTCCAGATGTTTTGTCTTCACAAACCACAGCTCAAAAGCCACGGTGCCGCGTCTTCTTTTCCAAATGATGAAGACTCACCCTGCTGCAGTCTTAGTTGAAGATTCAGTTACAGGATTAGACTCTTGAATTAGAAGAAACTAAATTAATTAATTAAACTGCGTTAGTTTATTTAACTAGATTGAATGTTTTAAATATTTAGATTATTTCTTTTGTGTGCAAATGAACAAATATAAAAGAAAAGCAGCAAGATTGGAGAGGGGGAGTTTTATTGATTACTGGTTTTATTAATAATTCATGAAAGATAACAGGTTTAGAAACAGGTGCAACTTCACAAATCACGTTTTCACTAGTTGTTTCTGTAAGATTTAAAAAAAAAAAGAATTTTGTGCAAAATGAAGACTGACAGAAAAGTGCAAATAATCACAAAAACCTGCAAAAATAAAGATTTAATTTTTGATGCAAATTAAATGACAAAAATGTAAAAACATCAACATGTATAATTCATGTTCTGAGTTTGATTTTTCATTCCAAGTTCAACACTATCAGCATAAAAAGAAAAAACATCTACATTTCAGCATTTTTCTTCTTCAGGTGTTTCGTAACTTTTCCCAAATAAAAGATTCTGCACCCTGAACCTTATAATTTAATCTCACACCCTGCTGCCAGTGTTTCAGAGTTATGCTAACAGAAACAACCACATAGACATCACAAACTCTTTATTTCTTTTTCAGGACAAAAATACAAACCCCTGCTGCTAAACATGCCCCTCCCACCTTCAAAAAGGGCCTGTAATTTTCACAGCTGTGGACAAATCTTTCTGTTCTTTCTTAGCTGTTGGAGTTTAATTCAGTCTTGTGAAAAGCATCACTGTGACACCCATTATTCTCTGGCTTTTGATGGTTAGCTCAGCACACAGCGCATTTCGGCCGCCGACCTCCTGCTGAGGTTTTATTACTTGCATCCAACCATCAAGACGTAATAATTTTTTTTTTAAGATTCTCAACATGTCAGGAATGCAGTTTCAAATGAAATAATGCTGACATGAAAGTGAAAGCCGTGGTTAATATTTGTCAAAACAAAATCAAAAACAAAAGAATCTCGGCAGACAAAAAGGCCTTTCATGTGTTTTATCAATGACAGATTTTTAGTCTCAACTTTGTCTTTAGTTTTGTTTTATGTCAACAGTCAGTAGACACAGCAGTCGGACTATAGATGAGTTTGCTGACAGTGTTGAACAGGGCAGTTTAACATGTTCTTTGGCTGTTTTAATAAACCTAAATGTTTAAAACTTAAAGGAAATAGTTTGGATTTTTTTCAGATTCCATGTTATGGACGCAAGGGATCAGGTGCACAAATTTTCATGAATAAATATGATTAGTTTACAATATTCTTGTGGTCTTTCATTATAGAAAAGTTAATAAAATCTTATAAATTATCTTGTCATGATTTCTTCTAATAAAGAATCAAAGTTCTGGATCTCCTTCATTGTCTGATTCATGTGATGCATGAGCTTTCACAGCCTGTTCAGATCCAAATTTGGCCTAAAAGTCACGTTGAGGCCTAAATTTTATAATAATCAATTAGATTCTATTGTGCTTTTCTGTTTTCACACTCTAATCTACATCAATAGCCACAGCTGCTGTCGGGTCTCTGACCACCACCAACATTTACACATACTGTAAGCAATGTGGGTAAAGTGTCTGCCCAAGGACACACTGACAGAGAGACCCAGCAGGAGCTGGAATTGAACCGACAACTCTCCAATTACTGGATGACCTGCTCTACTGCATTAGCCAGTGCCGTTTTATCATCTTTATCAGTCTGCATAATGAACCAAGACCCCATGAGGAGCCACAAGAGCATTTCTCTCATTTTAAAATAAAATTTAAAAAAACAGACCACACAAGAAGCAGAAGGTCAATGTCAAATTAATTCATGCAGTTTTAAAACAAATCAAAACAAAACAAAAGAACTGACCACACCAAAATAACATAAAATCAACAGAGAAATCCAAATGTGTAAAAAAAAAAAAAGACAAATAGTTGTCAAAATGTTTACAATGTTCCACTGAAATAGTACAAGATCTGTGGACATGACGATGCACATAGAAAACTGATTCAAACTGTGTGAAAACAATCGCAGACACAAAGTACAATTTATAACGGAACCAGGATTACCGTCCAGGTGTCCTACTTGGATCATCAGAGACTTACTCACATTGTGGCTTTTGTCCAGGTCATGGAACAGTAAACCAGATATTTACTCTTGCTGAGTTGCTGAGGTGGTCACAGGACTTTGGTTGTCCAAGGTGTATTGTCTTCTTGGAGAAGGCTCACAATCGTGTCCCCTGAGATATCCTGTGGAGGGTGCTGAGGGAGTATGGGGTACTGGGGCCACTTGTACAGGCTTTCTGGTCCCTGTAGGCAGGGGCGCCATAAAGCGGTGAAAGCTTAGGAAGATTCTAAGGGCCCACGACTCTTCGGGGGCCCCAAAAAAGTCTCTAATTAAAAAAAAAAAAAATTTAAGTTTAAAAATCTCAAGTACTTTACTCCTCAGTATTTTGTTAAAAATTAAGACATTAAACAAACAATATTTTTGTCTTCATAAAATGTATATCACAAGTCTCTACTTTATTTATAAAAATATAATTTTAACCCCCCCCCCCCTACATCGGCATGAAATGGTACAGTCCTGCCCGAGTCACGTCTCCTCTTTGACTGAAGTCAACACGGAGCAGACCAACTCTCCAGTCAGAACCTCTGCGGTGTTTGTCCTGTCAGCACCGGGGAAGCTGCCTAACAGTCGGCGTCACTTCTCTCCAGGACCTCGCTAACAACTTTAACACATATGCATCCATTATCAGACAGTTAGAGGCGTTTGTCATAAAGTGAATGTTCGTCACGGGAGCGCGCAGCGCTTCTAGAGCGCGCAGCTTCAGCTGTTTCTCAGCGCGACTCAATGGTTGCAGCTTCAATTTTGGCAAATCAAACAATAAAAACCACATTTCTCTGTCAGGACTTCAGCAGAGTTTAGTTTTCCTTTAACCTTACAGCTGTTTTCAGAGACTCTTCGTGTTTTAATAGTTTTATAGTAGAAACCTGTTCATATGACCCAAATCCTCCATGACATTACCATGAGTTACTGTCAGTAAAGGATTTGTTGTTTTTGTTTACAGGTGACAAGTTTAAGGCATTAATATATTTTTCTCCACATAATTTATTAAATACTTTATTTTCCTCATCACAACAGTCCAGATTAAGTTCTTAGCAATAAGTTAAATACCTCAAAATAGTTTCACCTAAACATGATGCAATGATGCTGAGACGTGGATAAACAGAACTATTAAAAAATAGATAAAAGATTATTTTTTGTGATAAATACATTTTCCCACACAATGATAATTAGATGAATCAGTAACAACTTACAGTCTGTGTTGGATGCTGGGCAGGTTGAAGCATTGTTATTAATGTTACAGAAATTACTGTGAGATTATTATTATTACATACTGTGAAGAGCCTTTTTAGAGGAACTAAAGAAAACCTTCCACTAAAGACCTTGAAATCAGATGTTTTGATGCTGACTGAATTATGGGAGGTCTCATAAGGGGCAGTTTGTTTATAGCTTTTAGAACAAAAACCAAAAATCTCAGTGATTGTCCAAGAATTCACCAGAGAGGAAAATGAAACAAAATCTCCTTAAAAAACTTGATACGATAACCTTGAACACAATAAAATATAAAATCTAGGGTTCATGATGGACAATAACAGCCGATATCTCATATATATTATATATATTTAAAAAATGTTCTCCCTTCACATCAGGGAGGGCGGAGCCCCAGCGCCCCCTATGGAGCCGCCACCGGGCCCAATTTGATATTTTTTCATGGGGCCCAAAATCCCTGGCGGCCCCCCCTGCCTGTAGGACCAAAGCAAGAGCTGTGTCTGCATTCTCAGCACTGAGTCGAGCTTGTTCCAGGTGTTGGTTGGCCTCTGCCAGGGATGCTCTTTAGTGCTGGATCCTGGTGATGAGGTGAGGCTACACATTAATCAGAAAGAGAAAAAATACTGCCATTCTAGTATCTTCTCCCTGGACAGCACAGTGCTACAAATGGTTACTTCCTATAAGTATTTGGGTATCTGGCTGGACAGCACACTTTCTTTTGATATTCACATCAATACATTACTTTCTAAAGTCAAGTCAAGAATCGGCTTCCTGAATAGATCATCCTTTACTCGTTCTGCAAAACAAACCTTAGTCAAAATGACAATCCTTCCCATTTTAGATTACGGTGACATCATCTATAGAACTGCTACTAAAAAACGTCTTCATAAACTTGATATAATTTATCAGTCTGCAATCTGTTATGTCACAAGTGCCCCTTTCACTGCTCATCACTGTGATCTGTACTCACTAGTCAACTGGCCTTCACTCCATTCCTGCAGGATGTTGCACTGGTTATCAGTTTAAAACAATCGGCAACAATCTTCGCTCACTACTCAACACTTCCAACAACCTTACATTCCAGTAACTTCATCTCTATGGTCATTCCCAAAGCCTGCACCTCTTTTGGCCGCTCCTCGATTCAGTTTGATGCTCCAAATGACTGGAATGAGCTGCAAAAATCACTAAAGCTCACCACCTATTATCTACCTTCAACAACTCATTATGACTATTCTCTGATCATTGTACCTGCTTGATTGCTTTAAGACCTTGATTCATTGTATATGAGAACAGTCTTTATGTCTGTTTTTATCTTGTTGTAACATGTTTGTTTGTTTTTGTTGTAGTTATGTCATTGCTGCTGCCTCTTGGCCAGATCATCGTTGTAAATGAGAATAGGTTCTCAATCAATTCATCTGGTTAAATAAAGGTTAATAAAACAGTTTTTAAGATTTTTTCTGCAACCTTTGCTTTGAATGTGTCCACTTCCTTCCTTAAAATAGACTTTCACCAAATACTTTTTGCCCCTAAATCTCAAAACACCAATGTAATTCTTGTCCCAGCAAAGCATAGTTTTCCCAGCAAAGCCTGGTATTTCCCACACAGCTTAACACTCATCAGAGTTCTCAGGCTGCAGTTCAGAAGTGCTCACTGCTGATCCAGTGATAAAAAACATAACAATTATTATCTTAAGGCCTGAAAAAGAAACTCAAAATCCTACAGCAAGTCTACAGCCTCTATGAAGCAAAAGGTTACCAGACCAACACAGATCTCTCAGCTGGTTTAGAGTCACCAAATCAACCAAACATGCCTGTTTTTGTCTAAGAACAAAGAAAAGCCACACATTTTCAGGAAGAAAACCTGAACCCAAAAAGAGCTGCTATATAAACTGAATACATTCTTCCTGTAAGGTAAAAGCATTGGCTGCTCAATTTTCTGTACGATGTTTAAAATATTTGCAAGCAGTTATGAAGAGGTCAAAAAAGTGGTCTAGACTGGTTCAGTTATATTTGAGAAGTGAGAAGTCCACACAGTAAGGAAATATGCTAATGCTACTGGCAATAATATAAAATGTCTTGAATTTGTCTTCATTTAAGGATCCAATTTTAAGAATCAGGCTACTTGTTATAAATGTATATGAATAAACATTTTTGATCTTGTTTTTCCTATTTGTTGTTGTTTCTAATCAGTAAAAATAAATGTGCACATGCAATTAAAGCTTGCTAAATGGAATAAAAATAAACAGATTCAAATGCATCAAGATTGACTCCTCCTCAAAACGACAAGTAAGACCAAACAATTCATCTTCAGTCAGAACAAATGGTAAAAATACCATTTATAAATAAAGATCTGTTTATGAAAAACAAGAACTGTTTGGAGACTCATGGGTGGAATTTCAATTTGTCCTTGTTTTTTTTATTTTGCTCTCTACCCACAAGCTCAGTAGTTGGCCACTTGCTGCAGACAACCACAGACTCTAAGATCTGGAGACGGCTCACAGTTTGCTCCTGCACTGGGTTCTGACTGGTTTCCAGTCTAATCTCCCTCCAAAGGATGAAGCCCCATTTTAAAAAGTACAGTTTCATAAAAGACCAAACACATAATCTTTATAAAAACCAAGGAGAAAAAGACTTGGAAGAGGCATAGGTAATGAACTGCACAGCGGAGGGTGACCTCCAACAGACTGCTGGGCTTTATTTAGGTTTCTCATGTTCTGGGAAAATGTTTCACCTCCAACAAGAAGGTTCTGTTTTCTTTTCTGTCAGATTGCCTGTCTGCAAAATTCTAAATATCTTTTAAATCTCACCAACAGATTGAATGTTTTGTCAACTAAATGATGTCCATTTACAAAATATGTTTGGTCAACAAACTTTGTTTTTAATGTTTTATCAGACTTTTTTTTAACCTTTATTTTAAACATATATTGTTTACTAAAACCAGTAACCAGTTTGATGTTCTGCTCCATTCTTCAAGTTTCTTAAAGTATTTCTGAGCTGAGACCAAAACGTGTTAAAATTATAATATGGATCTATAAATATAATTTCTAAGTGACAGTAAAACATTGCTCTGTCTAGACCAGTGGTGTCCAATCCTGGTCCTCAAGGGCCACTGTCATCATCCCTGCTCCAATACAACAGATGCTATGGTTGAATCACCTGTTCTGCCAAGTCCATTAATCAGCCACTGACTAAAAGCAGGTGCTGGAGCAGAGAAATATGCAATATGGTGGTCCTCGAGGACCTGGATTGGACACCACTGCTAGACAAACAATAAACAAAAACAAACAAAGAAACAACAAACACACAACGAAATTAAGTTTTCTGACCATTAAATCCCAATTTGAAGCTTCTGATTAGTCTGACTTTTCCAAAAGATTTCATGATGTTTTCTGTCAATATTTAAATGTTTCAAATAATATTGTTCACCTGGTGAGAATTAGAAAATTGTATTTGCTTTTGCAGCAATAATTACTATTTTTAATTATGAACTTTAACAATATAAGTGGTTATAGGCCCAAAGGCTTCAGGTAACAGCAGCCAGAGGCAGGCAGGTAAAATCCAAAAACAGTTTGAGAAAAAAAGCTAAGACAATCAGGGGTAGAGGACATGGGAACTGATCATGTTACAGGCATGGAAAACAGCATGATCCGACAGGACTGAATGAAACAAAGGTGTATGCAGGGACAGGTGATCAGTGGAACAGAAAGCAAGCTGCTAAAAGACTGGGAGCTGAGGGAAAACAATAAAGACTGACATGTGGAGACACAACACCAAAACACAGTAACACAAAGAACATAACCCAAAACAAAAACATTGTGACAACAACTTGTTTCCTTTGACAATTTAATGGTCAACAAAACAAAAACTTTCCCTGCAGAATATGTTCATAAGTTGGGCCAATATTTAATTTAATTTTGCTCAGGACTGTAGGTATAGACACCATCACGTCAGCTCTTCTCCTGGGTCTGTGCACTAATATTATCCTGCTCTCATCGCTGCTCACGCAGCCAGAAAACCTCTCTGACACAGGCAGCCTTAAAGACTACTGATGAGAGCACTGATTGTCATCAGCTTCTTATCTAACTTCAACAAAGTCACTAAAACTAGTTAAAAACAGTGGCTTGAACAGCAGTGGATTCATTCAACCAGCAGTTTCTATGTGGTAAAGATTAAATTCTTCATTAAATTGTTTCCAGGCTGATTAGAGAGCAGACTGTTGGAGGAGCCAAAGGAAAGTCTCTCATGGCCTGTGATAAATATATAAAGCTAGCTTAGCTTTAATACACAACATGCCTTTTGCACTTAGACTTGATTCCATAGCATTTCCAGCTGTGGTGACACATCTTCAGGAAGATTTTCTGTGAAGTGCATGTGTGACCACAGTCTGAATGGAGATTTCAACCACCCTTTTATAATCTCGTGCTGCTAGATGGCAAAAAGTTTCACACAGAAAGAAACTTTCAAGTTAGACCTTCAAATCAAAGCCTAATAATCTTGTGGATGACGGTGCTCTCCCACATAAAATCTAGAGTGGTGCACAAACTTTATTTGATTTTTCCGCTGGTACAAAGTTGACTCACCAACATGCCAAGGAAGTGGTTTCACTAAAGATTGCTCATCAACTGCACAAATGAGACCAGGGAAAGTAGCTCCAGTTAGCACCACAACCAAGTGCTGGATGTAATTTCAGCTGCTGCATGAATTCATTATCCTAAGTGGCAACAACCACCAAGTCTGAAATGTGGATTTATGAGAGTGAGAAAACTTTTTGCCACAACCAAAGGCCCAAGACAGAAGTTACGATTTATGGTATCAGGTTTTAACCATTTATTACATATGAGATGATAATATTTGTTTTTTGACTTGAGGCTGGTGAAGGTTGACCAACGTTCAGAGCTGGAAATCTGAATCAGTTCATTCCAGTTTAACTGTCCCACTGGGAACTATACTTCCAACTCTCTTTTTCAAATGAAAAATAACACAATTCAAGACAGATGCATAGCTTTACGGTCTGTACCGTATACTTTTGTTTTCTGAGTGTATCAACACTACACACTGAGTATCTTATTCTTGTTTTCTTCTCTGCTCCGTTTTTCTGTTGTTTTATAAAACATTTGCAGAGGTTGAAACTCAATCAAAATCAGGTGGAAATATCAAACAATGACAAATCACTGACGCTTGCGTCTTAATGTTATGGATTTGACCCACACAACTTCAAAGTGTAACATGCTGTCTCCCATTAAAATCCCATTATGAAGCCAAACGTCCATATGTGTTGTATTGATCCAGCGCTCCATGTAGTCTGGTATTTGCAGTTTTCACAGCAGAGATCACAGGAAGAGGATTCACTGGTGCTCCAGGAGAAGTGTCTCTCTGGGGAGGTTTGGTATCTGCTCAAGCAGATATTGAGTTTGTTGTTGTAGCTTGAGGAGGGAGAGAGGATCTGCTTTCAGATGTAACTGTGGGGGTGCTGGGATCCATGTTTATTTGTCTTTCAATTACAGAGACTATTATCAGTCACCAGAGTTTAGGTTTGGAGGAATCACCAGAGGCCCTTTTGCCACTGATTACCATAACCCAATAAAACATCACCAGTAGATACTGGTTCCTGCCCATGACTGATGGGAATATGACCAAGCTAAAATCTCTGTCAAAACACTAGCTAGCAATGTAGATTAATCTCTGCTATTTTGTTAAAAGTTTTACAAGTTGTCAACATGCATCATTTTTATAATTAAATATATATTTTTTGGGGGTGGGTGAGAAACAATACATCAAAAAGTCTTACTTAGATGCTTAGTCAAGTATGAAACTGAATAGAAAATTTTTTTGAGAGATGTGCAAATATATTTGTACACAAATAACAGCAGGGATGTAAACACTTATGCAGTTTTTTGGAGTAGTGATGTTATACAGTCTAAAAGCTGGTAGGTAGGACCTACGATAACGCTCCTTTCTGCATCTAGGATGCAGCAGCCTGTCACTAAAGGAGCTCTCCAGTTCTCCAACAGCATCGTGCATATGTCCACAAAGATATGCAGAGCATTTACTATAAAAACAAAAACTTTGTTCCTTTCATGAAAATGTTGTGTTTAATCAGTTGCTGAGCAAGTTTCAAAAAAATTGCTTCTGGGTCTTTTTGATTTGAGAAATCACATTTTTGTTTTAATTTTTGTTTGCAACTCAAAGCATTTGGACACCATTGATTTAGACTGAATTAAAAGAAAGGAAAACTGGAACATCTTAAAAACACGAAATATACAAGATCGGAATTGATATAAACTATGTGTTTATGGTGACATTTTTATATAAAATGGACTGTAATTAAAAAAATAATGAAGTGCCATCATGGCCTGTCCAACTGAACTGTTAAAAATATTTGTTTTTAGCTTCTTAAATTGCCAAATTTTTATTTAATTGTCACTTAATTGGTGAAAAAAACTAAAACAAACAGAACCTATGACAAAAGAGTGCCAAGTTTCAAACCTATAACACAAATGTTGCAGCTTCTTGCTTGAGGAGGCTTGTTAAAAAGGTACACAAACACACCAATTGAACATGGAGGCTGATATGAACTGCTTCCATTAGAAAGGATGTTTAAATATTTAGTCTCAGGGGCCCCAAACGCTTTGGGGGAATCAGCATCGGGGGAACGACAAAACACCACTGACCTTTGACCTCTCAGAGGGGCTCTTAAAACATAGAGGGCACTCATGCATTTTAACCAAATGATACATATATTTATGTATAAAGAGGGAATGAGATGATGGAAAACTGAGAAGATGAGAAAGCGGGAGGGAGAGGGTATGGGTGGATTCAGGAAGGCAGAGCGTGACTCTGGATATGTGCTAGGGATAATAAAGAGGGGCTTAAGAGGTTTTAGTGGCTGCTGGTGGATAACAGCAGGACAAATGAGGGGTTCTGTCTATCAGCAGCACTTGACCCCAGCTGAGTCAACAAGTCACAAGAAAACAAGTGTCAAGAATCCCTCAAGTCACAGACAAGTGAGAATATCTGACTGTTTATCACATATTACAGGGATATAGAGAGAATCTAAGAGTTTCCTTTATTATCCTGAAAAGTGTTGAGTAGAAATAAACTGTTGTGATAAAAAACATAAAAGTACAGTGGTCTGTTACTAAAACACAGTAACATTTGTCCATTTGATGCTCCTTTCATAGTAAAGGAAGCTGAAAATCCAAGAGCCAATGCTCCATCACACGCTGCCAAATGACATTTAAATGTAAATTATAAGTAAACTTAATTTATTGTGCAATCTGCTGGAAAAGATCAACGTTCTCTATTGTAGCTTTCAATTTTATCCATACAAACAACATAGATACCATATATTTATAGAATCCTGGTTGCAGGTTTAACTTGCTTTGCACAAATCAGTGAGAAACAGCTGGCTGTGCTGAAGACAAATAAACCCAGTTGGCCATGCGTGTGTTTGACTGTTTCCAGACTGAGAGCAGTAACTTAGAGTACATTTTATATACTTCCATCTGGATAACATTCCCATCTAGCAACAGTAAAACTGCAAAACTCAGAGAGAGAATATTAATATAATATGAAACACCAGCCCTAAATTCTAATAAATCTTTTTATTGATGTCATCCGGAAGTGATGATATTTGAAATAAATATCTTCTACATCTAGACATCTTTGTGGTATGCAAATCTTCATCACCTTTAACAAACTTCCTTCCCAGTGTGAGAAATATGTGAAATAAATAGCAGATTATTTTAGTATTTGACCCAGTTTATTTCAGCGCAATATCCATTTCATTCAGCTTTTTACTTAATCAGGATTGATGTTTTCCCTCAAAGAAAATGTGTTTGAAAGGAGTTTCTCACTGAACATCAATCAGTAAGAACAGCCGTGTTTCCCCTGAGGAATGAAGGTGATCAAACCAGTCTGAGGGTTGGATGAGAGCGTGAACACGCGTGCCAAATATCTGAAGAAATGAGAACACGAGAGCACTAGAACTCAGGAACAAAACAAAACCATTTTAGGTGATAAATGGAACAAGAAGGGCGCATTAGATCACGCAGGACAAGCAAAGTTAAATAATCATCTGTGGTTTATTTCTCTAACAAGATGCAGTTTTCCTATAAATATTTTCCAACCAAACAACAGTTTGCTGCTATGTTAAATCAGCTGTTTTTTACTGGTAATTATCTGTCAAACACATTTAAATGAAAGCTGACAGGCAGGTGAGACCTCACACAGTTGTGTTGATGCAGTACAACTGTGAAAAATACAGATAATAAATACAGATTTATGTTCTGTGGAAACAGACTTTCTGGAATAGTTTCCCCTATTTTTTCCCTGCGCGGTTGCTCAATTGTTGTTTGATTAGTGTTTCATTTCAAACCATTTGGAAACGATGTCTTCTATAAAGGAAAACACGGGAAAATGACTGTCTTTAAGGGATTCACTGCATAAAATCACAGATATTGATTCATTTAATGATAGACTAAAACGATAAAGAAATGTAAGTTTTTATTCATATAGCACTTTCACTCCTTCTAATTCATTTCTATTTGCATTACCTTTTGAAAAAGCTTAATTGATGATTTTGGGATATGTTGTGAAAAACTATATTATGTTTTATTTTGTAACTGTTTTGGTTTACACTTGAATAATTCATTTGAATTTTTTTTTTCAGTCCTATGAGGTAAATAATTCACAAATAATAAATGTTTTTGCACATGTAAAATGTTAAACTGTTTGTGTGTTTTGTCTTTTAAAAATCCAGTCATTAAAAACAATCAGTTTCTTGACTAAAATGTGATGACCTGCAGTAACCTAGAGTTTGAGAATGCCAGCGACACACAGGTGAAAGTCTTATTTTGTTTTTGACTCTCAGTTTATCCTGAGCCTAATGAGCTTGTTCCTCTCTGTTTCCTTCCTTAAACTCTCCGTTTCCACTGCAATGAGAGCATTGAAATGTCTTTAGATCACTAAGTTAGAATGAATAAAGCTGACCTTGCAAAATGTTCATGCTTGGAACATTTTTCCTATTATATTATCCTCAAGGCTGGGAGTTTTCAGTCTACATTAGTAGAAAACTGAACATCATAAAACCAGTTTACAGTATTTTGGAGCTGTTTCAATTAACAGACAACTCCTCATAAATTCCATATAAAACTACAGTTTTTACTACAGTATTTAGAAAGGTGATGACCATGTGACCAGCTGTTAAATACAGCTCAGCAGCTTCTTCCCAGAATGACTTTGTTTACAGTAAGATGTGTTTCATCCCAGTTTTCCCACTTTGCCTCACACCATGAATCACTGTCCTCAGCCAGGAGTTCCCCTGCATATCTATGATGAGCAGACCCTGGGTCATCACAAACATGTGGCCAGATAACAAGACCCCCATTAACAGGATCCCTCAGGATGTTACACAGAGGAAGAATGTATTCTGGGCAATAAAAAATATGTCCCGATGCAGGAAAAAACAATCTCATGACCTGAAAAGTCACAATAAAATGGCATGACCTTAAGCCCTTGATTCCAAACGTAGACTCCAGGCGATTAATGGGTACTGGAGCCACGAGGTCTAACAAGAGAAAGTTCAGTCCTCGCAAGAACAAGATGACAGAACACAACTACAAAACAGAATCAGTCTCAGCAGAGGGCAAACAATGATTTATTCTAGAACAATAAAACAAAGCTGGTCTGGGACTTTTCAATGAAACAGGAAACAACCTCATCAGACTTATGTCAACATAAAGAGTAATCAATTTGGGGTCAAATTTGGCCTTTTGTCATCTCTGTTCATTGTTTTTTTATTCTATTTGTTTCAAATGACCACAAAGAGTCTACAGAGACAATCAAAATCTGATTCTGTGTCTTTTCCCACAAATTGGTGGTTGTTGAGCCATTAACCTCATAAAAACTGCTTGTTTAATCCTTTTATTGTGCACGGTCACATATACTCCTAAAGTAAAGCTTCAGCTTTTACCACAAGTTTAGCTACTTTGGAACATTTGGGATGAAAAATCTCCTTAGCGAGACAAGAAAGACATCCATTTTGCAGCAGTACATGTCAAAAATACATAAAACATACTTGCACAAACTTAGCAAATGACTACAAAATCCTTACTGAAATGAGGTGAAAATAATTCTGGAGGCATTTATTTAGACATGAATCTGCTCCCCACCTCGTCAATTAACAGCCTCTCGATAAAGGAAGCCAACAGAGCGGAGTGACAGCAGTCAGGAAGGAAGAAGAGCTGTGGGTAATGAAAGGAAAGGGACACGGTTGGCAGCAGCATAAAGTTGGATTTTCCACGGTTGGATGTCTTGTTTGTCTTAAAGTCTCCACTGGTGGTACAGAGGATGTGCTGGAGGACACAGGATGCACAAAAACACAATAAAACGGAGCGGACAGGCCTTCGCTCTAAGTTTCTATATTTGTTCATTCTTTTTTTTCTGTTTTGGTGGTTTTATTGGTACACCCTGACCCATTAAATACAAGAAGCTTCTTTTTTTAAAATCCTGACACGACTCTTTCATCGACTCGTCCAATCAGCTCTGATATCAGATTGGGTTGCGCGGCAGCTAATAGACTCTTGGCTCTCAGGCATGGCACTTTATCTACTCCAAAGTCTGACTTTCACTTTCCCACCAGTGCTCCTCATTTATCTAGATGAGTCTCTCGTGGATATATAAATCTGCTGCGCCTCAGTCCAGTACTCTCCTGGCAAGAAGTGCACAGTTACATCAAACTCTCCAACAAGGGGTCACATGATGGTCACAACCTCAAACCCTCTTGGGCTTTGCACAGTAGATTTTCTGCTTGTCCAACTAATTTAATGTACTTTTTATACAATGACGGGACACACGATACATTGGTAATCAGAGCCTGATGTTCAGTAAATTTGCCAAGTCTCTGTTGAAAGCTTAGAAACCAGAATGTTCTGGAAGGGAAAGTACTTCATAAGACAGAGATTATTCATTATCACCCACATACCCCACTGGCCTTGAATTTGACTTCTTATAAAGAGGATTCTCTGTTGCACCACATATACTCCTCTAATGCATTAGGTTGTCTTAAGATTGGTCATAGACTCCCACACAGGATATCTCCATGCAACTGGAAGTGCCTCTGAGTGTAGGACTAAAAACGCTGGTCTCAGAAAACATCAGAATGTTGGATTTGGCCCATTATTGAAATTAGATAATCCCCTACATGGATTTTGATACTTTGGTCATCTTTACATGTTAGATTATTCTAAATCCACGCTGTAAAAGAAAGTTATATGCTTATAAAATAATCTGTGAATGTCTGCAACAACTGAAAAGATGGTGGACGTGTGATAAGTAATTAGAGTTCTTTGCTTTTCAGTCTGAAGCCAGGGAACCAGGCTGCTCGGTGTGGGGTGTGTTTCCAATCACGCTGAGTGAGGACAGGGGCCAAGTTAGTGAGGATAAAGGCTAAGTATGGCAGAAGGGAAAGGACACAAAAGTGAGTGGCTAACAAAGCTTTTGGCTAATTTATGACTCTCAGATGGTTCTAACACCTTGGGCAAGAGCGTCTTTTCTCCAGACCACGCTGGCCTGTCCTGGAGTAAATCAGCCACTTCAAACTCTGAGCACCCTATCATCCCAACATCCCATTCCTTTGTTGTAAATCAACTGGACAACAGAGAGGACAGGCAGACATGGTGACAGGGACAAAGGGTTGAATTCCTCAGAGACTTAGATCTCTCGGTCTCATATCAGTGATTAGGTTTTGCGGAGTACTTCTGGACAGACACACTTACTTATTACTGACCCTGCCTGAAAAACATCTCATGAATGGTCAATGTGATTAAAATAGATAAGAAGATTGTGATCTCTGATATGTTTAATCCCAAGTGACCATTAAACACAAAAGGTGGGGCAAAAGGATAAAAAAAATAAAAGTCGTTTAAAAGAAACAGTTCAGAGTGACTTGCAACATGTTTTCTTTAAACTGCTGGTTTTTGGCAGCCGAGGATCATTTGAAGTTTTGAAATCAAAATGTTTTCCCACTTTTACAAGATTCATGTGCTCAAAAATAAAAGGCCTTCAATGATGCACAGCATATGATGACAGCACTGAAAACGGCTCAAACTCTTCAAATGTGAAATGTGGAAAATGTAGATTGACTCAATCTGGTCTCAATGGCTGCTCACATTGCACCAAAGCAGGTACAGTGCGTGTGTTGAAACATTACTTTGCACGATGTCAAATTACTGCAGCCTCATGCAAAAAACATGATTCCCCTGTAAGCACTCAACAATATGGAGGTTGCATTTGCCAAACACAGAACAGAAAGACTTTTTTCTGTTCTAGAAGAGAAAAATGACATGGAATCAAATGATGCAAATAAAACAGCTTGCAGTGAAATGATGGGCATTTTCTCATCTAATGTGTGTTTTCTGCAGCATCTCAGGTTGGACGTTGTGGTTTTGTGTCTGAGCAGACAGTGAGCTGGTGGTATGTGTCCTTGAGGATGATTTGTGCTTTTTTATCCCCTACATTTTTTGTGAGTACGGAGTGTCCATGAATCAAAAGCTGAGCTAAAAATCCCCTGCAGCATTCAAGACTTTTTCAAACATCCTTTATATCTTTTTCAGTGTTTTTTTCTAAAACCACACAGTGGTGCCATACATGAAGACGATTTCAATTAGTCAGACTGGGCAAGTGGGCACAGCCAAGTCCAGCTTAGCAGCATTGTGTACAGCGATTTATCTGATTTCTATAAGACTTTTTAATGTTCAAAATGTTAATAATAATATCACTGAAAACATTAACCCTTTAACTTCCACACACCTAAAGTAAAGACATTACAGTTTTCTGTTCTGCATTTTTAAAATTGATTTAGTATGGTATTCAAACATCCCCATATACTTTTAAAACCTTTAGTATAGTCGTTTTTGTTTTCAGTTTATGCTCCAACTAAAAAATACTCCAAAAAAGTTGTTGACCTGTCAGTTAAGGGGTTAAAATGTGTTTATGAAAAATAGTATTCTGAATTTGTTTGCTTAATTTGCTCATTAAATGTTCCCTGACTGGTGAGTTCATGACTCCTCTAATTTCTGAAAAAACATCTCATCTCATCTTGTTGTTAGTAGTAGTAGTAGTAGTAGTAGTAGTAGTAGTAGTAGTAGTAGCAGTAGTAATAGTAGTAGTAGTAGTAGTAGTAGTAGTAGTAGTAGCAGTAGTAATAGTAGCAGTAGTAATAGTATCAGTAGTAGTATATTGCAGTTGTTATTAGTATTATTAGTATGAGAGATTAACATTATTGATTCCTTTGGGAATTTCATATTGCTTTGTCCATCTTATTTACGAATTCTTCAAATGCTTCTTGCAATAATCAAATTTAACATCAACAAATCTTTTTTTAATTACATTGAAATAAGTTCTATAAGTTTAGGTGTCTTTGTTTTCAAATTCCATATATGTTTTCTGCAAATCAGTGCAGTTTGTATTAATTTAGTTTTCGCTCATGCATCATTCAAACCAAAGCAATTTCCATGATAGGACTTTTTACACCAGTTTGAAATGCAATATATCATCATATCATCTGCGCATTAAACACACACACACACACACACACACACACACACACACACACAAAGCCTTATTTATTTATTTTTAAATAATTTATTCCTATTTACCCCTTAGGGAAATCATTTTTCAGCATGTAACCCATCCCTGAGGAAACTGGAGTTCCATTTGGAACACTTTGGGGAATCTTGCTCAAGGATACTTTGGCTCATAGTCTGCTGGGTCTGGAGATCAAACCGCTCACCTCCTGATCAGTTTACTACCGTCCTTCCCTCTTGCCCCTGTCGTATGTTTTTTATAAGCTCTCTAAACATAGCATTGTACAGATCTGTTTTTCTGTATCAACGCATGTGAGATAGACAAATTCTTGTTGGACAACCTAAATAGATTTATGTCCCTGAGAAACTCCCCTTTTAAACAAGCCTGCTTGACAAATAATTATTAAACACATTTGAGGTTCAATCTCATGCACATAATAAAAGTGTAGAATTGGCAAGAAGTGTTGAGCTGTTTCCTGTTCCCAGAACAAGATTCTGTCTCCGTGTGGTGACAGGAAGAGAGAGTTTTGAACTTGAAACTTGACCTGACTTCTGTCACCCAGCTCAGTTCGACTCAGCACATCTTATTAAACTTCTTATCCCATAAAATTGGCTTAGACACATCAGATTTTAAGTAAAAGTTCACTCCTCTGAAACTTTTCTTGTCCCCTTGTGAACCATATTGTGATTACTTCAGTGCATCATCATCACTGATTATTATTGTTGTTTTGTTGAGTTTGCAGATTGTGCAGAGATCCTCCACTCAGAGCTGTGTGCTCAGCACATTTACTACGATGATACACATGTTTTTGATCGGACAAAGGGAACAAACACACAACAAATGATAGAGCTGTTCAAATAATCTCTAGATGTATCACATGTGGGCGCAATAGCATAAAACCTATGTAGCACTGCAGGGTAGCATCACAGAAAACATGGGGAATCTGGCTTTGATAGATGGTGTTGAAAGATTCAGAAAATTGCTGTTAAGAACCAAAACGGCTACAGAAACAGAGCACTATTGCATTTGGAAGCATCTTAGCTGAACGAGACAGTGAGTGAATTTTATTAGCTTCAAACTGATGGTATTTGTCAGTATTTATTTACAGTGACATAAGTCTTAATGTGTGTGTTAGCAGCACACTGCCTCAGGTTATTGTGTGAATAAATATATCAGACAGCTTAGTGACAGATGGAAATTTGAGCTACGGAGATGAATAAATAAACTCAGGGAAGTATTTGCATTGTGAGTCTTTACTGTGACCTGTTGAAAAAGAATGTTGACAAGGCCTAATATTTATTTTTTCCTCTGGAGCATCAATGCATCAGTTTAAACCTCTGGGAGATCAACCAAAACTCTATCAGCTGGAAGTTTTCATGTTGGAGGAAGTTTATATGTAACTGGACGTGCATTCATCAACCTCCCTATCTGCTCAGGATCTGACAGACGAACTGCTGTTTAATCCAGGGGCACATTTTAGTGCATCTATCATCAGCCTTACAGCTGAGAGCTATAAACCTTCTGAACTAAGCACTTGGTTTAGGAGACACCAGTCTGGCCGTTTCTGCATGGGCTGCTCTGTATTCCCTGGTCGTGCATCAGCTCGAGTTTCAGGCCGTAATCTGGCGGAGGCATTGCTACCACTGTACATCATCAAAACAGATCGGGCTGCACTGTTGTGGTCCACAATTATTACTAGCTGGAATCCTCTAAAAACACATCAAACCGATGACTGTATAACTTCAGAGCGTATGCATAAAACTCTCTCTTAGGTTCTGCTGGTTTTGCGTGACGTGTCAGTGCATCACACAGGCCTCATCCTGACTCTTCTCAGTGTAGTTTGGGTTTGAGGTCTGCTAAATATACAATTCTGTGTGAACTCTCAGTGACTTAAGTTGACCTGGAGGATGCAGACAGAACGGGTGTCAGGACCAGCTTGCAGGCAGCTGTGTGTAATTTAGCGATCACTTACCTTTTTACGGGGAGATAAAGATTACAGCCTGTTGCTGTTGGCTCAATCATCAAAACAGTTCACTTTCTAAACCAATTTTAGGATATTTACAGGAGCACAGTGGTGTAAAGTTGTCTTGTGGCTGTTTGAATATAAACACACACCTGCTGCAGAGTAAAATCACAAGCAGATGATTGGGGATCTACGGCAGCATGGAGAGGTCTGATGCACCCGGATGAGAACCACCCCTGTAATTACTGTCAGACCCACAATCAGATGAGCATTAACAGGGACAGGGGAACACATGGGAGAAATTAGCCTCGCCAACATGACCACACGTGTGTTCAGTACAGTGTGGCTTCAATATACATTACTGCCAACATGACTTGTGTTGATTCATTGAATCTTTTCCATTTAGAGGCTGGAAAAATCACTTAAAACAAAGTGGATGTTCCATTTATCTGCATAAAGCTGTAGCATGAATCATCAGCATGAATCCAGTGTTTTCAATCTGTCAATATTTATGTGTATGTGCTAGTGCAAACATCTTTATGAAATGGTGAAATGGTAAAATGGTAAATGGCTTGTATTTATAGAGCGCCTTCTAGTGTTCTACACTCCCCAAAGCGCTGTACAACACGAACAGTCATTCACTCACACATTCACACACTGATGGTGGTAAGCCACGTTGTCGTCTCAGCTGCCCTGGGGCGCACTGACAGAGGCGGGGATGCCATGCACCAGAGCCCTCCAAGTCCCTCGGATCACCAGTAAAGTGGGTGCAGTGTCTTGCAGGACACAACGACAAAGTAACCCAATCAGAGCTGGGATTGAACCAGCGACCTTCCAGTTACCAGACCAATGAAGACTGCTTATGAAGGTTGTTTTTTACTACTTTTTTACTAAAAAAGAGGGTCCTATTGATAGTGAGGAGAAGTAATGAGGTTTTTGTCCGATGTGGAACCATGGAACTGTGGACCAGCTCTTTACCCTTATTAAAGTGATGGAGGGGGTTTGGGATTTTGCCCAAACAGCCCACATGTTTTGTGGATCTGGAGGAGGTTTATGACCATGTCCCCAGGGAAACCCTGTGGGTGGCACTGTGGGAGTATATAGGTGAGGGTCAATCAGTCCCTGTACCAAAGTTTGGCAGTAAGTCGGACCTGTTCCCAGTGAGAGCTGGACTCCACCAGGACTGCCTTCAGCTATGACCTTCAGCTCTTGCTGCTATGATCATGAACTTTGGATGATGATGGAAAGAACAAAATCTTGAATACAAGTGGCTGAAAAAGTTTTCTTCACAGGGTGGCTGGGCTCAGCCTTAGAGATAGGGTGAGGAGCTTGGATATTTGGGAGGAAATGGGAGTACCGCTGCTCCTCCCCATTGAGAGGAGCCAGCTGAGGTGGTTCAGGTATCTTGTCTGGATGCCTCTCTGGGGAGGTGTTTCAGGCATTTCCTGCAGGCCAAAGGCCCTGGGGCCAATCCACAAGACACTGGAGGAATTAAATCTCTATGGGAACATGTTGGGGTCCCACTAGAGATGCTGGAGGCAGCTGAAAAGACAGTGAGTTTCCCTAAGAATAAAATTTGACCTCATTTAAAGGGGACTTAATTGATTTGTAAGGTTTATAATTAGTTTTAGAATTAATGTTAATTATAGAGTTTAATTATAAACTGTTCAAGATTAAAAAGGAGCAAGGAAATGCACAAAAGATTGAAAATATTCTACTTACTTATGTAAGTTTAAAAAAACCAAAAAACATCATATTTATCCTAAATACTGTATTCTTGATTCATGAGTCTGACAAACTCACACCTTTAGTTCTCTGTCTGTTTTTTTGGCTTTGAATTCTTGTAAAATGGTCATTTGTTCTCATTTAGAAGAAACCTGGGCCTCCTTAACAGATTTCTGCAATTCTTTTGAGAAATGAAGTGTTTTGGAAACAAAATAGCCCTAACCAGAGGAATTTGTCAAGGTGTAAAATGAAAATAGAAACTATGCCTTGGGGGTGTCTGAGGGAGAAAATTACCAAGTTAATTTCCCCCCCTCACTTTAGTCCTTTTGCACAAGCTACAAAACAAGAGTGCTTCAGTGTGAAATTTCAGAAATGGATTGGAAAAATGATGCAATTCATGCACAAATTTGGTTTAGACTCATCAAAAACATTTATATAAGGATAAGGCAACTAAATGTCTGCACACCAAAGATGTCATAGATGTAGAGTATTTAAATATATTTTAGGTATTAAAGGAAATGCTCCAGTATTTCTGCTCTGTTTGCTTATGCCCTTCAGCAATGTTTTTTTTAAATGATCTCATCCTTGAAACATCTATCTGGTGCCAGATAGCTGATGAAGGCCATATACTCTAAAACAATGTTGTCATACCGTGGAGAATCAGTGTACAAGAGATAACAGATGAAGCACTTCTTTATGCTCCACCAGCACACAGGGATAGCTGAAACAGTGAGAATCCGCTGTATTTAAACAACCAACTTTTCATGCATTCAGCTTATTGTTGGAGTCCTAACTTAAAAACGCATGCTCACCAAACTTTGCTCAATGTAAACTTCTAGCAGTCTCCAATCTTTAAATCTTTCTGTGTTTGTTATTCTACTGTCACAATGCAAAGCAGCACAGAGCAGCAGCGTTAACAGAAAACCACTGCATCCCTCTGGGATTCGCACCCTACCCTCTTATACCCTATAAATCTACAAACTCCCTCGCATACAAATCGGCAGGAGTTGCTAACAAAAGAAAGTATAAAGTTTAGACAAACAGCTTTGCCATACACTAAATCCTGTGAGCTTGGTGTGGTCTGTCAGATTAGTTTAACCCGGTTAAATTCAACTAGATTATGATGTGATGAAAACACACGCTATGCATAAATATTATCTTCTCCTCATCTGAGGTAAAGGTTGTCAAGTACTAGCCAAATATATAAAAGTAGGAGGTTTACATACATTCCTCTCTACAACTCAACCTCACAATGACAACAATGTGTGAATGAATGGGTTTAGTAATTCCCATCACAGGTAATTTATCACAAGCTTGATAGTTTATTTTACTGATGTTCTTGATGTCTTCTGTTCAGGAAAAAATAAACAAAGAGAACACGTCTTTGGGTTAGCTAATCAGAGCTTTGCACACTACAGGTCTTCTGTTATTAAAACTACATGATGTCTCTGACACACTTCTCATTTGGTCTAGTATTAAAATTCCCTTCAGCATCTCTGAAGATATTTCACTGGAGGTGACCCACATTTATCTCAATCTTTATACAGTTTATAAGCTAAGAGTGACACCAATAACTCTATATAGATATGTTTGCTTACATAGATTACACGGTTTGGAAGGATTACTTTCCTCTGCTATGAGGCACCATAGTGCAAGGAAGATATTTTAATTAACTCTTCCATTTATTGTTGCAAGGCACTGAAAATAAATTTCCTGTGAGATGTTAATATGGGCATACATGAAATCCAACATTAAAAAATATTTTTTAGAAAAACTGTTTTGTTTTCTGCTTTTTATATGTGCTATTGTGCAATGCCTGACTGGAGCAGAGTGAGTTGGATAAATATTAACTAACAGATTCACATGCCAATTATACATAACACTGGTACAGTGGGGAAATGTGTCAAGGGTTAAGTCAGTTTTTGTATCGTTTGTACTCCAAGATAAGTGGTTTTGTGGCGCCATCTAGTGGCAATGTCCATCACGTGGTACATTACCAGCAGAGGGCGCTGTCTAATACGTTAACAATTGAATTGCTTCTTACATCCGTGTTGTGCCCAAATTAGTCATCCTGTTATGTGTAGCATTCCTGGCTGTTTAAAGGCAGGTTTGATTTATGTTTTTCACTAACTGTAAATAAACTAACTGTCCAGAGGTATTTCATTTTAAAAGATATGTGGATATCTCCTATGTAAACTTTTCAAGTTGCATTTTAAAAACGAGCTGCTTGTATTGTGATTCCATGGGAGCGTTTTACGGCAGGGGTGCATTTTGCGGCAAAACACCTGCCGGAAACTCGGAATCTAGCAAGAACCGTCATGACATAACCCAAGCTGGTATCTTGTAAGTGTTTTCTGTCATTATTGTGCTTTTGTATTTTATTAAAGGTACAGTATTTCTTCAAGACAGCACTGATAGTATAGTTATTGTCTTTTGTAATCATGTGTGTAGTCATTTAATCGAAGCTGTAGTTGTTCCTTGAAGCTGATGGCACTCGGCTGTTAGCTTAGCTGGTTCGTAGCCACGTAAACAATAGATCTTTGTGAAAAAAATTGAACGTTTCTTTCAACTTTATGCCTGTACGGTAACTTTCACTTCTGTTGTTTTGGAATGACAGCCGCTGTTATTTATATATTTTTCTTTTAGTATTTACTCATTCAGATAAAAGCTGGCTTTAAATGATACCTTACCCGTTCTTGTGTTGATATTAGATCGAGTTGGGATTATTAATGCGTGTGACAGTCTGTTAGATGACTGTGTTTTGTTTTTATTTGTATCTTTTTCTTTTAACCAATAATGATTATTTTAAGGAGACTGATCTAAATGAATGATCAAATTTACATATTTTGTCTTGGCAGCTGCATCATGCCTGTAGAAGGTGCAGAGCTCCAGGCGTCCTCCTCTGTCTCCAGCCCGGTCAGTGCCGCCCTCATTCCCGGAGGGTCAGAGGAGGATGGAGCTGCAAGGGGCCCAGCAGTTTGCACCTTCCCTGAAAACCGCCATGGCTCAGAGGCAGCTGCAGCCTATCCAGCCAACACAGGGCCCGGGGAGTGTAACAACGGTGAGCTATGCAAGACTTTGGGAGAGATAACTGATGAGATGTTTTAAGTTATATTTATGTTACATTGTTGTGTTTTAGCTGTTAAGAGGTCTGGAGCCTTAGTTCAGATCAACCGTCAGCGCATCCAAATAGCTTCAGCCAGTTCTGGAGCTGATGAACTTCAAGGCCTTGGCGTGGCTGTATATGACCAGGATGTTCTTGAGCAAGGTGTCCTGCAACAAGTGGACGAGGCCATCCAGGAGGCTAGTCAGGCTGCTGCTAAAGTTGAGGCTGAGAAGGAGTACCAGTCAGTGCTGGATGATGTCAGGTAAGGGACAATAAAATGGATAATCTCTGCAAATGATCTAATGTTAGTGTTTGCAACATATTTACATTATATTAAAGTGTTCCATTAGAAATGTTTTAATAAGGTGATGTTATGTGCATATGTTATAAAAAGTAATTAAATAATTTACTGCATGTCTATTTTTCTGAAATGAATAAAGGTCATTAGTGTTATTTTTTAATTTCTTTTGTAGATAAGTGAATGAATGATTAATTTAACATTTAAATTTAATTAACAGACTGTTTAAAAGTGTATTTAAAAAGATATAAAATGTCAACAAACTAATTTACCTGATACTATTCTGTGTTTCAGGTCTGTTACATTATCTCTGAAACAAATCAACAAGATTATTGAGCAGCTTTCCCCCTATGCAGCCTCCAGCAAGGACATCAGTAGAAAGATTGAATCTGTCAAACGACAGAAAGAAAACAAGGTAAAATTATATGTACTGTGTGATGACTTTTCAGATGTGTTTTTGTTTACATGACAGTGATGCACAGTGAAACGGTGACAATAATGATGAAACTAAATCCTGGTTTAGGAAAAACAGCTGAAAAAAGTCAGAGCGAAACAGAAGCGACTTCAGGCCATTCTGGGTGGAGAGGATGTTCAAAGAGTAGAAGCTGAACTGTTAGTAGAAGATGAAGGGGAAGAAGGTGATGAGTCTTTGTTTTTTCCCCATGTTTATAAGATGATTGATTCTGTATCTAACTAGATTTGTATGTATTTTAACAGAAGCAGGACCATCCACGCTGGGCAGCATGCTGATGCCAGCTCAGGAGACAGAATGGGAAGAGCTCATACGGAAAGGTCACATGACTCCTTTTGGAACTAGAATACAACAGAAAGAAGTAAAGAAGGAACCTCGAAAATTGATGCTGGCTGAGAACTCTGCCTTTGACCAGTACTTGGCGGACCAGGCCAAGTTAGCTACCGAGAGGAAGAAATTACCTATTAAAAAGAAGAGGAAAAGCTCTGCATCGAGTCCTAATGAGAAGAATAAGGTAAAATCAAAGAAATTAGTTTCCTCTTCTAAGGATAAAAAAATAAATAAGCGCATGAGGAAGCTGCAGGTAACTGCTCTCAAAGCCCATCCTAAGGCCCGACCTAAGGCTGAGCCACAGTTTCCTAAACCAAGGAGAAGGCGACACACTGAGGGAGAGGAAACAGACAGTGAGGGGTCAGAATACCTGCCCAGTGAAGAAGGGCTGGATTTTGACCAGGAGGAGAGGGAGGCCATGGAAGAAGGTTTTGGGGAAGATGATGATGAAGAATATGAGTTAAAACCATACAAGAGAAAAACTGAGGGAAGAGGAGGAAAGAAAGTAAGGAAAAGCAAAAGTGATGAAGAGTACAGCCCTGAGAGTTCAGACGAAGACGAAAATGAGGAAGATGGGGGTAAAGCAAAAAAACACAAAGACGATGGAGATGTGGAGTACTACAGGCAGCGAATAAGGTAAGATTTTGTATCGTTAAGGTGCAAAAACTGGTATTTGAGAAAAGTTTTCATCAGCTGCTCTTCTTTTAAAGAGTGCATAAACCCATGTCTATAAACGTTTAACAAAAACCAGATTGAGACTTTTATTTTGCATCACATTTATAAAGGCATTGGAGCAAATGGGCTATTGTTTTTGCTTTACTTAAGGTGAAAAGCAGTTGTTTTTTGCTGGCTCCGTTGTGCAGAAAGAGAGTTAATCCCAGATGAGATTGGCAGCTGCTTCTTGACTAAGCAAATTCACTCCCTGTTCTTCTTCTCTTTCTCCTCTTGCACTGCCCTAATTATCCTCCTGCACATGGTTTTTATACGCTCATTCACTCTAATGCTCAAATTAATGGAAGAGCAGCCCTAATGAGATTTAATATTTATAGCAGCCAAATAAATTGTGTTGGCATGTGTCCTTTTTCTACACGACAGTGACTGAATGTCAATTCAAATGCACAGACATGCTGTGAATGGTGAGGCTGGCTTATGTGAAGAATGATATTATTAGAGCAGGCTGTGCTTCTGGTGGGGTTGGAGGGTTGGGTGGGGGCAGAAAAGTGTAATTAACTGAACCAATGCTTAGTCTTGACTTAATTAGAGAGTGTGGTCTCCCAGGCCCAGCTAAAGGACTGGTTTCGTGGCAGGGTGACAGGACCAGGCCCAAATGAAGATGGATTCTTATCCTCTGCACCTCACACCTTTCTGGGGAACTCACACTACTAATTGTCTGTATCAATCTTCATTTGCTGCGTGACGACTGTGCCTCTAACTGCCCTCTCTTCTGCACTATTAAAACTCTTCTCTTTACATTTACCTTATATGTTGTAAGTGCTCCCCTGCTCAAGCAAAACTGTCACAACTTGAAAACGGCTGCAGTCTCCGCTCCTGTGTGGACAGGTTTTATAATCATGTTGAGTAATGTTGGCTTTAATTTAAAAGAGGGAACATATTTATATAGTTCTGATGTCATCCAAGATTTTGTTGATGAAAGAAGATAAATAGTTTTGCCACGTTAAGTGTTGTTTCTTTGCCAGGAAGTGGAAGCGGCAGCGACTTCGAGAACGGGAGGAGAAGCGAGAAAGGGGTGAGGAGTTTACAGATGACAGTGACGCTGAGTTTGATGAAGGCTTCAAAGTTCCTGGTTTTCTTTGGAAAAAACTTTACAAGTAAGTTGAGTGTGAAGCATTAGTGGTGAAGAATTCTCAGAAAGTATCAGCTGATAAAACGGCAGCGAGCCTATAAAACATCTGATTTCTGAGGTGATCTGTGTACTTTGTGCTGAATCTCTCACTTATCTTATGAACTTTTGTCTTGTGGTTATAATTATTTATTAACCAATATTTATTTATCAATAAGCAATACATTTAATTTGTTCTTTTCTCTAAAAATAGCAATAAAGTTGTCTTATTTAAGGATTTCATGTGGTTGTATCTGAGTTATTTACAGAACATACTCTGACTGCTGAAAGACAATGCACTTTTTTTGTCAAAATTGAATGAGATCATACAAAACATTTTCAAGGTTTGACTAATGGTTAAAACTCCCATTGTTTTCCAACATAATATTTAAAACTCTGGTATGAAGAACAGCAGGCAATATGTATTCCTTCAAAGTATTCCCTTTTCAATGTATTCCCTCAAAAAAAAAAGTGTTTTGTTTAGAAATGCAATCATCATCCTTAGTTTACAACATTCATAATCCCCTGACGATTACGTAGTTTTGTTTGAAACTTGGACACTTTAAATACCTGCAGATGAAAATGGTTGGAACAGAAATGTGATCAAATCCAGTTTAGCTTTCTATCTTTTAACATCTTTTCACCTAAGTGTTCATACATTTTGTCACATTTTATTGGGTAAATTTGTTGTTTATTGAACTTTCAGATACCAGCAGACTGGTGTGCGGTGGTTGTGGGAACTCCACTGTCAGCAGGCGGGCGGCATCCTGGGAGACGAGATGGGATTGGGTAAAACCATCCAGGTCATCAGCTTTCTGGCTGGACTAAGCTACAGTAAACTGAGAACTAGAGGGTCCAACTACAGGTACACACACATACACACTAACAAACTGTGCCCAGAGACTGTGTGTCTGTATGGTATGAATATTTGATTAGAAGGATTTCTGCTTGAGAGTGTTCGTTTGAATTATTAAACATGTTTCAATTATCAGACTCTTCACTTTCTTACTGCAGACATCAGAGAAAACACTAACACTTTGAGTGTGTGTGTGTGAGAGAAAGATTATGTCAGTGTCTTCTTCCGCACCTAAAATGAATGTTAGACTCATGAACTGGGGTGGAAGTGTGTGTGCATGTGTGTGTGTGCGTGTGTGTGTGTGGAGCAACAAATCAGCCACAGAAGGCATGAGGGAGTGGTGGTGATAATCTGCTTTTACTGCACCAACGACACTCGTGCGTTGAGTAGGTGGAGCTTCTCTGATGGTCAATACTCTGTCTGCTATAGAAGCCCACAAATTGATTGCTTGCAAACTCAATTATGGCGCAGTATCAATAGCTTCCACCAGGCAGAGGTTCATACCAGCCCATTAGTGCATCTTTGTGTGTGTGTCTGTATGCGTTTGACAAAGTTCTTGTAAACCTTCACAGAGTTGAAGATATGTCCCTGCACTCTCTCTGTTTTATGTGTTACACTCACAGATTGAGTGCATATGTAGAGCTCCACTTTGTAGGTGGATGTTTTTGCGTTCTGACTAGTAAACTCAGTTTTCTGTGGTTTCCTTCAGCTTTAATGCAGCACATATTCATTATTTTGTTATTGGCTAAGTCATGAAAGTTGTTGTCGAATGACTATGTGGAGGTTGTTCAGAGTTTATTGAACTTATTATTTGTTTGGGGTTTTAAAATATGTATTTGATGTGTGTGTTTGGTTGTAGGTATGTTGGCCTGGGTCCAACCATCATTGTGTGCCCAGCTACAGTCATGCACCAGTGGGTGAAGGAGTTTCACACCTGGTGGCCTCCTTTCAGGGTGGCAGTTCTGCATGAAACAGGCTCATTTACCAGCAATAAGGTAATGTTTTAGTGTGTGTTGGAATTCATAATTTAGCTAGAAAGAGTTTTGTTTCCTCTGGGGGGCACTAAAGGTCTTTTTTTCTACATCTGTAGTGTCACTGCTACTTTTTTCTTGTTAAGCCACATTAAAAGAGATGCTCAGGTTAGATATTTGATTTAAATAAGTTTTTGTTTTTATGTTGCAGGAAAAGCTGATTCCAGAAATAGTATCCTGCCATGGCATCTTGATCACCTCATATTCAGCTGTGAGAAATTTACAAGACGTCTTACTGCGCTATGACTGGCACTACATTATACTAGATGAGGGCCATAAGATCAGAAATCCAAATGCTGGAGTTACCACCGCATGCAAACAGGTACTGTTCACACACTCGCCAGAAACAGTTTCATTATTTTGTGGTTTTTATAGCTCCTTCATGTTAAATTTTTTCTTGTTTGTGAATATGTTCTTAACATTATTGCTTTCTTCTCTGTAGTTTCGCACTCCTCACCGGTTCATCCTGTCAGGCTCACCTATGCAGAACAATTTAAAGGAGCTCTGGTCTCTGTTTGACTTTGTCTTCCCTGGCAAACTGGGGACATTACCCGTCTTCATGGAGCAGTTTTCAGTGCCAATAACCATGGGAGGATACAGCAATGCCTCACCTGTACAGGTACACACTCAAATACACAACCTAATGTGCAATCAGAAGTTATTTAAATTATCCTCCATGACCCTTGTTTTTATTTTACGTGAGGTAAAGAGTTTATCAGTTTGTATTGTAATTTGACTATAATACAGAGGGAAGAGGTGAAAGGTTTGAACAGTGTAAACAAATCCACACAAATGCATTTCTGCATAATTTTAGAAAGTTAGAAGAAGAAATGGTGCAACAACAGAACCATTAAATGTAGTGCTGGATAATGTGTGTCTATGCAAAGGAACTTCAGTTCATCCCTAATGTGTGAGAGTGGAAGAGGATAAAGTAAAGAGCCAGTGAGCTAAATCGTAGCCCTTTGTCATTAGCGTCCAATCGTTAATAACCCACTGACTGTATAGATTTAATTATTTAAGCTGGCTATTGATGCTTCTTCCGCTGTCGATAATAAAAACCTTTACTAATTATTAATGTTATTAAATGGTCAGAGAGGGCAAAGCTCTGCTGCTTTATCTTGTTCTTGAAACTCTCAGAGCAGCAGAGCAGGCCCTCAGATGATGCATAAAAGGCAGGAATGTACAAACAGATGTATGTGAAAACATATGTGTTTGGGGTGGGGCTTGATGAGCGTGTGCATATTGGATCCATTACTGAAACGGGCTCTTGCACCCCCATGTGATTCCCCTCAGCAGCTTGTGCTGAGATCGCTGAATCCTCTACTGCCCACTTCAGAATTTTTTTCCACTCTTTCCTCCATTTAGCTCTAGATTTTGCTATTTTATTGTCCCCTCCAGCATTGCCAACAGTGTCTTTGATCCCCCTGTGAACCCCCAGTGAGTTAATGTTTAAAGGGCTAACTGGCTTTTAGCACCAGCTCTAGATAACGAGTAGCGGCCATTTACAGTGGGGCTTCATGGGGGTGGGACCAAGTGTTTTTTGATCTTTGGTACTGATAAAGGAAGAGGGCTCTGCCCCTTGAGACCAAAAGCTCTCTGATGAATGTTTAATGTTCTTAATGCTGTAAGGGACAGTAACATGAAGAAGGTGATGAGGAGACAGTTGCGTGTTCTAATGTTTTCATTTATCCTTTGAGGTTTAACTGTTGTCAATTCCTAGGTCCAGACGGCGTTCAAGTGTGCATGTGTGCTGAGGGACACAATAAATCCTTACCTGCTCAGAAGAATGAAGGCAGACGTCAAGGCCAACCTCTCCTTACCTGACAAAAACGAACAGGTATTCGTCCTCGTCTGAGATGTTTGACCCTTTTTAAAAGTATTGAACAACCTCTAATGCCTCCAAGCAGTAGTCTATCTGATTTGATTTGACTCTTTGTGCCTCATCTACAGAGAATTTGATGAATGTGTTTGGCTCTTGTCAGGTGAAGCCAGATAATAAAGTCCTAGTAAAGTAAAAGGAGTTGGTATTCATTAAAGTGGCTGGTCTCTGGTCTGTCCTCATGGCTGATGCTTGTTGACTGCTCTGTCCACTTCAGTTCATTAAATCAGTCCCTGAGGACAGTGTTTGCTTCAAAAATACGCATTGTTTCCCTCTAATTTCTCTTTTCACTCACTTCACTTCATCCAGGGGCTTTAAAGGGGATGTTCACTGTCCATTTTAAACTCTTACACTCTCCTGTGTGTGTGTGTGTGTGTGTGTGTGTGTGTGTGTGTGTAGGTACTGTTTTGCAGATTAACAGAAGACCAGCGGCAGGTTTATCAAAGCTTCTTAGATTCCAAAGAGGTCTACCAAATACTAAATGGTGACATGCAGGTATGTTATTTTAAAGTGGACCCACCTTTAAAATACATTTATTTTTCTGTGTTTATTGGCATTCAATATATTTGGGTCATGAATTCACTGCCAAGTGAAGAGGCTGTTTTTTTTTTTTTTACTTTTTATTACTTACTGTGTTTGAAACTATTTCAACAACCTTTTCAGATTTTCAAAGGTAAAGTTATTAAAATTTACAGCTCAGTGTTGAAGAAATCTCATCTTTATCTCCTCAACTTCAATCCTGGTGCATTCACAGCAGCTCAGAAATTGGAAGTCTAAATGTTTTTGTTCAGCTAGTGAATACAGATTAATATCAAGTTGTATATCCCGCATAATTTTAGAAACAAATAGTAAATACGTAGTTTTCTCATTTCCACGTGTTTTTTGTTGTAAACTTCCAGACTAAATATTGTACTGCAAAAACATTTTACTAAGACTTTTAGTAAAGGAGGATGTTTTATTTCCTTTTAAGCTAATTTAAAGGCTTATTACAAAATAAACTAATCAAATCCTCTGGTGTAGAAAATTTACCACAAACAAATTTTAATTTATTTGTTATTTAACATTTCATCTAATAAATTTTGCTTCATATTTTCTGTGTTGTATGCATTTCCAACAGATTTTCTTTTTCAGGCTGTATTCCACAGCTCTAAATAGTTTTACCGTCACCATGTGTAAGTTTTAAACCCATAACAGCTTAACTTTAGAATAATTTTTAAGCCCACTCTTCAAAGGTTGTGCAGTTCTTCTCGCATTAGCCACAGACCCACGAGAGAGAGAAACTACCATTTATCACCACTGACCAAATGGACATGGTTGAAGAGCCACGGGTGACCAGCTTGTGTATAGATGTATTCAGTGGTCACTCTCAGTCCATTAACCACCATTACTAATGCAGTGACCGCTGGGCCCTCATCAAGAAACACAACCTTTATTGTCCGTAAATAAATTATGTAATTCATTCCTGTAGACTAAAGTAAATGTGTTTATTTGTTTAAAGGTGCAACACTAAAAAAAACAATAAAATTGACGATTGTTGTATATTGTTCGTTGTTAAATTAAAATGGTTTATGTGAGAACACTTTTTCTCTTCTCTCTTTGTCCCTTTAGGTATTTTCAGGTTTGATCGCGCTGCGTAAGATCTGTAACCACCCGGACCTTTTCTCAGGAGGACCCCGGATCCTGAGGGGCATCCCAGAGGACCAGCTAACTGAAGAGGAACACTTTGGTTTTTGGAAACGCTCAGGCAAGCTGATGGTGGTGGAGTCGCTGCTGCGTCTCTGGTTCAAACAGGGACATAGGGTTCTGCTCTTCACTCAGTCTAGACAGGTGAGGAACTCTGCACCCCGACACTTCTAATCACTTTAAAAAAATAATTACCAACATTTTTGTATTTCAACACTCAGATGGATTTTTACAAGGGGGATTCTTGGCTTGAATTATGCATGCCAGATTGTGATGTCACTTCTTTGTGTTTGCTGCTGGATACTCACAGCATTGTGAATATGTGAGACAGAGGAAGTGTGTATGTGTGACAGAGGCCCCAGCTGTTGTAGTCAATACCAATGAGATTATACCTCAGAGGGAACCTGAGACCCTCCCTGTCGGCATCTCTGTCCATGTAATATTAATCTGCTTTAATCCTTTTAGAGCTAATCCAAACCTCAACCCCTCTTTCTCCATCTCGGCCCTCCTACCCCACACCTTCTTTTCTCCATCTTCTCTCTTCATCTCCTTCATTTCCAGATGTTGGACATCTTGGAGGTGTTTGTTTTGGAGAAGAACTACTCATACCTGAAAATGGATGGGACGACCACAATAGCTTCCCGACAGCCGCTCATCACTCGCTACAATGAAGTAAGGATTAGCCTTCCCTAATGGCTCTGAGTGTTTCCCATGAAAATCCTGTCCTCAGGGACACGATGCTTCAGTGGAACCCTGTTCAGCCTGAGGTGGAAACACTAATTGATGACAGTCTGTTGTTCAAAGTGAATTTTCTCTTTTTGGTTTGATTTCAGCGCTTTGAGATGACTTGTGAACTGGAGCTTTATAAATAAATTGAATTATTATGTTGAAATATCACCAGGCTATAGGGCAGCATGTTTAAAAGAACTTTAGGTTTTACAGCTAATGTTGACGAGAGGGTCTACTCTCTTTAAACATTGAGAAATCCAGCAACTACTTACAATTTACAAGTTCTTATATTACCAGTTTTTTTAAATCAAAAATAAAAACCATTCAAATTATTTTATTTTATTACAAAAAATATTTTACCCTGGTCTATTTTCTTTGCAGGACAAATCTATTTTTATCTTCTTGCTGACCACTAAAGTTGGAGGTTTGGGAGTCAATCTGACTGGAGCCAACAGAGTCATCATTTATGACCCCGACTGGAACCCCAGTACCGACACACAGGTTAGACACTCACAATGTCATTAAAATTAAAATAGTTGTATCATTTGGATCAACACAAATCAACTGCTGATATTAATCTCTCAGCTGTTTGTGTGTTTTGAGCTGCAGCTTCCTCTGTTGTCTGAGTGTAGATTTTTTAAAAAGTTTTTGACAAAAACTGCTGGTATGATTATTGAGATCTATTAGGAATACATTTCAGATAAATTTTGCTTCCTCTCTCTGTGCATTTGGGGCTTTATGCCACTCAAGAAAATGTGTTTGTTTGGTATAAATAAATTGAGCTTTTTTCCCATGCTGTTTTGCCATGGCTGATACAATCCTGTGGACCAGTTCATGCAGAAAAGTTCCATTTCTATAAAATTAGGCAGCTAAAAAAACCTGACATTCCTCGACTGGCCTCTTGAAACTACCTCCTGTTATTCCCATGAACCCCATAAAATAACTATTTATTTTTTGCTCATTTTTCCTTAATGACAAGTTTTTTAATGTCTAAATAGTAATAACAGTTTCCTTGATGCATTACAATGAGATGATTTTTTTTATTTGAATGGCAGATGAGTTACCTATTTGACATGCTTTTGATTTTTACTGAGATTATGAGTTTCTACATTTATTAATGCTTCTGCTCAGCACTGAACCCACTTTATTTAAATGTGTTTTGTTGTCACAGGCACGGGAACGAGCGTGGAGGATAGGTCAAAAGCAGCAGGTAACAATTTATAGGCTGCTGACTGCAGGGACCATCGAAGAGAAAATCTACCACAGGTAATACATCAACATTTTTTTACATAAATAATTTATTGAAATGCTTATAATCACTTATTTGGAACCAAATATTTTAAAATATTACATTTTTGTACATTTTCACATCCTATCTTTCCATTAACCTTACACAATCATAAATATTGTGGGTTTTTTTACATCACTTCTGTATTACTACTTGTTTTATGTCACTTGTCAGTAATCAAAAAGCGTTCTTGCATTATTAAATGGTCAGTTGACGACTTCCAAACGGTTGTGTCTGAATTGCTTTTGAAAACTCAAGATGGAAAAATTGCACAGATTCTGTTTTTATATCAGCAGTTGAGAGGTTATTTAATTTTCTCATCCGTCAGCCAAACTACTCTGTGGTGACTGAACCAAAATTGCCTGTTGAGTTTATTAAAAAGAAAATAAAAACTAATTAGATACTAGTATCTAAAAATGTGCTGTTTCTGTTGAAATTCAGACAAATCTTCAAACAGTTTCTCACCAATCGGGTTCTGAAGGATCCCAAACAAAGACGGTTCTTCAAGTCTAATGACGTCTATGAGCTCTTCACTTTAGCAGACCCCACTGGAACTCAGGGAACTGAGACCAGTGCCATATTTGCTGGTTTGTTTTTCCATTTGTTTCTATTTTAATACATTGTACTTTGCACGTTTCATCATTACAATATGTCAATTTTTTTTTAAGATGATGTAAGGATACACGTTGATTTCTTTATCTTTAAACAGGCACTGGTTCTGATGTCAAAGTACCCAGAAAACCTGAAAGGCCCAAACCACCACACACAGTAACCCACAACAGCCGTGCATATAAACAAACCCCAGCAAACCAGAGTGAAGACAACATAAACTCAAGAGACATTCCACCATTAAAAGATCTCAACATATCTTCATCCAATGAAAACAGTCAGGACAAACTACATGCACCAATGGACATGAACAGTCAGAGCACCAATCAAAATGGAATGGACGCAGAGACGAACATTCCCGTCAATATTCTGCTTGTAGGACAAAATAGTAACAGGGACTCAGATGACACCAAGCCAGCAAACAAAGACAAAACCTTTCATCTACAAAGCAAAGACACACGGAAACACAAGGAAAAGAGGAAGCACTGTGGCGCTGCTCATGTTGACAAATGCAAGCATAAAAAACACAAACACTCCCGGGATGCTCGATTCGAAGGCCATCGCATTTCTCATTTGGTGAAAAGAAGGACTTATAAGATGGCAGAAAATGAAGAGAATTCGACAGAGGAGCAGAAAGAATCTGATGATTACGTCTTGGCAAAGCTCTTCAGGAAATCTGGTGGGCACACTTCACATGCTCCATATTTGATCACAGAACAATAACCGTTGTGATGATTTTATTGTGTTGCTCATCCTCTGTGGTTGTCTTCAGGTATCCACAGTGTGATGCAACATGACACCATCATGGAGTCCTCCAACCCCGACTATGTTCTCGTGGAAGCTGAAGCCAACAGGGTGGCTAAGGATGCCCTCAAAGCTCTTAAGATTTCTCGACAGCAGTGCAGACTTTCTTATAATAGACCTCCTCCTCCACCTGCAAAGCAAGTATTCTCATTGATGCTGGGTTAGTGAGAAGTTTACAGCTCTCAGTTCAAATATCAAATTTTTATTGTTTTTACTCTCTCAGGAAACGTTTTGGACAAAAGAAGAATTCTCTTTTAGGTTCCTCTTCTGTTCAATCTGCTCCCACTTCCACCAAATGCAAGGTAACAGCAGTGTTCTTGTGTTTTTACACGATTGTTATGAAATGTTTTAGTTTCTGATGTTCACTGCTTTTTCTATTTAGGATGCTGCTATTGTAAAGAAAGCCGCTTCAAAGAAACCAGGTTCAGGGGCTCATTTCAGTGGGGAAGGAGCAGACGGGGAGTCAAACTCTGCCCCGTTGTCGTCCTCTGCTCTGCTGGCTAAGATGAAAGCCCGTAATCACATCTCTAATCCATCCAGCCAGAGAGCAGAGGAAGACGAGGAGGAGGAGGATGGCTCTAGAGATCCAGGAACAAGCTTACCTCCTGTTCCATCCACTGAGCACGACGAACTGCTGGTAGATCTGCGGAACTTCGTAGCCTTTCAGGCGAGTGTGGATGGACAGGCCACCACTCAGGAAGTGCTCGAGTATTTCAAACCCAGACTGACCCAGGAACAGGCACCTGTTTTCAGAGAGCTGCTCAGGAGCATCTGTGATTTTCACAGGACGACAGGCCAGGAGGGCATGTGGAGACTTAAGGAGCACTTTCGCTGACAGAGTCATCAACAAAAGCAGACTTTAAACCACAATCCACACTTGAAAGCCTTTTCAGTCATGATGGTTGTCAGAACCAAGACTGTAGTATCTTAAAATGTGTTCATTTGTTTGCAATTTCTTCACTGTTGTTCTAATGAAATAAAACACGCACACTTGACCAAAAGGGGTAAATTAAATATTTAACAACAGTTTTAGCTGGAAGAGCCGTTTCTAACAAAGAACATTTAGTCGTATGGATGTCGCATCATTTTTTATTTACTGAATTTTGATGGAAGCATTTTATTTTTCCATCTTATTTTTTTCAGATGCAAAGTGAGTTGGTGTAAGGATATCACGGTTTTAAGTTAAAGCTTTATCACAAGAACTTCCATCTCTTTTCACTGTTTTTGTTCTCTGGTTATCCTTGAATTCTGTCTTTTTTTATGTGCCATGCAGTTGAACTCTTTTACCTCAGACAAGAGCCAATGTACAGTTATTTGCTTTCAGAATGTGTAGTTCAATTACCTCACTTTTGTCAGAATTGTAATATTTTTGTGTAAAGTTTGTAAACAGAAATTCACTCCATAGCAGGTTTTGTAATGTTTTTATTGCTCACTTTTCTGTTATGTTATGGAAAAATACAAAGTGAAAACTGTCCATGAATGGTTTAGTCTAAAAAATAGGAAGAATGCATTTTCTTGCATATAATTTATGCAATAAATGTCCTAACAGGTTATTTTCCTCTGTTTTTTTTATTTTATTGTAAAGCAACTTCATTTAATGCAATATATTTGAGGACTATTTATAATTTATATGCATTGTTATAGTGATTTTTAAAAACATATTTACTGTAAGAATCCTTGCACATAATATTTGAGTTTAGTCATCCAAAGATCATGGAGTTTTGGGTTGTGGCTGACCGTGGCGCTGACCAAGGTCCTGAAATCTTCTCTGCAGGTCACCGTTTAAAACACAGAAAGGCCCAAATATGGGTCACAGAATCTGCAAAACTGTGTTTATGTGCAAAGTTGTCTCTGCCAGCTGAGATGGGAGACTAATGTCATTTAGTCAACTAAGCAGTCATCAAAGGATGGAGAGGAAATGCGCTGACAGGAAACACACTGCAGGCCTGTCAGAGTCTAGACCAAATATTAGGATAAAGTTATCAACTGTTATTTGATTTCAATTTTCTCCACGCACTTCACCGAGGTCATAATAACAACTTTATTTTCAGTGGTGCATAAATTAATTACGCGCATTTAATAACTAAAATATCATTATATTCCCCCTTTAATAACATAAACGCTGCACGCCAGGGAAACCCTTAATAGCGCGGGGCCCTGTAACTGGCCATTATCCGCCTGTAATGATATTACAGAACCAATTACGCGCCATTAGAAGGGATTTTCTGCACTTTATGTGGTTTAGTCCAATCCCGCACTCCTCTTCTAAATTTCAGCTGCTTCTCGAAGCCTCATTTTGCCTCCACCTCAGAGACGCATGGCGTCTGCGCTCTGTCGTCCCAGATGCGCTTTAAAACTAATTGAAAGGGTCCCGCAGCAGATCATTTATCTGAGGAAGCGAAATAAATCGCGGGACCCCTTGCTGTGAACAAAATCAAAAATTTGGCCTTGTGAGTGTTCTACATGCGCAACCCCTTGTAAAGTGGACCCCCTAACACACCCTGACGAGCAATTAACCCGCCCGACAGTCAATCTAAAACCCAAAAGCAGTCATCCTCCTTTTTTTAATATATGAAAGAACCAAATAAAAAGTGCAGCGGGTATGTGTGCATGTTTATGGTTAGGGAATATGCTTAACTCTGGAATAACAATCACTTGTGATGAATTTTTTTGGCACCTGAGCAGAGCTGCCGTTTGCACCCTGGGCATGCCTCCCCTCTTCCTCTTCCTTTATTTCTGTCTTTCTACACACACGCACACACAAACACACACACACACCAGGGGTTGGGGTGAGAGAGACAAAGCCGTGATAATCCGATTAGGACCAATTAGGCGTGAGATTCTGCGACACTTGCTGAAAGCCTTAACACTCTGTAGACAGTTATACAGTTATAGAGACATCTGGACACTCCCAGAGAGATAGACACACACAGTGAGAGAGAGAGAGAGAGAGAGAGAGAGAGAGAGAGAGAGAGAGAGAGAGAGAGTGTGTGTGCGTGTCGGAGAAAGAGAAGAGGGGAGCCGGAGAGGTCTGGACACTCCCAAACAGTCAGTGGAAGCGCAGCAGCCGCTTCTCTCCAGAGCGCAAACTCACTCTCATCAGCATCCTCGCTGCAGGTAGGATGCTTGTCTCTCTCGCTCTCTCTCACACACACGCACACAAACACACACACACATCAGCTTTGAATCCAGCTTCTCTCAGGACGATTTGTTCATTTCTTCGCCGCAAATCAGTCTGCCACTTTTAGAAACTGCAGCCTCGCAGCTGCTTCAGGCTGAAACTTTTTGTCTGTGTTCCAGATTCAGCCTCGCAGCTCCGACGTGAGACGCACCAGGATGTTCTACTTTCACTGTCCGCCTCAACTTGAAGGAGAGTGCTGTCGCTCCAACACACGTGAGTTTTCTGTTTGTTTGTTTTTTTTTTCCACATCGTCTTGTATTTTTTTATTCAGCCGAGAACACAAGGAGAGCAGCGAGTTTGATGAAGTTTTGCGCGCTTTTACGCACAAAGTGCGTTCGGAGCAAAGGCCCATGTGTTTGATAGATGCTCAGTTTTTCAAGCTCTTATTGTTTAGCAGAAAAGAATAAACACTTCAATGTTCATTTTAATTAGGACTCATTATGTTTTATTTCAAGGGCAGAAGTTTATTTTCAGACACTGAAAATCTAAACTTAAATCCTCTGACTGGTTAAATATAATTCTAAAGAAACGTTTTCTGTCTGTAAAGGGTTAAAGAGTGATTCCCCCTCTGCTGTGTCAGTCTGTTGGCCGTGTTTCAGAGCGCTGGTGGTTTGGCCCCGGGGCAGACAGGGAGTTCTGTCCCGGGCACAGATGTTGGGTGTCATGGCTCTTAGTCCGTCATGGTTCCCTTTAGACTCTCAACATAAATGTTTCATGCAACTAATGGAGACACAAAAAAGTCTCCATTTGGCCAATTCGATAGGCCTACTTTGGCATTTCTTTAAAAAAAAAACTAAATTAAGTTTAATTTGCCAGGTTAATTACATTTAATGAATTCAAACGCATGTAAACGTATTTTTAACATTACATTTCAAATTAATAATTGTAAAAAAATATATTTTCTTCAGTAAATTCAAGCGGGTTTGGAAACCACGCCCCGGCTGATTTTGACGATGGATTTCTGCGGAGGAAGCAGCGCAGGAACAGAACAACATTTACTTTACAACAGGTAATTATGCTTCAGGATGTAAACATTAAGAGCAACAAAGTGAAAATGAAGGATCAGGAGAGGGAAAACGAAGGCAAGGCACTAAAATAAATGTGGAAAATCTCTTTACAAAAAGTTGGCCTGAGCTTTTAGAATAAAGGATTTCAGGAGAGAGTTTTAGATCAGAGGCAAAGGTTACATTTATGAAACAGCACAATGATGCAGGAGATATTATTTTATATAAATTGTGCGGGAGACCAAGATTATTTGAACCCAGTTGTCCATCATCACTAATTAAAAGCCTTTTGAAGAAATAATTTGTACAAAATAAAGAGAAATAAACCAAACATTGTATTTCGTGATCTCACTGAAGGTGAGCTTGTTTTGTGTCCCTGCAGCTGGAGGCTCTGGAGGCTGTTTTTGCTCAGACTCACTATCCGGACGTGTTCACCCGGGAGGAGCTGGCCATGAAAATCAACCTGACCGAGGCCAGAGTGCAGGTAAGCACCGTGCGTCAACACCACGCGTCCTGGGCACGTCTGACCACGCAGGAGGAGAGGGTAAATGAAGCCACTCTGTCATTCCAACGATACACTTTAATAACATCAACGTAATGGTGAATATTAGATTAGCTTGATTAATCGGTCATTCATAATTAACCAGCGATAATGTTCTTCACTAATTTGTCCGCGCGTCTCAGAGGCAGGAATACATCATCCGAGCAGATTCCGCCTCTTTTTTCCTGTAGGAAAAATTTTTTTAAAGGATGAAGAGGAAAAATAAATACTTCCAACTCTCAAATTCTCAGATTTTTTATTTTTATTCTTTGTCCCACAAAAAAAAAAAAAAAAAAAAAAAAAAAAAAAAAAAAAAAAAAAAAACGCGCACCCGCGTTTCTAAAATTTGGTAATTTATATTCCGCTCCTGTCCCGCACATATGCGCGGTTATAAACTTGGCCAGATGTAATTAAGTTATGTGTCCTGTATGTAATTTCCTGCATTCCAGATTTGCTTTTGGGTTTTGTTGTGCGCGCAGATCTAATTGTAGGAAATATAATAGTTTGCCTTTTGTTCCCCAGGGTCATCTTACTATCGCTTAAACCCAATGGCGGGGTTGATAATGGAATCCAGCGCTGTAAATTAGGGATTGTAAACAAATTATTCCCCTCCTAATCCGATTACCACATTCCTATTATTAAATCTGAACATGAATCCACCGCAGTATGCAGGGATATTAAACTTACATTATTATTAGAAAATAAATTTCCTTTCTCTTGTACACAGCAAATTCAAAAGTGTTAATTTTGGGGTGTTGGTCAAATTTCAGCAAGTGTAGAGTTAATTTAAATCTGAGAAGAGTTATATTCTTGATATGTAACTCTGAGTTGCCAAATAGTGCGAGTTAAAACTGAGTGTTAAAAAGGAGTGTTTCTAAATCAAATCTGTAGGTGTCAAATGGGATAAGATAACTCTTGACCTGCTAACTCTGAACACCTGCAGTGGACACAACACCTCCAGAGTCAGTCTCTGACTCCTCCCTCTCCTTTTACCGGTCGGAGCTGCAGCAGAGAGGAGAAGAAGCTCCTCCAGGACATTTTAACTCGACTTTTCTTTTTATCTACATTGTTTTCTACACTCGGTAAGTCACTGAAATTGATATTTGCCAGAGATGGTTATAATATTTCATTATTTTGTACTATTTGTCTGAGTGGAGCCACAGGCGCTAAGCTAGCCACGTTACTCGATGTCAGGTTAGTCATTTGTTTAAGTTCGCTGAAAGTTTCTGTCTGAGGACAAATACTGTAGCAAGGAAAACTGTTGGAGACACATTCTGAGTCAAACATGTCGCTAAACTCCTACACAAATAGCATAGTGCAGGTGTTTGGGTTCTCAAATATGAACGTTCGCTTTATGGCGCCACTTGAAACTTCACCGTAACTTTTTGAAAATTCTACCCGGTTCAGACACTATTAAGACCCGCATGGTCTCCGTGACTGGTTTGCGGTTTTTTAGCCGCACACCGAACTAACTACCACGTGGTTTGTATTTAATAGAGCCCGTATTCGGCGTGGTTCGACCTGGGTGTTTGCCTGGAAAAAACTACCAGTGTTTTCTATCTGTCTTCATACAAGTAACATTTACCTCATAACATCTAACAGAGACCTTGCTTGTTTCATGATTACATGCACAGTCCAGACAGATACATTATTGTAACACAGCGTTTCTTTCCTCCGTTTTATTTTTTGCTAAGTAAAGAAATGCAGCTCCTCACTGCTGCAGGAGGAGGTTACTGCATGTCTCCTGCTGCAGCAGTGAGGAGGAGCTGCTTCATTTTCAGGTTGGTGAAGAGGGATATCGTTATCCAGCTGGTTAAACTTTTCTAAAACATCTTTACACTTGAATCATAATAAAAAATAAAGAACAATTACAAAAGATCCCCACAGCAGTGCATTTTAGTGGCTCCTCTGTTAAAATTCAAGGTCCAAAGTTTGGTTAAAGTGCACAAAGTTTACGTTTTTAAAAGATACTTGGCTTTATTCAAGTTATGACTCAATGTTTCTTCTTTCTTACTTTGCACTGTTAATAGATTAAAAAGTTAAATGATTACTAATACAGAACTATTACTGAATTTACAGTATACTGTATGCCCATACAGGAAATGCCTGCAAAGGTGGAATATGAAGGAGTGCACAAATGCATTAAAGTTCCACNGGGTTGATAATGGAATCCAGCGCTGTAAATTAGGGATTGTAAACAAATTATTCCCCTCCTAATCCGATTACCACATTCCTATTATTAAATCTGAACATGAATCCACCGCAGTATGCAGGGATATTAAACTTACATTATTATTAGAAAATAAATTTCCTTTCTCTTGTAGTGTTGTCCCCCCCCCCCCCCCCCCCCCCCCCCCCCCCCCCCCCCCCCCCCCCCCCCCCCCCCCCCCCCCCCCCCCCCCCCCCCCCCCCCCCCCCCCCCCCCCCCCCCTTATTTTTTTTGTAAAGTGTCAATGGGGCCTCCCCCGCATTAAGAGCACGCGGCAAATTGAGATTAATGGAGCAATTATAGCCCATTCAGAGATGGGTGTGTGTGTGGGGGGCGCGACTTCTAGCTGGAAGGTGCAGGGGTGAGATAAGTCCATTGGCTGTATTGTTGTCCTGCCATGGAAATGTTGTCTTTTCTTTATGCCGAATGAATGCGCTCGTTTTGTTTGGCTGTTGACATCATTTCTTCCACAATGAGGGGGGGAAAGGATGCAGAGCACATGCGCACCGGCTCTAACCTCCATTCACACATCATGATTAATGCCTGCTAGAACCAAGTCCTAATCGAATCTGATGTTGTCAAACAATCACTAAATAGGGAAATAAACGACTTCATCATAGCTGCCTCTCTCTCGGGCAGCACAACTGTCAGTGGGAAGTCATTAAAATATGATAATGAAAAATTGCTCAATTAAATGTTGTTATAGGCAGTGACCTTCATTCGATTAAGACAAGAACTTGGCTTATATGTTCTTTGCAGTGTGAAGTTTTGGGGATAAGTCGGGGATTGTGGGACAGATTCCAACTCCTCTTAGAAAACAGGCCGTGAAACAGATTAATGCACTTAATTCATTTTATATGTCAAAGGAAGACAACTTTACAAGAATGCATTTGAGGCTGAATTCATCTGAGTTGATGTTGCAGGTTTCTTTTTTCTGTTGCAGGTTTGGTTTCAGAACCGCAGAGCAAAGTGGAGGAAGACGGAGCGAGGGAGCTCAGATCCTGAAGGAGGGAAGGAGCAGATGAGTGATGGCACTCCTCCATCTCGTAGCATCAACTCTCAGTCCCCAGTGGACCATAACAGAAAGCAGAAAGAACCACTGGAGATACAACAAAGGTGACAGATGATGAAACAATGTCAAACTGCAGGATCTGGGTGATGGAAATCCATCAGAGTAAATAGACTGAATTTACTGTGTGATTAAGCAGCTCCTTAGGTGAATTTTGTTATAAAAATGTGTGTTTTTTCCAGTATCAGCAGAACAGTGGGTCCAGGTGGTCCGTTTTTCCCATCTTGTATTCCGGGCACACTCCTCAACTCTGCCACCTACGCCCAGGCCCTCTCACAAGTCGCCACACTAAAAGGTAAATCTCATTCTCATTAAGATTTAGATCCATTTTTCAACTGTTCTCACCAACTTTCATTATTTCTCAGGAAACGGTTTGTGCTCCTGCTGTGTTTCTGACCCTATGGGCTTGTCCTTCCTGCCACCCTATGGTTGTCAGGGAAACCGCACAGCCAGCGTGGCAGCCCTGCGCATGAAGGCCCGCGAGCATTCGGAGGCCGTGCTGCAATCGGCCAACCTGCTCAGTGCAGCAACTGGACCCAGTGCCGGCGTCGGGGTCCTCTCTGGAGTTGGCGTGAGCGCAGCCGGGGTGGTGAGGCCCGCCGTGGGTCCCGCCATCGAGGTGCCCGGCGCTGCTGTGAGAGGAGGAGGCAGCTCCAGTCCCAGCACGGCCACAAAAGTCCCAATCCTGGGAGGCAGTCCTGACAAACACGCTCACTGCTCCAAGGAGTCGCTGGAGAAAAAGTGAGGCGCTGGAGACGAATGTGGATGTACTGATAATCTGTGTGATCGTGCCTGTTATTCCTTATCTACTCTGCTCTGATGAGCAACAAAGCACAACCGGCTGCTTCCAGAAACACCCTGGGACAGACATTTCTCAGATCACAGTGTCTGGATGGAAATAATAAAAATATTTATTTGACTGTAAATTATCATTGTGAGAAATGCTGAATAACTGGGGTCTTGCCACCCTGATAAACTGTGCTTTTGGATATTTGTCTGTCTACACACCACTGGACTACATGTGTGCGGTAACGGCCTATTTGATAATGTGAATTGAAGTAATCCTGATTCTTCCTGTTTTCCCTGAGAGGACATTGTGAATGTTAATGCATGAAGACTGAGTGTTGAACTGATGGCGGGACTGAAGACTCTGCAACACGTGCTCAGCGATGAGCTCGGACGATGGCCTCTCATCTTTTTGATCTTAAAGTGAAAGTGCACTTTAACACTAATCAGCCATTTTCATTGTAAAAATGTACTTTTTTTATGCGTGAACAGAATATATTCAGTTACAGGCAGCACTTGTCCCCCCCTCTGCTCTGTTAGCACATCTGTGGTGCCAGCAGACAGACAGGGAACACACCAGTCCTGTTGTGACATGTTCTTTAAAACAATTAAAGATGTAGTCGTTCATGTTTCTCTCCTGTTGCCTCTCGCTCCAGCCATCTGTTCTGATACATTATTTATTAGCTTCTCTTAAAGCCAAGAGTGGAGAGCAATTGTGACTCTTATTATTTATTTACTTTTAGAAACGCTCTCCCTCCCTCCCATCCTGTCACTGAACCTTTTTATTAAATTCCCCTCAAACATGATATAAATGCTATTTATTATTGTTGAATTGAAACAAATTACCTCAGGGCTTTTCAAATCGTAGAATATCACAGGATGTATATTTTGTCGATTCATTATTCCTAAATATTTCCCTGCACTATAGGATAAGTCTTGAATAAAGGATCAGCTGATCAGATTGATACTTAACCGCCGAGCACACGGCCAGTAGTTCGCCTGATTCAATTTGCGTCCTTGAGGATTTTCAGGAAATTACTTTTGATAGTCAATAACACAATTAAGTAAACTACACACACATTATCATGAATAATTGATGAGAAATTATGTATTACCATGAAGTACTGGTTCAATAATTGATGAGGCGACACCCTGGTGACATCGAGAGGCAGATAATGTCAGAAGTTGTGCCAGGTTGTACACAGAGCACTCAACGTTTTCCTTTTTTCTTTTAACACCATTGTGTGTGCATGTTGTAAATATCTTACAGTGATACCAATAAAGAGACGCTTTCATGAACTGAAACCTGGAGACTCATTTCATTTTCACAGGATATTTGTTTTACTGGAGCACCATGCTGCTCTTAAAAATCACACTTTTATAATTAGTTTAGCTCTCAATTTAACAAAAATTAGATCTTTATCTTTGTATATTTGGAAAAATATGTTTGTGTGTAGCTCAGTAACACAGAATATCCATATATAAATGAGTCCCTTTCCAAACTGTAGCAGAATGGCTTGCTAAATCCAGCCACCTCATACAAAAGATGTGAAAAAGCACATTCAGTCTCTGCAAAATCGACTACAGTAGCTGTGGAATTTAATCATTTGCCAAAACAAAGGATGCTGAAGTTATAATGACTCCGATCATCATTAAGTTCTGCGTGGCACCCATAATTCACAGCTTTAATATTTCATAAACATGTCAAGTTGGTGTTGACATTCGGCTGTGCATGTGGCATCATTGATAATTTTCTGTCACCTAAAAAAAGTCCTGAGACGATTTCGTCGAGCATTGTTATATCAAATTAGCTGGAGAGCGGCCAGAAATGCAGACGGACGCGGTGAATGTGGGGGACAGTAGTTGAACTCTGTTCTTACGTTGCAGTTAATGGGCTTCTTTTGTTGCAGTAATGAAATATTTTTTTCTGCAAAGATGTGGGGAAATGTGTCCTGTGCACAGACATGCGCATTCATGTGAGAAACACAGAAATCGACAGCAGACTCAGAGAAGATGTGCAGATCTTTCCATTAGGTGCAACACATAAAGTATGCTGTAACTTGGATTCAAAGTTTGAAAAAAAAAGGACCAAAACAAGCCATAAACTATTATTTCTGCTTTTAATTCCTGCTCCAGAGCTGATCAATACCCCAATCAATTAGAATCAGTTAAGTTTACATCTGAATGGAGATTATACAAACAAAGCATATCTTAATGCAGCAAGTAATGTGTCTGCTGTCTGCCACATAACCACAGCCATGCTTTTCCTTACTCAGCACAGGGAGGAGCTTCAGCCGCTGTGATCAATGCGTACAGTCCTCGGTGGCTTCTCAGGGAGACTATTATGAATTTGCAAAGTTGTATATTTAATAAAAACATGATATATTTATCAAAAAAAAAGAGAAATTGTGCACAGCACAAATAAACTTTGCTGTCTTTTCTTACTTTGTCCACTAGAGGGACTTGGTGAGCAGGAAATTTCTCCATTCTTCACATGAAGTAAGACAATATTTGTGCTGAGAAGTATTTGCACATTTCAATTTCTGATTTGAAAGTATTTAACAAGTATTACTAATAACCAAAATTAGGACAAAAGAGAATCAAATAGCAGTTTTTAAACTGAGATCCTCCTATTCAACATTTAATACATCTAGAGATAAATATTTGTAAAAACTGTGGAAGTTCTGGTTTTTAGAGAGGAGGAGTCCAGTTATTTTAAAAGAGATTACCTCAGCCTTTCTTATATTTCTCTGAGCTGTGTCTGTGTGTGGTTGTGTGTGCATATGTGAAAGAGTGCGTCTCCATTAAGGCCCATGTGTGTGTGTCCATCATCCCACCAAGGCAGCACTGCAGCCGCCAACAATCCCACAGAACTATCTGCTGCAGCAATCTCCTATTATAGCTTTGAGCTGTGGGAGGGGAGGGAGATGGGGTCAAAGGGGGAGGTACAATTCCTCCCCTCCCACTGCCTTATGGGCCTTTTCTGTTGGGGTGAGCAAGGCTGTAGTCAGGGAGATTTCATCAATGGATAAGTCATTTTTATAGGGTAGATTTTTTTAAAATAAGAGCAAAAACCTCCTGTGTGTGTTTCTTTACAGAAACCAATAAGAGGCTGAAGAGTTTAAGGTTTTGTTTGACAGAAAGCTGCTTTCAGTCTGCTGTGATGTGCTGGGTGGTGACTACTTGTTTACACTCCATGTAAAGCCTGTCAGTTCCGCTGAATGAAGACTGGACTCCAGTGTGATGTAATATGTGTCTCCCATCACTCCAACATGCCTTCAGATTGTTTGCTTTTAAATTTCTTCGAAATTGCTCAACCTCCCATGTGAGCTGCAGCACATTCCCAGTTTGCTCAGTTAGCTCTCACTGCTAATGGCCAACAGTAGCGGTCCAGATTTATAAATAGTTTAGAGGCTGTTTGTTTCATCCTTCTGACACTTGACACCAAAAAATCTCACAGACCCTGCGTGCTAGCTCAACCCTCAGTCTGTCCCCCCATGGTGGACACTCTCTCTGGGACGACTCCTCTATTTCCGTCTGGTCTCCTGTCCCGAGTCCTGCTGCCTGCTGCTGGTCAGATGCTTTGAGGCCTCACAGGGAAGCATGTAGAGGATTTTACTTTGGACTGTAGTCAGTAAAAAGAGCTTGGAGCTGCCAGAGGGTGACAGTTTAGGATTGGACCAGCAAGGCCTTTTTAGGGCTGAAGGAGCCTTTAAAGGATCTTATAAAAGCCCCCAAATTATGGAGTACAAACTTCAAAGGTAGGGTGTACTTTTTCATTTTTCAAAAAGAAGTCATGTAAACGTACAACAGAGAAATGGAAAAACAGCAGAAATTCAGCTTGTCAAAGGAAAATGGTGGAAACATTTCCTGTGAATAAATCTCTAAATAGTTTGGATTTCCAAAACAAAACAGAAGTTTGTGACAACCTCCTGACAGTTGATGAGATTTAAAACATTTTAGTTGTTTCTGTCCTCAGAAGTGACGGGCATGTGTCTGATAAGTCTGACCTCAGACTGGAGTTGAAAATCACATTCACTCTGGTGTCGGGTTTAGAGCTGGAGGCCCGCCGTCACTGGACAAAAATAAACCCATCACATGCAAGAAAATAGAGAAATCATCCTGACACTTAGAGATTAGATTATCATAGCATCAAAAGGACTCAGATTTAAAAAATCTGCACCAGCTGTGCAAATCTTTAATGTTTATTTAAATTCTTCAATTTATATCAACCTGCATGGATAGAAATAAATAAAAACATCACATTTAAAAGTTTTTCTTTCTTAAGGATTCCTTAAATAAACTGTGAATGTGAAGAAACTTCACTGAAAGGCCTGTTTCCTCCTGAAGATGCAGCCTTACACTTTTAAACTTCCTTTCATACTGTATGTTAGATGCTGAAGGCAGCAGTGAGAAGCTGTCATGAAGATATGAGATTCAGGTCAGGGAATATTACAGAACGAGGAGATATTCTGAGCAAGATGACGACAGCTTGGCAGAATTTAAACAGATCGGATGTATGATATTTAAAATTTCCATTTAATTTGAATTTCAGCACAATATATTTTGTGTGGTAGATTTTTTAAAATTTATTACCAAATCTAAATCTTAAAATAGAATTTATGCTAATTTAAAATGCTACAGGAAACATATCAAGCATTTTCTAATTTTACCTGAAAAGCCATAATCTTGTAAGCACTTCTAGTTAAAGATATTTTAGTCTGCCTGCTCTATGTTGTAAAACAAAAAGATTTTATAAGATTAGTTTTCAGTACTTGACTAGTCCTAACCAAGTGGTTTTACTATTTGACTCAAACACATTTTTTAAAGTAGTTTGAATGGCTTTATGTTATTTGTAACCTTAGCGTTATGCTAAATTTACATTATTATCTATCTTTTAAACCCAACCCCACCTATATATGTGCATGTGCTCTGTTAAATTTGTATTGATGCATCTTGATTACCCAGAATAACTCACGTGAGTCTGTCTTTCCCGAGCCTAGCAACAGTGTAGTTTTACCCACAACACGTCCTGAAGGTCACAGTGATTGAGTGAAAGGATTTGCAGAGCTGTTTTCAGAACCACATACAGTACATTGCTGCTTAATGCAAAAAGGGAAAATGCTAGTTATCATAAATGAAATAAATGAAATGATATCATGTGAGAAAAAGCTTTAAATATATTTTGGGTTTTGGATAAAAGTTATTACTTTATAAATGACAAGTTCTTCATATTTTTCCTGTGATGTGACAGAATTATTAGATCCAGACTGATTCTGTTTTTTTTTTCTTTTAGGAAAGCTACAAAGTCCAGGAATATTTGTGCAAAGGGAAAATAAATCCCACAATGCATTTGGAGCAACTTCTAAACATAGGCCCCAAACTCCAGGAGCTGCAGCTCCACCAGCAGGCACAGAGTATAATTTTGAAATCTATATTTACATGAATGACTAAACAACTGAAGACAGAGCTTCTTTCTATTGAGTCTGCATCATGACATCAGTTGAGAAGCGCCGCTCAAGCCGAAAGAGCGGTGGGCATCGCAAGCACAGCGATGGAGGCTCCACCTCCAGTGGAGGGTCCTTCCTGGATGAGACCGACCGCGAGGTCAGCAATTTGACGGACAGAGCGTTCAGAAGTCTCTGCATTGGAGAAGAGGCTGTTTATAACGACTCTGACCTCAGTTTGTCTTCGCCAAGCATCCAAAGAGACAGACAGCTGGCCTTTAACCAGGGCAGGGACATGGAGGAGAGAGACAGAGAGGAGCGAAAGAGAGCTGCATGTGAGAATTTCAGCCTCAGGGTACAGCAGTATGAACAGGACTGGATCCTCGGGGGAATGTACGGAGCAGAGATCCACGAAGATCCACAGTGGCAAGTTTATGGAGAAAGGACGCAGGGGATGGTTTCAGCCACATTCCAGCACTCTTTGGTGGAAAACTCTCAGCAGGGAAAGTCTCTGAGGGAGGGGGAACTTTCTTTCTTTAGCAATGGAGCCACTGATTTAAGTAGTTCACAGCAACATCGCAGCCACTCCAGAGTTTCTTCTCTTGTCCAAGCCTTTAATTCTGAAAGACACATGGATGGAGCAAGAAACGATAATAACCTCAGAGAGTGGAGTTATGGGACGAGTTGGGATAGATCAGCTCTTATGAGCATCCAGAGGGAACTTTCTGAATTCTCGACATCGTACCAGCAGAACTTTGATAGTCATCATTTCCCATCTGCAAGCCTGTTTTCACCTCAAGACACCAATTTCTGTTCCCCTCATGTTGGAGCAATGGCTCAAATGTCCCACAATTCTGCATCTTCGTACATGAGGTCCTCTCAGGATAAACACAACATGTCTGCTCAGGTCAGCTGTAACTCCAACTTCTTTATCCACAGTGAGTTCAGTCCCTTCAAGTTATGGAGGGATCATAACAGGTTTCCTTTCCAGCAAGGCAACATCTCTGGCTTCATGCAACGTTCAGAGTTCCCAAAATGGTATGAGACACCAATGTACAATGAGCTTTCACTTGAAAATCAGTCACATGGTCCTTACAGGGATCTCAGACACCCAAGGAACAACCTGGGACTTACAGCTCCCCCGACTCGGTCCACGTCAACATCCACAATGCTGCAGAAAGCTTCAGCCATGGAGAAACGCTGTGAGTCAGAGCTGGCAGGCCATTATCCTCACAGGAAGTGGTCAGAAAGCCTGGGAACTAATAAACTTCCATCCCAACGCCCATCAACTGCTTCACCTACCACTGAAATGTCTCGACGAGTCAGAGACACCATCAGCTCCGTCAAAGCTCTGCAGCAAAAAATTAAAATGATGTCTGAACAGAATCTGACGACAGATGCGATGACAAATCAAATGAATCAAGGAGTAGGACTTTATGGGAATGAAAATTGGATTAACCGTGGCAATAATGCAGTAACATTGGGGCCAAATGTTGTTAGCACCGACCAGTTGCTCACCCCTTCAATCCATGCTCATCGGGAAACGGAAATGTTAAGTTTCCGGCAGCAAGCAGTTTCCCCTCAACCGGTGGAGCATCCTCCGGTGCGAGCAGAAAGCAGGGGAGCCACGCCCGATTTTAGAACGTCCAGCTACAAATCTAGAGCTACGAGTCTACTCTTCAATCTCAAAGACAACAGGAAGAGAGTAAAAAGCACCTACAGCCCCACAAAATTTAAAGGCTCGGAAAATCAGGAGAAAAACAAACAGCCTTTGATGCAGGAGTCATGTGAACCTGTGACGCATATCCACGGATTTACAGGTTCAGATACTCAGTTACTCCAACAAGATCCAAGAAGGACTGCTGTAAACCAGTATAACAGCCCTGGATCGTCACTTACAGCTCAGAACTGTCAACCTGAAAGAGCGGATATAAACCAATATCCAGATGATTACCAGACAGCTAAGACACAAGGTCAGATGGTTCATCATATGGGAATTAGTGGCTTCATACCTGAAAATTACACAAACAATCAGCTGGCTAATGGACAGAATCCCCATGAACATTTAGCATCATTTACTCCCTATAAGCAAGATTGTTCTGGATCTATGGAGCAACTCCAACAGTCCTATTCAGACACAGACACAGCAAGGTTAAACACTGACAACAGCGAAAGCAGAGAATATTTAATAAGCCTAACAAATTCTGAGCAAGCTTTTAATGAAACAGTGGGAGGAGTATTCTCAAAGGTGGAGAGATATGAGCAGATGAAAGAAAACAAGCAAAATTACAAAAATGTGTCCTCACAGGATACATGGAAGCAGACAAACAGTCAAGAATCAGATCGTTTCAGCCTGAAAACAGTCATGTCTCAATCAAAACGAGGCACGGCTTCTTTAACAGAAAGGTTACGAGAAGAGAACCAGTCAAGTAGAAATCAGGAACTTCAGAAAGTAGAGTTGAGGGAAAGTTTGGCTTATGGGACATCTTTTAAAAAGGCTGATTTGGTCAGCACTAAGCAGCAGGAAGGGCAGCGGATGATGGAAGACAAAAATAGCAGTTTAACACAGAATTATAATAAATATACTAATCAAGATCATAGAAATCAAAACAATGCTTATGCTACAACAGACAAACATGTAACCATGCAAAAAAATGGCTCAATGGTTGGAAAACAAATGGAAGCCAAACTCCAGGGAGAGATCCCTAAAAACACACCTGTCCCAACACATCAGATAAAAGACAGACAGTCTGTTGAGAGAAAGGATGAAGAGGTCACAACAAAACTTAGAAAAGGACAAAACTACAAAGCAGAGGAGACAAAAACCCAACAAGTGGCTCAAGTAGAGCAGCCAATGGCAAAATCAGATGGTTTTATTCCAGCTGAGAAAACTGGTTCAGACCATTTCAAAACAGAAAAATCCAAGTTAGACCCAACAAAGCCAGAGTGTTTAAAACAAGCCAAAGAAGAACAGATTAAAGAGGAGAAGAGGAAAGAAGAACTGGAGGAAAAGTTTAGAGAAAAAGAACTAGAGCAGGATGGAGGAAAACAAACCAGAGTTCAACAGTTAGATGAGATCAATAATATTACAGAGAAACACGAGCACTGGAGAGAGGAGCCAGTTAAGGCAGAGCGCGCTCAAACAGAGAAGCTAAGAGAGGAATACATTAAAACCAAAGTGGCAAAACCCGAGGAGGCTGGGATGGCTAGAACACAGCAAGCTAAAGTGGAAGAGGTCACAGGAAAAATGATCAATCTAGAACAAGTTGAGAGAAAGCAGTCAAGCACCGAACAGGTTGTAGAAGAAAAGATGGAAGAAGAACAAATAAAAACAGAAAATCCTAAAGCTGAACAGGCTGGAGCTGAATTTAGAAAAGCAGAGCAAACAAAACACATGAAAGCAACAGAGATTAAAGCAATGGAGGCTGAAACAGAACTCATGAAAGTCGAAAGGGTCAGACAAGTTAAGGTTGAGAAAGATTCAAGTCATCTAGATAAACCAACGACGCTGGCCAAAGACACAAAACTCAAAGAGACAAACGCAGAACAGGCAAAGTTAGAAAGAAATAAACTGGATCAAAGCAGAGCAGGGCTATCAACAGAAACAGAAAACTTAATGGAGGCGTCAGATAAACTCACAGCGGCACAACCAGTCAGAAAAGAACCAGATAAAGTTGAACAAGTCAAGTCAGAGTTAGCTAAAGCTAAAGCAGAGCTAGCCAAAATAAAGGAGAAAATGAGAGGTGAACAAAAGGAGAAAGTCAAAATCAATCCCACCACAAAGGAGGATGGCACTTCAAAAGAGCATGTTAAGATTAATATAGAAGAAAACAAAGATAGCAAAAAGCAGGAGGAGTCAGCTGGAGTGCTAACTCACACAGAGGCTAATGATTATGAACGACTCAGGGGAAAATATGGTTATACAAACACTAATAGAAACCAAACAACAGCACAAGGAAGTCTAACTTTACAAGATGCAAATAAAGCAGAAGTTTTACCTCTTAAAGGATCTGGAGCAGGAAATAGTGAGAAATCTAAACATGAACCCAGTCTGGCTAACATAGAAAATAAAAAGGAAGTTAGCAGCTTTACACACTGTGAGGTGACTTTTAGTGAGAAATCCAAAGAATTGAAATTATCCAACATTAATTCTGTCCCCACTAATATATGCGATAAAGTAAATGGAGACAGCATTGTTGACAAATTAAAGGATGACAGCGGTCACAAGTTGGAAAAAAGTGACTCAGGGAAAAGCGCACAGCAAAGAGACTCTAATCTGGATAAACTGCACCCCCCTGAAAGAAAACCTGAGTCAAATGAACAAAATGCAGGTGCAAGTACAGATCTACCTGTTACCTCCTCAAGAGCTTTATTGCATAAAGATAGAACCCAGACAAAGCAGGAAATTCTGACTTCCAAAATAAAAGCTCATGCTGAAAAAGAAATTTCAGCCATAAAAGAAAAGGGACTTGCTTTACGAGACGGTTTTATAGGCAAAAGTTCAGCCAAACATTTAGCAAGTGGTGTCAATATTCGACAGAAACCACCGTCAAAGGAAGTGCCTAAGAAGCATGAAGCATTGAACAATATTCCCTTAAAGCATCAGATGGAGCTGTCAGAAGTACAAAAAGAACCTGCCAAGTTTGCTCCAGTTCCAAGTTCTGCTACAGTAACAGTAACATCTGCAACCAACACTCAGCTAGTAGAGCATTTGGCCAATCCTGCAGAGCCAGTCCACTCAGCAAACAGCACAACGAGTATAACTGAGAGCAAGATGCAAAAAGAAGTTGGGATGATGTCAAAGGTGCAAAGTAAAGAACAGGCAAAAACAAAAGACAATCAAGAAAAAGAGCAAACAAATCACACAGACGTATCTGGAAGACAAAAAGAAGAACGTCAACAAGAAAAGTCCTGTGAAATTCTCAGTGAAAGCAAAGCAGATCAAACACTAGCTACTGGTGTCAAAGCTGCAAACCCTAAACCTCTGACCACAGCGAAGGATGAAACTAAAGAAGCAGCTAATCAAGACTCAGAATCGCAGACTGGACAAAAAGAAGCAGCTGTAACTGAAGACAGTTTGGAGATTGTGGGAATAATGGTAACCATCAAAGAGAGGTTTCCAAATATGGACACTGATCAGGGAAATAACAGCACTGGAAAACCAAAGAGTACAGCTGAAAAAGAGTGCAACAAATCAGAGGAAGATGAAAGTCATCCAAGACAAGGACAACAAGAAAGCACCGCTTCAAAAGAAAGTAGCTTAATGACAGCTAAGGACAAAATGAAAAGTCCTCCTGTAGTGAAGGAAGAGCCAGCTAAAGTAAAAGAAAACAAAGATCCTGATAATGCGGAAGAAACTTTGATTTTGGATACAAAAATAAGAAACATGATGGAAAATTCTGCAGCAAAAGGGACAAATCTCCAGCAAAAATCTACTGCAAACATAGAACCCATAGGTGAAACAGAACCAGAACCTGTTACTGTGCATGCTAAAGGTAAATTCCTGACTGATACTCAAACAGTTCCCTTCAAGCAAAACACAAATGTAAAAGAAGCAAAAAGCATTGAGACTAAAAGTGCAAAAGAAAATCTGGTGCAAAGCACAGAAGAGATGACGAGAGACAAAGAGACAAATCTACAGCAAATGCAAACAGCACATGTGAATAAAAACTCCACTGTGAGCAACTCTGAAATAAAAAGCAAAGCTGAATCTTCAATAAAAGAGCCGCCAGTGAAAGATTTGTCAGCTGGTATAAATTCTTCCAAAAGCAGAAACACCGATGGCCAAAGTGCACCACCGCCAGAGGAAAAAGTATTCACTTCTACCAGACCGAAACCATTCAACGCCGAGAACTCAGCGGAGAATGAAAAGCTACCTTTTAATGAAGAACAGAGCAAAGAAGCAAATCAAGATGTTAATGTGCACATTGAGAGCATTGCCATCAGGGTTGTCTCATCAGCAACTGAAGAGGAAAACATAAGTGATGAGCACCGCTTAAAAAGCTTTCCATCAGCAAGCAGCGAGCAGAAGATGGAGGAAAGCCTGGAAGACAAATTAGCAGTACAACATGTGTTGTCAAGTGTGAGAAAACTGTCCGACTCTTTGAAGGCAAGCAGTAAACAAAACAGCACGAATGCAAACAAAGAGAGCAATAAATCTGAACCTGGAAAGCCTGAATTTAATGTACTGCCAGTGGAAGGAGACTACTTTCAAGTACAAGGAGTAACAGAAACAGACAACAGGCCACACAGCAATTTAACCACTGCTGAAGATAAATTAAAGGAAATAGAATGTCCAAAGTTATTACAAAATGAGACCAGCAACGAATTAAGCAAGGAGATAAAAAATGAAGCATTTGTGTTCAGTCTGGATCAAAGGGAAAAGAAAAGTTCAGATGAGGGCATGAAAAAGACGAATCAGGAAACAGAAGATACTCTGAGTTCAACACAGACTGATGGTTCCGTGGAGAGACAGATTAATACAGAAAAAAGAGAGGCAGGACAATTTAACCACACCAAGAAACACCAGAAAGAAAACCAGTCGAATTTATCAGCAATGGATAGACAGAGTTCAAGAGACTCACGCTGCAAAACTCTAAATCCTGTTCCAGAAAAGTCTGAACCTAAACCAAAACCTAAAGGGAGGACTTCCACAATACCTGAGATTTCTGCGATAGCAGACTATGCCAGATTAAAGGTGATCGTTTCAGAGGACAAAGAGGAGACTGCACCTCAGGAATTCCCTCCCAACAAAAAAGAAGGGTTTTTTCCATTAATACAGTCTCGTCACAGCAGACGTCCTGTGTTCACTGATGACCCACAAGACCTCTCTGTCAAAGACAAAAAGTTACCAAATAGGACAGAGATGACTTCTAAAGTGAGTAAAGAGCCCAAAGCGATAGTGTTTCCGATTATGGAGAAAGGGCACCAACGAACAGGAATGTTCAAACTGGGAGACAAACAAAGACCAGAGCAAGTGAATGCAGGTCTAAAAGAAAACATGGAAACAAATCCCAGCATCAAAGAGACAAACTCATTACCAACAACTCAAACTGGCACCAAAAAACTTGATCCAAGTACAGGTCAGCCAAATAATCAAGAGACAGCCCCATCGTCTGCTTCTAACAGGGCAAATAACTCATCTGAAGAACTGACATATTTAGATGAAACTTTACTTCTACGTGCAAATTTGGGGAAAATGCACCACAGAAAAGAAAACACAAGTCATCCAGAGAAACAGGAGAGTCCTGAAAAACAAAACGATAAACACACCAGGACTGGAGCTGAAGATAGAAGGACAGACACATTCAAGAAAGAAAGTCTGACAAATCAGCACGAAGAAATCAAATCAAAGCAACAGAGTCAAAAACTGCAATCGGAAGAAGAAAATGTGTTCAGGTGTGAAAAGAAACAAGGTGAAGAGGACAGAAGAATAAAACACATGTTAGAGGAGAGAAGAGCTTCTCTGGCTGAAGAAGAGAGAGAAGCCATTCGAAGAGAGGAGGAGAGAAGAGCAAAGGAGCGTGAAGCTGTTAACATTATGATCAAGGAGAGGCGAGAAAAACATAGACAGTCAGAAACACGAGCAGGAGGAGAAATAAAACACAAACAGAGAGTCGAGCAGAGAGTTGTTCAAAAAGAAGACCCTGTCACAGAAAATGGGGAGAAGAGACGAATAAATATCGAGGATGAGGAAAGGGCAAAATTAAGAGACGAGGAAAATAAGAGGTTAAAGCAACAAGGAAAGGAGAAAACTGCTAATGTGGGCCAACAGAGAACGATTGCAGAAGAAGAGCAAGCAAAAGCTGTTCAAGTAGAGCAGCAAAGGAGGACATCTGTACACAAGGAGCAACAGAGAAGAGCTGTTGAAGAGGAGCAGGAGAGACGAGCTGCTGAAGAAAGGAAACAGGAGACTGGAGACAGGACTAGGAGAACTATACATGAAGAACATCAGAGAAGAACTGTTGAAGAGGAGCAGGAGAGAAGAGCTGCTGAAGAAAAGAAACAGGAGACTGGAGACAGGACTAGGAGAACTATACATGAAGAACATCAGAGGAGAACTGCAGAAGAGCAAAGGGCAGTTGCTCAAGTAGAGCAGCAAAGGAGGATTGTACAAGAGGAGCAAAAAAGGAAATCTGCAGATGAGGAGCAACAGAGAAAAACCACTCAAGAGGAAAAACAGCAAAGAGTTGCTCAAGAGCAACAGAGGAGAGTTGTGCATGTAGAGCAACAGGGGATGACTGCTGAAGAAGAGCAAAGAAGAGCTGCTCAAATGGAGCAGCAGTGGAGGAAGTCTGCACACGAGGAGCAACGGAGAAGAGCTGCAGAGGAAGAGCAACAGCAAAGAGCTGCTCAAGAAGAACAACAGAGAAAAGCTGTTCGAGAGGAGCAGCAGAGAAGAGCGGCCCAAGTAGAGCAACAGAGAAGAACTGTAAAAATGGAGCAACAGAAAAGAGCTGCTCAACAGGAGCATCAGCAAAGAGCAGCAGAAAAAGAGCAACAACAAAGAGCTTCTCAGGAGGAGCAACAGCAAAGAGCAGCTGAAATAGAGCAACAGAGGAGAGCTGCACACATGGAAAAACAGAAAAGAGCTGCAGAAGAACAACATCTAAAAGCTGCTCAAAAAGAGCAACAGAGAAAAGCTGTACAGATGGAGCAACAGAAAAGAGCTGCTCAACAGGAGCAGCAGCAAAGAGCAGCTCAAACTGCACAACAAAGAGCAGCTGAAGAGGAGCAGCAAGAAAGAGCAGCTCAAATAGCACAACAAAGAGCTGCTCAAAAAGAGCTACAGAGAAAAGCTGTACAGATGGAGCAACAGAAAAGAGCTGCTCAACAGGAGCAGCAGCAAAGAACATCTCAAACAGCACAACAACAAAGAGCAGCTCAAATAGCGCAACAACAAATAGCTGCTCAAGAAGAGCAGAAGCGAAGAGCAGCTGAAATAGAGCAACAAACAAAAGTTACATATGAGGAGAGAACAAGAAGTGCTGCAGAAAATGAGCAAAGGAGAGTTGCTCAAATAGAGCAACAAAGAAGGCTTACACAAGAAGTGCAACTGAGGAAATCTGCTCATGAGGAACAACAGAGGAAATATGTTCAAGAGGAGAAGCAAAGAAGAGATTTACAAGAAGTACAACAGAAAAGAGCCGCACACGAGGAGCAACAAAGAGAAGTAGAGGAGCACCAAAAGAAGTCTGCACAAGAAAAACAGCAAAGGAGAGCAGCTCAGGTTGAGGAACAAAACCAGGCTAAACAGATCAATGACAAGAGAGCTGATGATATTCTAGAGGAATGGAAAAGAAAACCAAACGAGGACAAGAGAACTGCTTTATTTCCAGGAGAACAAATAATCAAACAGATCCAGGAACAGAAGACTGAAGATCTGAGGAAGGAAAGAAGCACAAAAGAACAATGGAAAACAACTCAGAAAGAGGAGGAGGAAGATAATAGAACTGCTGAAAACGAGGAAACCATAAAACAAAGAGTCGAGAAACAAGCAAAACTTGAGGATGCAATTCTTATAGCGAGACACACAGAAGCACAAGAACTGAAGCTGACTAAAAAAGAAAATGACATGCATGATGACAAATGTATAGAAGATGACAAAAGGTCAGCAGTTCACAGAGAAGAGGCAAAAGCCATTGAAACAGAGAAACACACAAAAGGAAAACCAAGGTTGGATGCTCTCCAGTACTATGCTATAACCACGACCAACACAGAGAAGAAACCCGGAGAAAGACAGCTCTCATCTCCTCTAGCATCACAACTCACACATAACCAACTGGCCATTCAATCAAGTGATGACTCAGCATACCACACCAGGCCTTACAGACCACATTCTGCTGCATCTCCAGCTTCATCTCTGCCTCGCTCCAACACTTCTTCTCCTGCTCTAGGAGGTAAGCCTTTAATGTTTAGAGTCAAGGATAACACAATCAGAGGTTCCTCTCTCACCAAGTCAATCAAACCACGCTTCCACAAGAACTTTGGAGAGGATTTCTGGATGGGTTCAACTTCGGACAGAACAGAAGATGAACAGGAGATAATTAGACGAAGTGCTGGAACCCCTGTTCATCCTGACAAGGGAGTCAACCAATCTTCTGCTATGAGTGAATCCTCAACTTTGCTCTCAGCATGTTCATTGCAAGACTACTCAACTTCCATCTCTCATCAAAGACCTTATTCCAGGAGAAGCATGGCATTGGATGACGATGAGTCCCGCTCTGTCATCAGCAACATGTCAGAGGATGTGGAGAGCTTTGCAACTAATGCTACAGATGTGGCAGATGTCCGAGGCCTGTTTGACTATGAGAGATCTGAATCAGCCTGCAGCTTCAGCAGTGATGTGTCTCGTTCTCTGGGCAAACCTCCAGTTGTTCCCCCAAAGAGTGAAAAAGCCTTGCGCAGAGCTCAGAGGTTAACATCTCGAAGGATAAAGAAAGAACTTTCCAAAGCTGCAGGAGGAAGTCCTGCAGGAGTTGAGGAAAAAGTCTCCAGTTTTCCTTCCTCTACTGAGGTATGCTCCTCAAGCAATCATGCCATGGCTTCTCCTCATTTTTCCCCACCTATTGCCTTGGCTCATGCTCCTTCTCTGGGATCTAGCTTGCCTTCCTCCCATACAGAGCACCAACCTTCTCATCAGTCTTTCCATGCTTCCCCTCATGCTACTGGTCCCATCTCGCTCCCCATTTCCTCTCCTCATGTCAGTTCTACTGTTTCCCTACCTTCTGTGTCTCATCATGCTTCTGCCCCTACTTCCAAACCTGCTGCTCCAAAGACAGTTGCTCATGTTTCCTCTTCTTCCACTCCCCATCTCATCAACCCCCACTCCACTCCAGTGACACAGTACCATGTAGAGCCAAGCCACTATCATCAGTCCTACCCACTGACCCAGCACAAGGTCCTACAAGACTTGGGTTCTGGTCAGTATTTTGTAGTGGAAGTGCCTGTTCAAGTGAAAACAAAGACTTTCTTTGATCCTGAGACAGGGAAGTATGTTCAGCTGAACGTGCGTCAGTCTGGTCAGAACATTTCACAACCTCAGCACCAGCAAACGTACCCTCAACCTCAATTGCAACCTCAGATCAAATCTCAACAACAGCCACTCTCCCAGCAGGGTTCCCTCACTGGCAAGCCTTTTGTGTTTTACCCGGCTTACCAGGGTTACCCCCAAAGCCACCAGCCAGCCGTTATCAACTCTGTGCACTCCAACAGATCATCAGCCCCTGCAACTCTTCACCAAGACCAACAGCCTCCCAGGGAAGTACAGCAGACCTCTGAAGAGCGTCGCTACAGTCCTGAGAAGACGCCGTACATGGACACAGTTAACGATACAAACAGAACATATAACCCTATAAACAGCACTCAGGACTCATATGAGTTTGAAACCAACAGCCAGCTTGGACGTTCAGTCTGTGAAAACAATAACTCAGCGAACTCCCTGTGCCAACCCCGACACATTATATCCATGAGTGAATTAGAGGATTTCATGGAGGTATCTGACTGGTGACAACAAAGACTGACAATAACATAATGATGCTTTAAAACACACAGTGTGTGAATAAAGGTATCAGATCTTGGTTTTGGGTTGTAGTGTAAAAACTCCCTCTTAAATTGCTGTTGCTTTTTCAGAGATTTGCTGTTATTTCCTTTATTTATTGTTTTAAAGAGTTCACCATTCCATTTGACTTTTGAATGTGAGAAGCTGTCTCCTATGTTAATAGTATTATCACTTTCTTGTTCCTTCTTGTACTTGGACAAACAACTTACATCAACAGTAACATCATAACTGCCTAAGTGCTTCAACAATGCAATTTACTTCTCTGGACACAAAAAAAACCTGCTTAAATTTCTGCTTTCTCTTGCTTTTGAAAGCCTTTTTTGGCTCAATGTGATGCATGAAATATTAAACATTAAGTATCAAAGACTTTCAATTATCGTAAAGCATAGTTTATGTATTTGACATAATCAAAATGTGCACATTTCAAATAAATTGTTGCTATTTTAAAGGTTTCATTTAATTCAGGAGTTTATTTTTTATTTGGACATTTCTGAGAATGCTTATGTGTTGCTGTGTAAGACGCATGACATCAACCTATTCAGACAATAAAGACACATTTTATTCTTTAGTCATTTCCTATAATGAGATTGGTTCATATTGTGAAGGTAAACATAGAGGATTCCTGCAAAATTATTCTAATTGGCAACCTTAGAAACAACGATATGTTTAAAAAAGGTCAAGATGTGTGAAATGTAAGTGATTATTGTTTCCCTCTGCAATGCATGTATTTTACTTTTCAATGCAAATGACTAAATGAAAAGATCAGTTATCAGCCTTACTAAAAATATTTTACATGATTAAATTACTTCATAATTGTTTATTCTGCCTCTCCATTTATCAGTTTTTTGAAGTCCAGTCAATAGGAAAGAAGAGGATTACACCTTGGACACTTTGTCAGTTTATTTATTTATTTAATTTTTATTTATAGGATGAAACATTTTGGGGTTGTAAAATCAACTGTATTTGTTTTGACTCTTGAAATTCACCAGTTTTGTGATTAACTCATAATGAAGATCAAATTGGCAGACTGCACAAGATAATCTGAAGGTGCTGCTGAGAGCTATTAAGAGAAAATAATTTGTTCATGCAAAAATAATATTTTTGTGGCATGAAACTTTTCAAATCCTTGAGGTTTACATGCTGTATTAATGAAATAATACAATTTGAACATATATGTTATTTTGTAATATTTTATCTATAAATTATTGTGAGATATGTATGAGAGATATCTCCCTAAATTCATCAGCTGTATAAAAGGTCAGGTTTTGTTGATCCTCTGAGAAGCAGTAACCAGCTTTGACCACTGTGGGGCAGAGGAGAGCGATTCCTCCACTGGAGCAAAACCTTGACATAAAGAGGGGGATAAAAAATGGGGGTAACCCCAAATAAAATAAAATTTTTATATGTATAAACATGACCCTGAATTCATAAACCTTGTAATTTAAAGCTTAAGCTGAAAACTGTATAGAGAATACAACTGCTGCATTCTCAAGGTGAGAAAAGATTAAACCTTCCAGTAAAACAAGCCAATGCATTTTCCACCGATTCCACACTTTTCAAGAGAATCTACACACTGTTTGAAGGGTTAAATGTGTTGTGTAATTCCATTTGGCTTTGGCAGGGCTCAAAGCGCCAGCAGAAGCCCTGCCTCAGCAGTTCAGCCTGCCCAATAAAGCAGCAGGCTTCATACCACTGGGACAGTCTGACAACCACAGCCAGAGACAAGCCCATGCCACTCTGTCCAGCAGTTAGACAGGGAGAGGTCCCACCACAAGCGCAGAACACATGCACTAAAACAAGGAGGGAAAACAAAAGAATGCACAGCCTACACATATAAACACAAACTTTGCAAGTTTTACTGGAACGTGCAAAACGAGCAAAACCATGAGATGTGACCATCACCTCAGAGTTGTGGGGTGCTGGGCCCTGGTCCAACACCCACTTGCAGGAACACAGGAAATGACATTTCCTACGTTTTGCAGGACACAGAGGGAAAAACACAGCGAGGTTGACGGAGACAGTTGGAGGGAGAGTGAGGGAGCGAGTGGGAGTTTCTAAGTGGGAACAGAGCCTTTACTGTTTCATATTACAGAGAAAAGAGGAGAAAGAGGAGAAGAGTTAATGGTGGGTAAGGGCTCTGGTGGGCTGCGCAGTCAGGCTCTGTTTTGAATGTAGCTGCTTGTGTAAGTGCTGTGCAGTTGTCTGGGTTTATGGATTCGCTGACTGTGGAAAATGCACTTTTCTGTAGTGGTCCTTGTCCTGACTAAGGCTCTGGTCACAGGTAAGTCTCTCTTGTTTACAGCAACATAAAGAAACAAACAATGAGGTTTGAAGGGAAAATAAGATAGGAATGGTAATAAATTGTGCACATAAACTATAAGATTTTGATTAAAGAAAAACACTTCAGTAAAGAAACGGCAAGAAAGACACTTTGCATGTGTGTTAACCATTCTCTCACTTGGCTGTTCTGATTTAGCAAAAGTTATCTTGCATGCTCTGTTGAAATTTGCTGCAAAGTTTTTTTTGTGAACTAATTTGCATCCATGCTTTTATCTTTCTTATGTTCTGCTGTGCATTGGTTTTGTTTTTTCTGTTGCATTAAATGTTATAAGGATAGAAAATGACACACACACACACACACACACACACACACACACACACACACACACAAACACGAAGAAGGCACCATATGGTCCCAGTTATCTTGCGTGTATCGGGTTGTACCATAGTGAGGATGAATGTTTCCCACCTGTAGCTTCTCTTTGTCTGCTACCCACACACACTGGCTGTTTCTTATTTTATTTCAAGACAATTATCCTCTAATCAGATTAAAACACAAGAAAGCAAATATAAGAAAACACAACTTATGATCTGGTGATTTTTATCTACATTTTCTTTTTTCATGCTTTGTCGTTGTTTTGAATTCCCATCTTGTGGTGGAATGACACATTTAAGCAGAACCAGTGATAGTTTGATCTCTGACTGCATAAATCCTACAACCCACTGCGGGTATGCGCACAGACCTAGTTTGTCTAAATGCTATAATTAGCTGTAATTGTCAGGAAATAAAATCTAGTAAAAATGAGCTCTAGAGTTTTCCATGTGGGGCACATTATCAGCTATTTACTAATTTAAAAAAGCTGGGAGGAGTCACGCAAGCTAGATCACACAGGAACTGTGTGACTTATGTTTGTGAAAGAATGTGTTCTGTGGTTTTGTCATAAACATGTCCTTGTAAACCAGTCAATAGATGCAATATTTGTAAGGGACCTTACCTGTGATGTTTGTGTTTTGTGCCATCAGAGGTTTGTCACACCCTGAACGTGACAGTCACCCCTGGGCCTGTCGTCTTGGTAACAGAGAGAGACAACCTGACCTTGTCTTGTCTGGTGTCTCAGAAGAAGAGGAGTAACAGTGTCCTCATCCTTCGCTGGTTCTTCTCTCCTCTCACTCCTCCAACTTTTACACCACCATCCTCTGCTCCACCCACCTCTCCTCCTGCACCTGGCCCCCCTCTGTTTCTGATTGTGAGGATGGGTATAAAGAAAATGAAGCTGTATGGGAACTACACCCGTCGTTTTCCGCAGCCCAAGTTTCGCCTGTATGATGGTGATGATGGAGACGGCGAGGTGTACCGGCTGCTCGTCCTCAGTGTGACTGGAATGGATCAGGGCTTTTACAGCTGTAGAGTTCAGGAGATCCGAAGACACAAAAGCACATGGAGGGCCTCCTCTAATGGCAGCAGCACCACACAGCTGACAGGTAGAAAAGCAAACACTGCATTTTCTCTCTAAATCACATTTAAAAAATAATCAACTTTGGCTGGCAAATGTTGAAGAATCACGGACTTAAGAGTTCCATTTATAAATAATATGCTGAAACAAATTAGCCCAGCCTTCCCGCTCTTCCCCTCATGTAGGAGGAAACCTGGTCTCCTGATCCACCGATCAGCAGCAGCAGCAGAATTATGCCTTTTCTGTGTGGTAAAGAGGAAAACCCTTAAGGCCTAATCTGTAAACCAGGAGGTCCTAAAACAAAGTAAGGGTTCAGCTTTAGTGGATTAACACATGCTGAGACATTTTTAACAGTAACGTGATCAGTTTAAGGAGGTAATTTTCACTTCCCTCACTTCCTGTGTGTGTTTTTGTTATATTATCTTTATGCACTCATTTCATTTCAGCTCAGTATGAGCCTTTCGCTTGAGTAGCAAACTGTCAACTTTAAACTAAACTTTCCGTCTTGAAAAGTTCTCTTAGACTTGTTTCAAACACAGGCAGCTTGAATTAATGATTTTAAGAGGTATTATGTCTATATGTGCAAATGAGTTGAATATTTTGTTTCCTCTGAAATATATTAATTAAAAAAGAATGAAAGAAAACTGCAACATGGACATTTTGCACAATCAGGTTCATTGAACTCTGCTGTTAAGCCTTTTAACCAAGTGGATTTGCATTTAAACCCTTCAGTTTCCTCCAGCTGTTCATCCCTTGAGCAAATCATTAAAAGAGGGCATTTTTTTGGAGAGCAAATTTAGATAAAATTACAAACAAAAAATTATAATTTTCCCTTTTCAGATCCAGACTCCAGTAAGATTTTTGCTTCTCTTGGGAATTAAAGGTGATTGCCAGCATTTTAACAGTAAGTCAGGCAGAATTGCAAATATTTTGTTATTTTCATATGTTTGCACCACCAGTGTTTAACAAGTCCAAATGAAAAGTGGTTTCTGGTCTAATTCCAGTTTTTTAAGCCCACCCCCAACCCCACCTACCCACCCACAAAAAAAACCCTCTCAGCTACAGCTCCATGAAGCACAACTTTTCTGACAATGAAAAAAATATGAAATGTCCTTTTTTTTCGCTAAAGAAATGTTTTCATGTGTTCTGACTCTAGCTGCAATATTAGGAGCTATTGGAGTGTGACCCCAGGCCTCTGGCATTTCCATCCCAAAACAATGACCTCACACGGCCAACAATATCACTCTATGTTTGAGCATGAGGAGGAAAAAGTAGTGTTGCTGAGCTGGCAATGTTCTGAAGCTCTGAAAAACATGATGTCAGCATTCTGGGTTTACCAAACTCATTTTTGCAGGTCTCAAGAGAAAAATTTCTGCAGAAATGAGGTGTAACGTATTTAGCTTTATTTTTACAGAAATCAACAACGAGCAAATGGAAAATACACAATTAGGAGCTGATTTAAACTGTGTCAAACAAACGTTTTAACTGGGAATTTCATTGATTTATGATTCTGATCCTGAAATCCAAAACTTGCAACACAAGCAGACAAAATCACCAAAAATGCTTTGAAATATGGCATTTATTAAATAGTTTGTTGATGTTTTTTCTTCTTTGTTGTGGCTTTGTGTGACCCACTTACACAGAGTTTACCTTTCGCTGGTCTAATACCGGAAAATCACAGCGGTTTGAGACAGACGGAACGTACAGCAACGCCCTGCCCTACATTCAGGGCTCGTCATGGAAGCCACACAACCTCAGGCATCCAAGACATGCACTAACCGCAGAAACCAGAAACACAAAATCTGACAGTAGGAGGGCAAACAAAGGGAAATAAGCTACAATCATTGGAACCCCTCACTCTTTAGTTTTTAGTTTGCTACACTGCTAAGACCAGTCATTTAAAAAAATCATTTTAAAGGTGACAAGATGGGTTGTCCTCTTCCACATCTCTAAAACTTTAGATCTGTGTGTCCTTTCTGCTGCTTTTTAGTTCAGCTAAATGAAATTCCACTTTGTTTGAGCTCTACAGCACAGCCAGGTTCAGGGTCTGTTTCATCTTTCCACATTTTTTTCTTTATGCCTTTAAACACAGCTGTACCTGCTCATCCAGGGCTGATGTACGTTTAGCATGAACGTGGCGCCACTGAGAGCATTGTGTAGACACATCTGTAGAACATATGCAGATAGAAAAGCTCCCTGTCAGCCAACCTGCTGACCTCAGACTGTCTGCACTGATCAGATCTGAGGTTCAGCTTGTGGTTTACCACACAGTGAGTCTGGTTTAGTGACATTTGAAGGAATAGTGACTGTTTACAACAGATCATTTCAGCTGTTGTCAACCCTGTTAGTTTGATGACTTTACATTTATTTGTCTTCTGTAGTTGTAATTTATTTATAAGAAAAAATTTAAGTAAATAATTTTTACATGTCTGTTTCATGTGATTCATATAAAACTTATGTTTTACATAATTACATATATACTATATACCCTACTGTTTATGTAAAAGATTTAGGTTTTAAAATGTTTTTGGGAGCAGAAACGTATTCATCTCTCCTTTGTTACTTTCAAGCTTTTTCCAAATACCCCTATCTACACACAAGTTACAACTTCCTCATGCTGTTGCTTGGTTTTTCATTTCCAAAGACATAAAACAGCTGTGAAGTGATTTCTTTTAAAGGAATATGATAAACAAAGCAGTGGGAACCCCCTCAAACTCTGTCCAAGAACAGCAATAAACCAAAAGCTTGTGTGTAGTTGTGTGTGCCCGCTGCGTGCCTGATTTTTTTTTTTGTGTGACAGTGGTTTGGATATTTCTAGAAACCACTGGGGCTGTCTGCTCTGCTGGGTCCATGCCCACAAACATCAGCGATTTACAAATATAGTCTAGACGAAAATGTATTTTTTGTGCTGTTTGCTGACCTTCTTTTGTAACATGTTTTTCTGCAGTGCACTTTAACTCAGAGGATGATGGCAGTGGAGGAGTGGAGTTTTTATTTGCAGGTAGTTTTTATGTTTTGCAAATCTTTTGTGTGAATTTGAACATGCTTACCTTGAGAAGTGCTGCAGCTTTGATGCGTTGTTCTATATGATTTCAGACGTGTTTCTGTGTGCTGTGTTAATCTGCTCACTGGGCCTTCTGTCTATCTTCCTGTTCACCCTCCTCCTAATCTGTCAGTACTTTCATAGACGACACAGGCTTAAAGGTTAGAGCATCTCAGTACTATAACATATGCAGCTTATGGTTTTTAACAGTTATTTCACTCAAGACATGTTTCCTTCTGTTCTCTTCACAGCCAGTTATCTTCTGGTCAAATGTCCAGAAAGCAGGTAAATTGTTATTTAACAAAACACTTGATTAACATGAGCGAAGTAGCAAACAGAGACTAAACTATTAGTGATTTAAAGAGAACAAAATGTTGAATATAGATCCAAAATTATCAGGATGTGTTTGTTTTCTCTGCTTTCTAAACATTCAGGTTTCTTTTACTTTTGCATAACTTATTAATTAAACATCCTGTTCTTTTAACCATTGACAGGCCCGTTAGGATACAGGGTCCAGGACTCCCTTGTAAAAGAGATTCTGAATCTCAATGGGACTTTCCTGGTTAAATAAAGGTTAATAAATAAAAAATAAAATGAATTTAAATTGAAGTAAATGTTTTTAGATCCGTTTTCTTATTTTCTAATATCCTGTCATTTATGTATGCAAGAAAAATCAATTAAAAAAGATTTTAAAATATGTGAATTCTGTTGGTTGCAATGATAATTGCATGAGCAGTGTGAAATAGTCATCAGCTAATGTGATTTGATATTGAAGAAAGAACTTATTTCATTTCGGATTGTGCATTTTTTAAAAACATAACCATGTAGTTTTAATTTATTTCCCAAATCAAATTTACTGTGCTTTATTTAACTGCATGGCAAAAATAGCTTATATTGCTATAACTACTGAAAAATAAGATACTTTTTTCATAAATTTCAAGAGAGTTTTTGTAAAAAAAAACCCTAAAATTATTAAAACATAAACAACAGCATTAGTGTGAGTCCCACAATGTGGATTATTTATGCATTTCTTTTAATATTTTAATGTAGCTTTAATGCAAACCAAGTGATAGAAATAGCACAAAATGATGATTTCCAATGAAAATCTTTGTGCAATTACTTTTTGCCTTTTGTGATCCAGTTCAGGAGAAACTGTAACCAGCTCCAGCAGTTGCTCCAGTTCCTCCCCGAGAGCCCAAAGAAAAGACACAGAACAGAAACCTGACCGAGGAGTAACAGTGACGCCACCTAAACTACCCACACAGCCACTGCCTCACACACCAACCAAAGGTAGAGAGAGCTCCATGTTTTTATTCTTAAAAAGAATCATTACAACTTCATGATGGTGCTAGGAGTACAGTACTAATTAAAAGTACTTTTATATTTTGGAAAATCGATTGTGATATTTATAAAATATTTGTTTAATCTTTGGGGCCACAGCAGCTCAGCAGCAACAAGCTTCACTTTACAGCCCAAATAAACACGGTTCAGTTTCTTGTCTCCCTGTCTGGAGGTTGAGTTTCATGTTAAATTCCACACACAGTCGGAGGTATTACAGATTCACAGCAGGCCGAGAGAGGCCACAGCTCACACTAAAGGAGTTTACAGTTAGCTGTGTAAAAGGTAGGGGTATCTAAAATGAAAATCAGCCTCCAGAACAAAGTCTGGGCATTTGAAAAACACGTATGGCAATCAATAGAATTGTAGAGATCTTTTAAAGTGGGTTTTTGTGAAAAGTTATCAAGATTATTATTGTTATAGCTAGCATTCTGAGCAGATATAGTGAAATAGTGAGTTAACTAGTGAACGTATACAGGAACAGTGTCAAAATGGATTACTGCAACTCATATTTTCAAAACCGCATAGCAGCTTGATCAAACATCTTTAATAAACCTCTACACTTTGGTAAATGTTGCATTAACTCATTGCTGACATAGAAAATCTTTGTTTTTTGCAGCAAAAAGGATTGAATCTGTGGCACTTTCTGGACTGTGTGCAGCATTTCTGGCTAGAATTTTAAAATATTTCCAGTGGAAATGTAAATTTTTCTCCAGCTCAATCCACTGTAACCTCTTTTAATTCTTTGAGATTACAGATTTCATTTAAGGTGAGCAAAATCCACTTTGTAGCTGACTAGCTGTTAGCTCATCTGTCAAACTGATCTCTATTTCTCCAAACTGAGGTTGTTCAAAGAGCTATAAACAATATTAATTGTTTATAACCTTTCCTGAAGATAGTAACCATGAAACAGACAGAACACCTTGACTGGGTTTAACATGAATGTTTGTGAAGCACAAGTTTGATTTCAAACACACACTCGTGTATTTTGGTTCAATTCCCCTGGTGGTCATTTTAAGTCAATTAAGGTTCTTACCTTTTATTTTTTTTAGTGCCCATTGCTGCAAAGAGACCTCCGAAGCCCAGAAGGTTGAAGACTCAGCAAAGGAGATCTGCCACTGTAAGTCTCCTCTCTCATGCCCATGACCAGCAGAAACCATAAAACACAAGCCCTTAACAGTGTTTTAGATGGTGTTATATTGTGAAAAAAAAAGCTTTTTCCCCCTCTCTCTTCAGGAGTACTGTTGTAATTGAAATACATGCAAGTGGGAATTAGTTTCACGACCGTATGATTGTCTACCAGACTTTATTGCTATCCCTTCATTCAGTTATGAGCTTGATAATTCTATTTAGCATTATTGCTTCTGAAACACAATTATTTATTTAGAGTGCTTCATTGGTTTTATATGTACAATGAAAGTGTCAAACAACTATATTCAGAGGAAAACTGCTCAAACTAAGGACCATCAGTGCTTCTGCTCGAGCTGTTTTTGAGATTTTGCAGAGGGATGGAGCTGTGGGGATGTAAGCATTTCCTTTGCATGCACACACGGATTAGATTAGGGCAATTAGGCAGATCTGAGAATGTTGGATGGGACTCCCCAAATGTTTTCAAGTAAACTGGATGTTTGCAACAGCTCCTGCAAAACACATAGTTTATGCAGCTGGGAAAGAAATAATGTGAATAAACTATGATTTTGTGCAAAATAAATATAGATTTTTTTTTATTTGCTTTATCTGTCAGTTAAATTCCACACTCCTTTTTCCTTCCTCCCTCAGCCTCGAGCGTTACATGAAGACAGCCTAACGTATGCAGAGCTGGAGTTGGTCAGACCGAGGCGGGAGCCACCAGCCTCCTCCACCCCTCACTCCACTCCCACCGTCCCTGACACTGTGTACGCTCAGATCCTCTTCCAGGAGGAGAAGCTATAGACATGGCAGCTTGCTACCTCCTGGTGAGGGCAGAGGTCCAGCTTTCCAGACTGAACTAGCATCCAAAGGAGCATATTTATGAACTTTATTGCATTTAGCTTTTTTATTTGGTTTTATTTTTTAAGGGTGGATGCCACATTTGTTGGTAAGTGAGGGATTTGTGTGCACAGTTTCAATTTTTAAGGCTCTTCTATTTCTGTTACCGGACGTCTTTAGATTTTAAGAAAAAAAACTGTTGTTCAGAGTCTTTTTAAATTCATTAAATGTTTCTGTATTAACACACTATATCAATAAATTAGCTGGGGTTTAGACTTTTATATAAACTTCCTCTGTAAGTTCAATGTTTAAATAATCACAGCAAACACTGATAAATGACAAACGAATGCACTCAATACTCTGCAAGAATTACTTTATCTTTTCAGGAGGAATTTGTTATTTTGACAGAGTGAAACCAGCTACATGTTTACCAGATACTGAGTGTTATCGAGCTTTTTATCTAACTCAGGCCTCAAATGTTTTCCAGTCATGTCGAAACGCTAATAAAATACCAGAAAGGACAGAAAACAGCAGAGTCGTCGGCTTCTGATTTCAAAGTCGTAAAGTGTAAACGACAAAAATAAATCCAGAAAGCATCACACGATACATCCAAGAGGATGAAGGGCCATTTCGTGAAGGTCAGTGTGAAAAATGGGATGAAGATGGAGGTGACTGAGGAAAAGAATGATCCACAATCTTCCCACAGTGAGGGGGAGAGACTGAGAGACAGAGAGAGAGAGACCATCATCCCCCACAGTTCACACTCACTGACTGGGATGAACTCACTAATGACTACATTTATTCAAATTAGACTAATTGTAATCATGGTTAATAATTAGCTTTACAGTGCATTATAATTGGGTTAGGCTACAAGATGGTTCTGCCTAGGTGCAATAATTTATTTGATTTAATTATTCTGAGGAACCCAATGGTTTGACATCTCATATCATAAAACCAGTCGTGTAGAGAGAATGGAGATGGCTGTTGTCTTTAGAGAAGGTCATAGCTCGCTCTCTGGGAAAATTATGAGGACTATTTTCCACTCTATTAAGCTACTCCACTTAGCACAATTAGCCACACACACAAAGGTTAAAGAGAGGGACCCCTTCCTTTATGATAGAAGGGAGTGGTGTGTACACATGAGCCTCAGCAGGAGCTAAACAAGAGCAATCCTCCAATATTCAGCATTATTTTCTTGTTTATTAGAACAAATAGATGTACGCTAATATGAGTTTCCGTCCTTTGCAAGGCTAAAAAGACAAGTTCCATATACAGTCTCTCCTCAAAATATGGGTCTAAGCAGGAATCTGTGGTCAAAGCCCCACAGAGATGGATCTAAAGACACATACTTGTCCTCGGGTAACCAAAAACACACAAAAATCTGTGACAAGCATCAAGAATATCTCGACAAAACCAAAACACGTTTTAAATCACTCACATCACATATACTTCAGCAAGAACTGTGATTAAAAAAGGCTGTTAAATACTCTTAAATACCACATTAAAATTGAAAACACATTGTTAAAAAAAAACCCATCCTGAGCTGTGCAGGCTTCAAACATTCACCAAAGAGAACCAGTGGTGCCGACAAAGTGTGGAACTGATGTTCTTGTATAATCCTCCTCCTCCTGAGACATTCCTTTATCAGGCTTAAATATATTGTCATTTATTCGTTATTTTTACAGGAAAAACAATGTTGTTTAATATTCATATGATTCCTCTCACTTTCTGTTCAAAGCTGCCTAATTAACTTATAAACTCCCAGAGTGAAGCAAGTGTTTTTAAAATAAAATACATAAAAATGCATTCAGCTGGCCCATAATCTGGGTCAATGTCCTTTAAGTTTACTACAGCTGAATCAAATTAAATCAAATCAGTGAAACACTGAGGAAGATCTGAGTAAATGTTTGTCAATGATTGTTTTGAAATTTGTTATTTATACATTAAAAATACAGAAATACATTTTTACATAAATAGTTAAGTTGATTCTGCTGTAACGTCTCTCTCTCTGAATGTAAATACAAACAGCTGATGACAAGCAGGTGTTGCTGCTCCGCAGTGTTCAGACCTGAGGTGTCAGTTTCTCTTGGAGTGGATTGACAGATAAAAATGGTGGCTGGAGGCGTGGCTGTGTTTACGCACCGCCACCCTTCATTCACAGATCCAGGTGAAAACTCTGCCCCAGGCATCGCCGGCTAACAGAGTCGCGTGAGTCCTGCAGAGAAGACAAATTTCCTCATGTGATGCATGCAGTAATGCATGCACATTTGTCTGGATTCAAGTAAAAACTCTCCAGCGCATGCTGTACCTGGACATGGCCAGTGCGGTGATGGCTGGATTATTTTTGTATCTGCGCTGTGACGTCGTCTGACCTCTGCTCAGCTCTCGACACAACATCAGACGTCTCCTCCAGCCTTTCCCGTGCCATGAGCTGCTCACTGTGAATCCATCATAAGAATATAATCACTTACTACAAGCTTGACTTTGTGAAACCCAACGGTCCTCACATAACAATTAAACCGCACATTAACGCAGTGTCCATCTGCAGTCAGCGGGCAGTTAAAAGAGAGGAAAAACCCCTCAAATATAAATGCTTCAGGGTTACGTAAAGACTTGTCTCAATGTAATTGGAAAGCATAATACTCCTATGAGGTGACGTGAGGCTGTAACCAACGTATGCTAAATTGGATCTGGGTATTATTGCTTTCTAAATTATACACACACACACACATCCACACGTCAGCAGAATTATTCATCAGTGTTTACTGCCTCTATGTTTAATAACTTTATAACAACATAATTCCTGCTAGCTCTAATGCTAGTGAGGGATACGAGGAGCACTAGAAGCTCTCATCTGAGAGAGATGCTGATGTGCTCGGAAATAAATACTTAAAAATAATCATACAGATTCAGCTAATTAAATAAAAGTGATTTTTTTTAACACTAAGCTTGAGGATTGAGTCTTTTTGTTTTTTGCAGAGTTGCCTTTCTGGATATAAAGTTTTATAACTGTCAGCCACCTGCATCATCTATGTAGTTATAGATACAATACCCACATACGTATGTTATCCTACTGCTTGTGACATTACCGTCTCTCTCTATCCGGCCCTGCCCTGGGGACAACGGCTCTTCTGGAGGGCCAGGTAATTGTGTTCTGGTGTACTCTGTCCTCCATATCTGTATGAGAGACACATAACGAGTGGCAAAATTATAGACATAATTCAAGATAATAACAAGCACACACGTCGGCACGAACCCACCGCACACTATCAGTGTAATAATAAAGTAATGATAGCGTGTGTGTGTGTGTGTGTGTGTGTGTGTGTGTGTGTGTGTGTGTGTGTTCTGTGTGTGGCATAGACACCCACTCCCAAGTGAAGCACAATTTAGAGTTTTGATTGCAGAGAGGCAGCATATGCTTATATTAATCCTGAGAAAAAAACAGTACACACACACACACACACACACACACACACACACACACACACACACACACATGCACGTGCATGCTGCTCATATTATAAATGACTTCAGTGGACAGTCACCTGTGAAGCTAATACCAAAGTAATGACTACCACTGTAGAATACAGTACTGTATAAAAACAGAGCAAAAACGTCCCAATTACTGCACACCTGCACACAAAAAGCTCACCCGTATAACGCCGTCCACACAGCCAGTGACAATAACATTCCTGGCGTCCCACTCGTGTCGCTGTGTGAAGCTCACACACAGGATGTCTGCCTGAGGCCCACAGGAAGTATCGGTGCAGGTCAACAGCTGGCCTTTCATAGTCCACAGGTAGAGCAGAGGTCCTGCACATGATGCAATCTCACCCTTGGACAGAAGACAAAGATGTTGAGGTTCAAAAGAGCACAGATGTGCACAAAACCAGCAAAACACAGACAGAGAGGATGTACATGCTGTCAGTATTTAGGATCCTCCCTTCCTCGTGCTGTGAGGGAAAGAACAGTGTGGTAAAACATAGAGTAACTTACAGTCAGCTCATTGACAGCCAGTGCAGAGATGCTGGTTGTGTGTCCTGCTAACTGGGTGACATAACTTAGCTCCTCCAAATCCCACAGGATGCAGGTGAGGTCACGAGAGCCACTCACTATCAAGCTGTGGACCTCAGACACAGCCAGGCACGTCACGGCGTCTGTGTGACCGTACAAGGGCTGTAAACAACAACAGTCAGGGTCAGAGCATGTAAATACATGCTAGACTGTACTGTTACCCTTAAGTTCACACACTAACCTGTCTGAGTTTCATGTGAGTGAGTTTGTCCTTGCTGACCGCCACGTCCCACACACACACTACAGTGCTGGTTCCCGCGGTGATGAGGGTTGTCAGGTTGGGACAGGCGGCACACAAAGTCTCACCCCAGTCGCTCAAACTCTCACTGACTGCAAAGTTCTGTTGACGAATAGTAACAATTAATTTAAAAGCAGTGGGAGCAAATAAACCTGACAGAATAAAAACTACAAAAATGAGTCATCAGTGAGCTTTTTCCACCCTTCATAATGTACAAAAAACAGGAATTTCCACATTATGTTCTGTGAGAAATGTGAGAGCGCAACCCCCAAAAATCCTTCTGCTTTGAAGGACATGTGAGAGCAGTAAATACAGTCTGGACTCAATTTTTTTGTACATTCTTTGGAACAAGTCTGGTTTTAACATGGGGGAAAAAGGATTTTAATTATATATTTTTGCAAGCTACAGTAGCTTCTGATTTCTAGTCAGAACACCATCTGAGCCTTAATCAAATCATAACTAGTTCATAATTAATTGTGCCAGAATATAAAAAACTGGTCTGGATTCAGATTCATCAATTTCACATTTTTATTGTTGAAAAAAAAAAATCGAATTAAATTACAGTAAATGCTGTGGATGACATCATATAAAGGAAAGGGCAGTGCTGATTTATGGTTCAAAAATCAATCATGTCTGTTGAAGATTCAGTTATTTTCATTATAATATTTAGATTCATTATTAAAACAGCTATTTAAATTGTCCATTTATTTCCATTTAATTTATACTGTATACAACTTGTACATTAAAGCAAGAAATGCAAACTTCATGATACCACAATGTGTGTACTAGTGTACCCTCTCTGTAGTGTAGTTTCCAAAGGCACAGCTGTTGTCTGGGAATCCCCAGCTGAAGAAGGAGCCAAACAGAGGCGATAAGAGCAGTCGGTTTTTCTCCAGGACGACGACTTCTTTTTCCAGACACATTATCTGACCTACCGGGCCTCTTGGCAGCACTGCAGGAAAGTTTAACATTTAAAAAAAAGAGAGGTTTAAAGTAAGAATTATTTAAAAAGCTGTCATACAATACAGCAAGCACACAATTTTTTATTTATTTTTTTAAATGATATAAAAACTATGTGACCTCATTCTGCATATTTGTGAGCCTCAATAAAAATGCCAGGCCAAATAAAGATAATAGCTCTTCAAAAGCATCACATTAAAGAGTCTGGCAGCTCAGTAAACTTGTGAAGAATTTTTATTAAACTGACCAGAGAAAACATGGGCAATTAAAACTGCTTTTTCCCAGGTTACATGAGGGAAAGCTTTGTCCTGGGGGGGCACCTGCATCCTAGACCGCATAAATGTGAGGGTATGTGGGTGAGAAAATGTACAAGAGACAGTAATTGTGCCTGTAATTGACCTATTCATGCAGGAACAGGCAGAAATCATTAGATCATTTCGCCAGATCTGCTTCTAAAATCCCCAGAAAGAAGTTGTGTCTGCATTAGTCCTAACGTTCCTCCTCCTATTCATCTCTATCTCCTTATTGATCAGATCAGACACTCTGAGATTTAATATGAAATGTAATATGCAGGAATCTCTCCCTAAGCATTCACAGATTCATCTCCTCTCCCTCAGTGGGCCTGTAGGGATATTCAGATTATTAAGTAGAGCTCAGCTGAAGACTCATCTCCATATTGTAGCTCTAACAGATAGCTCTTTCTACCTTTCTGTAAGATAAATTAATCTATGGAAAATTTCACAGCATCTCAATGATTCCCTGGAGATCAGAGCACATCTAGAGTATAATAACAGACGTCAAATGGTATGGAAGAAATTAAAAGAGGGACAACAACAAAGAAATAGTGCCAAACCCAGATGAGATTTATCATACTCAGCAAAATAAAAATGTTTATGCATTTGTTAGGATGGTGTGCTTATATAAATATTATGTTCTGTAAATAGGAATCAATGTTTTTCTTGTTACAATACAGAGGATGGTACAGTCAGAAGTAAGAAATCCTAGTATTTAATACAGATCGCTTGTTTTAAATGGCAAAGTCAGAAAAAATAGATTTTCAGTAATTAAAGGTTACCCATTAGCACTTTGGCACAAAAATTCAAGTGTTAAACAAGCTATCCAGCTGCTTGAAATCATGTTTAAAATAAAATAAAATAAAATAAATATCTGAAATAGCTGGGTTAGCTGGTGGGTCTTTCAGAGAGCTCTATGCTTATATTTTATTAAACCAATTAAAACAGTCAAATAAATAAATGATCTTATTCCTGAAAAAGAAATTAAAAATGAAAACGAAGAGCATAAAAATACTATATTGCATTCAATTGTAGAAATGGTTATATCTTTGACACTTTTGGTTCTGTGTGCAGCATCAAATGTTTCTGATAAAATAATTGTTTAATTCAAAATTCCCAGCTATGTAAAGATGTCTCAAATAAAATCCACGAGAACCCTTGAGAAATCTTGAGATTAAAGTTTTTAAGGTGGCTGAAATCCACTTTGTAACTGACTAGCTGTTCGCTCATCTGCCTGCTTGGTCTCTATTTCTCCAAACGGAGGTTTTTCCAAGAGCTATCTACAACAGCAACAGGTAAGATATTAAATGCTTATAACTTTTAAAAACCCATTTCAAAAGACAGTAACGACACTTTTAAAATGTAATTTTGCTTTTATTTTTACAACAGCAGAAAGGTCAATTATTCTCCACATCAGGTCTAAACCACTTCCTTTAGGTGTGTAGCTTTAGGTGTGTAGCTTTAGGTGTGTAGCTTTAGGTGTGTAGCTTTAGGTGTGTAGCTTTACCTCTGAACGGCTGTGCTGAAGTCTTTAGTTTATCCAGTTTAAAGAAAAATGGAATTGGATTTGAAGGTGAAGACTCTTTCCTGGAGCCACTGCGGGGTGGATGTGCCTTGGTGAAAAGCTTTAGAAAAGACAGAGATGATTCACTTTTTATCTTCCAAAACATCAAGAAACTCCAAACATATATATTTTAAAAAACAACATTCATTTTAAGACTTTTACCTGTTTGGGAATCTGGCCAAAGTTGCTGACATATCCTAAGATTGTGCTCTTGGTTTCAGGGTCTTTTGCATCTTTTCGTCCTCTTTGGGCATAGAAATATGGGTGGAAAGTGTTCACGCTTTCCACTGCAGCTGGACCTTGTTGCTTGAACCCAAAGATCAAGTCGATCCACAGGTGGAGGTGGGAGCTCACATAGTCGCTTTCTAGGGCCTAATGCAAACAGCAGGCGTTTCAGCACAACAGTCATAAAGCATTACAGAAATACTAAACATCCATTGTGCAAATTTAAAACACAGAATTGTGTTGCCCTAGTTATTATCATTGTTGGACAAAAATCATCACTCATACTGTTAATAAGAAAGTTTAGAGCGCTCTAACTTCTCAGAGATTGCACAGCCAATGAAATTATTCAGGTACAGAATGATTTCTTCCAAAAGTCATTTTAGAAGTTGAGAGCAGGAGGAGGCTGGTCCTGCTGTTTTATGAGCAGATATCTGTGTTAGAATTAAGAAATGATTTAGGTTGAGTTAGCCAAAGATTAGTTTTGAAGAGTTAATAAGGAAAGTGGGGATTATGACCAGCTATAGCCATGCTATAATAAACCCCCCGTGCAAGAACACAAAGCTGGAAGAAAATATATAACAAGAATATTTTGTCCTGAGTTAATTTGTCTGTGGAAGGAAAAAAAAACAATCTTCTAAAGTTACTAATTTTATAAGAATGGTAGGGAATATGAGTAGTTCAGTAGATTACAGAGTGATAACCATCAGAGATGCCCCAGGAATGAGAAAAGGGAGGGTCACACTAAAGAAATCAGACCAACAAAGATACACAATAACTCCACACAAGGAAAGAAAGGATGGAGCTAGGAGAAAAGAACAGGGAGGATATTCAACCCATTAACAGCTCACAGAAATAAGAGAAGAGAAATTCTTTTCCCTTCATTCAATAGGGCTGCTGTCTGTCATCAGAACCATAGATACATGGCTTTTCAGGCATTTAAAAAACACAACCATGCATTATGTTTGAAAATAGAACTGAACCAATCTTTGGAAGAATCAGTGACTGCTATGAATAAAATCTGTCTCTTATGCTGTAGCAGAAAGAATGAGGACAAAATCACTGAAATAACAGAGCCGGGAGTACAGCGGATGTTTGTCACCAGACACTACAACAGTAAAGCTTCTGTCTACATAAGTCAAATAGTATTGACAAGCATTAGGTCTTGTGGGAAAAGTCAGTGTGTATAATAGGCCAGACTGGCCAATTGGAACAGACAAGTCAGGTGAGGTCAGGTGTAACTGACCTCTCGATGGATTCTAATGAACTCCTGGGGGTCACCTTTCGCCCATGGAGGCAGCTCGACATCTCCCAGAGCAGTGCCGTCCTCCATACAGCCTAAACACACGTAAATAAACCACATCACTGTGTTTGAACTTGAATACAAACTGTTCAGGTTAAATTAAATCCAGCACAAAGAACAACGACAAACATTTTACAATTTTAGGGCTAAAAAGGTATCCTGGCTGGCTATTCCTCTTAAAGTCTGGCACAACATCTCACAAAGTTTTCACATTTTGAATTAAATAAAACACAGTGAAGTAAAAACATTATTTATCTCCTAAGAAGTATTTAAGTACACAAGAAATACAAACAAAATGGGAAATCCAACAATTTTCATACACACCCACAGATGGAACATGGTTTTGTGGTAAAAATTTGTTTTAAAGATTTAGAAAATTTGCATTTTTTAAAATTTAAATGACATTTTTCCCATAGAAGATAATCACATCATCAATTTAGCAGACATTTGTCTCATCAATGTATCTTTAAGCCACCTGCTGATAAGAAATGTTCCAAATGCTGTAAATGCAAAGTGATAGTGAAATATATTCTATAATCTAATCCAATCCTTAACTCTACACGTGGAACATCTAAGGCTTAAATATGGAGTTTTGCATCATTCTTGAGGAGTATTTAAACATAGTGTATAATTGTTAAAGAAGCCAGAATAATGAGATTAAAACAAATATATGTCTGTTTTATATTTGTCTATTTGTGAATAAATGAACATATTAAAGAAATCAGCTTTGGACTAAAGATATTCCAGAAACAGATTTTATTTCTATAAAAATTAAGAAATTAACTGAGATTAATTGAGCTCACTGACATTCGTTTCCATATTTATATGAACTCTATGGTTAAACAGCAGTGTTTTGTGCCTGACCGAGCTGCATGCTGTTAGAGTTGGGCAGGAAGTCAGGCAGGTAGAAGAACTCTGGGATCAGTTCACGGACGTCTCCCATGTTGTCTTTGGAGGCTGACTCCCACTCCTTCTTTATGCTGTAAAACATCCTCTCAGGGATGTCAAACCCCCCCTGTGGACAGATGAAAATCATCACCATCACACCTGCAGCATGGTGCTGAACTAAACTTTTTACCAGGCATGTAAAATTAGCACAAGACCAAAAAAAAAAATCCTTTTAATGTTTAATATACTATGTAAGAATAAAATATCTGCTGCTGGAACAAAAACGCTTTTCATCTTTATGTAAAATTTCATAGTTTTGATATAAATCTCATGAGAGAAAACGTAATTTAGTGTAAAACAATTACCTCAATAAATGAAAATAGCATACAGTTGTAAATGCGGTTAGAGATGTAAATTCAGTTATGGATATTACCGCACAGCCGTTATGTGCTTTAGAAGGCAAAAAGGCCTCCCAATTCACCAGATGAACATCTTTATTGCTTTATTCTGACTATCAAATATGCATGCCTTTTCATTATAATCAACTGGATGCTGTAGTGTAAATTGGGAACATCTGTGACTATTTGTATTGGCTTCTTTTATGCTGTTTGTAATTATTTGCATATATATTAAAAAATCTGCTTTCATACCAAAAAACAACTTGTGAAGTAGTGAAAATAGCTCCTATTAAATTGGTATTATTAGCAAGATTATGTGTGGGGGAAAAATGATGATGATGAGAACTGGGAGCACTGGATTTTAAGAAGGACCTATGGATTAATAAAAACTTTATTTTTTAGATTAATTATGACAAAACATGAAGAATATGATCTATATGAAGTTGGAGGGAGGCCTTCTGCATGTCCAGCTTATAATGTGAAAAATAAGCTTTTTGCACATTAAATGTGACTTATAACTTACAAAATTTTAGCTTATACCAACTAATAATTTAAAAAAATATGAATGTTACAATTTAAAATTTCTCTGTTTTCATTGTCTCACCTGAAGTGTCTGGAAAGTGTGTGAAAACGGCTCCATTCTCACGAGAAAGGAGGCCACGATGATGGCAGACGAGTAGTGGGTACAGTAATGGCAGCGTGCTGACAAGTCTGTTACAGAGTGAGAACTTTTTTATGTTAAAAGCTGAAATTAGATTTTTTAAAAAGTGAAAACAACAAGATTTCTTCACCCTCGATACCCTCCACCTCTTCATATCTCTGGATAAACATCTGTTTCCTTTTCTCTGTCTGAGCGCCCATTGGCTTGGACAAGTCACGAAAAGTTGCAGGATTTGACAGATCAAGCATCTGTTGAGGACAGAGATAAAATAAGCAAGTAACTCTCTTGTAAATGTGAAAGTCTGAGACAAAAATATCGTGTGCGAGGTTCTACCTCAGACTGATAGTCAGCTAGAATCCAGGGGAATACTGGATACTGCATCAAGTCATTGTACGTCCTCCCAGCAATGGTGTTCAGATGCATCAAGTACTCAAAGTTACTCATCTCTCCTTTCTAGAGGGCAAAGTGGTATAAATCAGATACAAATATGGCTATATTAACATGGAAGTTTGTAACCATAACAACCTTATCAACACCATATTGTTGGAGGCATTGTTGGAATAAATCTTATTCAGAAAGTCTGTTTTAAATGGACAGGGCTTCTGTTTACCAGCTGTTATTTTCAGGATGTGTAGTTGATGCAAATACATTTTATGATAAACTTAAAATCTACACAAATTGATGGCATTTAAAAACACAGAAAAACATCCAAATTAAATAATTAAATCCTCAATTTTTCATCTGTTAGGGAAATCAAAACATTTATTACATCTCAAATTGCACAAGTATCACTGTCATTACAATGATTTACCACCATTATCACATTTCCCTCCTAATAACTACTTTTTAGCACTTTTCTCAGATAGACAATGTTTTTTGTGACAATATGGTGAATATTATCATGATGCATTGTGGGAAGCACACAATACCATCATTTATAATGATAAAAACAAGCATGCTGAACTTGTGCGCACAAACAACTCGTTTATTACATTACCTGCCATTTAAGGAGGGCTGTTTTTTCAACCACGGGGGTCTTTCTAAAACACAATGAAAGCAAATACTTTGAGTTAGTAACAGAGGCTGAGCAGTCCCCACCAACACTAAAACTTTATTTGTTTGCTCTGTTGCCTAGCAACCAGAAATAAAATGTAAGACATTCCAGAGTTTAGAAACTGCTGTGTGGAGCTGATTGGATCAGGAAACAGAGACTGTGTTCAGCGCTGTTAAAAAACCGAGGTGAGCTGAAGTTTGTTGTTTAAATTACAAGAATGTGAATAGTTTGTGTTTATGTGGAGACGATCGAGGGTTTGAAAACAGAATGTACTCCTTATCTGGTGATTATCTGACACGCCTGGTTGTAAGGAAATGTTAACAGAGTTTAAACATTACACATAAAAGTGTGAAAGATGTCTTTTTTCACAACTAAGACAAACAACAGTTTATTATCTAACAAAAACGTGTTTTTTGTTTTTCATTTGTCAGATGTTTATTTAAAGAGATGAAGAACAATCGCTAAATGAGCCCTAAAATTGCAGATCATTCAGTGACAAATGCTGATGTTTAATGGGTTCCAGTGTGAATAAACATTGTTTGGAAATAATTGACCAGAATCTGTTACTGGCAACACAGAACAACAACATCCCTGAAAATGTTTATTCTTTGTTGAGGAACTATCCAAATGTGGATTGGAAAAGTGATCAGACGCATCTAAAATCCCTTCTTCCTCTGTGGGCTAGTAACACAGCAATAAAGTCTTACACCCCAGTTGCTAAGTAACGATGTTAAACAAGAGAACGCTTGAGTTTCGCAGTTTGGTGAAGAAAGGCTTGAAATCTGAAATGCTACAGTCCTGAATTGTAAGTAATTACTTTCCCGTTGTCTTTTACTTTTGTTTTACAGATTTCAACTTCAGTCAGTGGAGCATGGATTTTGTTTTCATGTTCTGTGTTTTTTTGGATCAGTTCAAAGACCTGAAATCTACTGGTGTGTTTTGAAAACTGAAGACAAACTGATAAAATATTGTAAGTGAAAATGTTTCTACACCAAATATTGATAAAAGTTTTAAAGATATCATTAAAGACTGAAATAAGAAACAAATACGTCTAAACGATGAGTCTAATTTAGGTATATCCACTTTCTAACATCAATAAAATCCCAGCCCATAATCTTTCGTAAAACCACACTAAATCAATCATTGCATTTGGCTCGGTGTGTGTTATCTAATTGCAGGCAATAATTTCATGCAATAGTTTCCTATAGGAGGTTATAATAGGAACAAGCACCAGTAGATAACCTCTCTCATCCTGAGGATGATGAATGAGGCGAGAGAGGGCCTTGGGGTGTAACACAGACACAAACAAAAACACACCTTGCTCTTTTAGACAGGGAGGGGAGAAGAGCAAAGCCCTCATTACACTCCCAACACTCCCCAACTATCATTTATCAAAGTCCTGATTTGACTCTTCATGCACACACACACACACATATTGCAGTGCATCCGTGTCTGTCAACACACTTCCATGTGGAAGCCCTACACACACACACACACACACACGATTTTTCTTGCCAAACAACTCAATCAGTTGAACGGTGAGGGAGAATCAGTGCTCGTGAGTTTTCGCTGTATTACCCTGTGTCGCCTCACTCCTATTGTTCCCGAGCATTAGCCTTAATTAGAGAGTCGTGCTCTTAAATACCCCCATGGGCAACACAGGGTGAGCACGCACCGATGCAGACACAACGCTGCGACACACACACATGCTGTTCTCATTCCTCAGAGTGCATGCTTTCCCCACTGCCCCAGGACATACACAGGCCCTTGTATTGGAATAAATCACATCAGCTATACACAAGCATACTTGCCCATAAACAAACACACAAGGCATTTATTTCCCTGTGATGGAGCAGATTACATACATTTTGTAAATCAGCCTCTTGGGGCAAATGTCAACAAAAGGAGGCTGGGCTGAGATTTTTCACTGATTTGTTGAATAATAGTTCTCTGTGCATTTCAGCACGATGCCCAAAGGCAAAAAACCCAGAGGGACGAAGGTGACCCTGAAGTCAGCCAAAGAGGCGATAGAGCTGACCCCACATGGAAGGCGTAGACTCATCCTGAGGAACATGGGAATAACCGTCTTCCCAAAGTGCCTCTTCAAGCTGAAAAACATTGATGAGTTGGACCTGAGTCGCAACCAGATACGGAAACTTCCTGATGATATTGGAAGCTTATCGTCCCTCAAATGGCTGGATCTGCACAGCAACAAGCTGGAGTCTGTGCCTGAGTCCATCGGTAACCTGGTGGGACTGACCCACCTCAACCTGGCAAACAACAGCCTAACATCTGCAGGCTTACCCTCCTCACTAGGTTTCCTCACTAACTTGAATAGCCTCAATCTAGGACTGAACCAGCTGGATGCCCTGCCTCCCACCTTAGAGCGTTTAGTAAACCTCCAAGAGTTAGGCCTGTTTGATAACTCCTTTGTCAAGCTGCCTGAGTTTGTGCTAGTTCTGCGCAACCTCACCAAGCTGAACGTGACACGGAATCCTGTAACACATCTTAAGGAGAAAGATGAAGAGCAAAAAAAGAAAAAATCTGAATCAAAAGAAAATTTTTACTTGGTCCACAAAAGTAGGTTGTGTAGGTTGTGTAGGGTGACATGCCTTCAGAGATGTCAAGCACAGGAAGAAAGTCTTGAAAAAGTAGAAAGTTGTGACTGCACTCAAGTGTCAAAACAGGAAAAGAAAAGGTTTTCTGGATTAACGTCTCCAAACTCAGTGGTCATACTCACTCAGGATGTGTGGAGAATGAAACAGAAGGGAAAAGTTTAGATTTTTTCCTAATAAAACTAAGTAGTTGAAATATTTCTTTAATCTGAATGTAACAAAAAAATAAAGACACTTACTTGGCATTAGCAATGACCTCAACAACTGCTCTTCCTTTTAATGCTGGAACGACTGCGCTCAGCCTGCAAGGTTAGCAAAAGGTAAAGGTCAAACAGGGTGCTTAAAAAAAAAGTTTCATCATTCATTTACCTTTTATATGCTGAGACATGGTCCTTATTCAGGAAAACCAGGAATGCAGAGTGTCCATTTTTCATGAAAATCTCAATAGCATTGTCCTACATCAGAAAAACACTGTTTTTAAAAAGGTTGGATATGATCATATTTGTGATTTATTTTAAGAATTAAACTAAACAAATGCCATCATTGAAATTCACAGTCAGATTAATTAATACAACCTGAAACACATCCAATTTCTTTAAATGATTTTTTAAACATTGTGACTTTTTAAAAAGTTTTCTGCATTTAAATGAAGCAAACGTTTTGACTAAAAATAAAGCATGTATTTTGGACTTCTTGCTCATTTCTTATGCTATTTTAAGTAAAACTATTTGCATCGTTTGAGTTCTATAATTTTTTGTCACATACAGTAAAAACAATTTTGCATGATTTTTAAAAGTAAACTCAATATAATAAAGCTAATAAATGATCCAAATATACAATAAAATCAGACTATAAATGAGAGTTTAAAAATGTGTTCATAAAAGTTTACAGTCAGCAGCATTAAAACGGTAAGGTTTGTTTTGTGTAGGTGTTATAAAATATTTACACAATAGCTGTTGAACATTTGTGTTGCAAAAAGATTCTTGCATTTTGACTAGAAAATATTGAAACAGTAAAATTGTTCAACTAAAAATTAAAGAAGTTTCTAAAGCAGACTGCTGAGAATCATTGGATTATGTATATTTTTAAGTTAGATGCTGAAATATGCAGATGAGGAACCATTTAATTAAACATTCTTTGTCCTAATTTGCATACATGTCAAATTAAAAAATACAAAAGTAAACACTTTAGGAATATCTTTAGATAATTATTTTTATCTTTGAAATGCACAAAAAAAATTACATGTTATTTAAGGCAAATTATAAAAATATGGTACGATTTTCAAACAAAATCCTTGTTATTATAAGGCCTGTGTGGGATCATTTGAACACCTGACCTCTAACAGGAACCGCATGAAGCGAGCCTCCTTGATATCCTTGTAAAGCCAGCGTCTGCAGGTGCCTGATTGTAGCTCTGTTTTCAGCATTGTGGAAATAAACGAATCTCTCACACTAAAAGACACAGAAGATTATGAAAGTCTGACACACAGTAAGGCACAATAAAATGTTCTGTAGCGCCGGCACCGTTTTACTGCACCTGCTTGGGTGGTGCCTCCTGCAGCACACATCTCCAGTCTGATTAAGAGTGAATCCCTCACACAAAAGAATGCTCTTGTTTCCAAAAAGCAGCAAACCTTCCGTCAACCTGAGGCCGCTCGCCATCACCACACACATCTTAGCCTTTACCTGCCGACACAGAGAGATGCATTAAATATGAGGTTAAGTTCACATCATCTCACTCCTCTCTCAGGCCACAACATGGCAGACACACACTTCATGGCTTTAGTTGAATGATCATTTTAATCATTATTAAAAAGACACAGTTGAACACTTCATTATAAGAGCTGATTGATGGGGAGGAGAAGGTCCCGCCCCTTTTCATCCTGAATCAAAGTGAATCCACATGCTGCTTTCAGTGCTGAATGTAGCTAAAGCTAACTGCATCATGATAATGTGTGGATAATTCTATTGTCTCCCCTCATTTCACAACCAGTGTGTGCACCTGGTTGTCTCCCTGATCTGGCTCCTCTGTGGGCCCCCTGGGACATAGCGCCCAAAAACCATATGGGGTCCCAACACACCCGCAGGCCCCTCACAATTTATACTGATCAAATCAGACTCCCCAGACACACGCAGTCACACACTCAGTGGACAAGGAGGAGGTCCTGCCTGGTGATTATTAGAAGAATTAATCACTGCCACACACACAATAACAAACCTGATAAGTGATCAGAAGCTCTTGTCTTAAAGCGCACGTAGTGACACGCTATGATGGATAAGATCACTTATCATGTGAAGGTGTTTAAGAGGAGTCAAGGTGAATGAGTCGAATACCCTCCGATTACTAATGACTGGAATAAACTCAATGAATTTATTATTATCAAACATTAAATACATAACAATAAACTAGTTTCCTTATCTCCATTGTGGTCCAGACAGATACGCGTTATCAGTCTGCGGGCGATTTAGCTGATGATGGGAAGGACGAGAAGAAAAGGAGGACTTTTATTGACTGAGAGCCTAATGTCAGACCATTGATTCCTCCCCACACACATTATTGTCATAATCACACTATTGGCGCTGGCAAGCTAATTATGAGTGGGTCTCCCTTTGTGTGAGTGTTGGTCTGCGAGTGTGTGTGCATTTTTCAGAGATAATGACTGTGTTCATTTGACAGGAAACTCAGCAGGAGTCATGCACTGAACCACTGCAAGACAACAGGACACACTAGCACACATCACACACTTACTAAGCGGATGTAAGACAGCTTGCATCACCTCCTACTGCTTTTATTAATACTTCTGTCAGAAACATTAAAAGCCGCGGCTGGTTGCCGGAGCGATGAGAGGCCCTGTCAACATGTGTGTGGTTTTTAACTCACTGTAACAATGAGGAGAGCTGTGCTGTGCCTCAACATTAAAATATTAAACTAATGAGGAAAGATGAAATTCTGATAGCAGCGCTGGGCTACTGGAATTCCTTAGTCTGCATCAGATAATTATGAATGTGATTATGAGCAGAGTTGTATTTAGAGATTTGATTTTCAGCACAGAACAGCATCCTATATCACAGTACCTTCTCCCCGGGGCNTTTCATTACAAAATAAAAGTTCTCACTCTTTGTCTGAGTTGAGGATTTCACAGAGCACAGAAAGCATCTTGTTGCGGATCCAAATGAGGCTGGCTGGATCAGAACTTTGAGCTATAACAAAGAGAGGACAGGTTTGGATCTGCATCAGTGACACACTATCAGACATGAGACATATAATGTATTGTGTGTGTGTGTGTGTGTGTGTTAGATTGTGTACCTGACGTATTGTGTAAAAGATCATCAGACATCTCACTGCTTTCAGTTTTGTTACTCAGAGGAGGGAGAGTGTAAACCAGGAAAAGTCCAAGTCTAATCACAAAAACAGATATTTAGAAACCTCAAACATAATTTTGTAAAACATCATAATAAAAAGTTTGTTGGTGTGTTGCAAGATCTCACCTGCTTATATCCACAGAGGTACAGTGAGCTTCCAGGAGGGATGTGATGATGCAGGAAATGACGTTAACTTTCTGAACCGTCACAGTGGGATCAGACAACTCAAACAGAAGTTTTGGTAGGAGGCCCACGCCATGCACAACCGCTGCATTCCTGCCATCACTGCGAAGAACACGATGAGTGGAACAGAAACGGCATTGATATCAATCACAATCTGTTACCACAGACAGAAAATCTAATTCAACAATCCATACACACATTCAGCCTCTCTGACTGATTCTGTTAAACGTTCCTGTGACTGTTTCTGTTCTAAAGCTCCCTGATATTGATGACAGGCTTCTGCAGGTGTTGACAGAATAGCCAATAAATGTTGTCAACTCAGAACAAGAGCTTCTTTGTTGTGTTTCATAACCTGCTGGTTGTGTGACTTGACAATAAATGTGATTATGCCAAATGTCCTGTGACATCCAGCCACATGCTGAAAATTTTGGAAATTACCTTGAAGATTTCAGGACTTCAGCAAGGTAATTCAGAACTGAGAGGTCCAGATTGTCTGATGTATTCCTCCACACCTGAAAATGCAGCATATTATTAGATTTAAATTGTGCAGTTGCTTAATTTTTGAGCTAAAATAAGAGATGCTTACTTCCAGGTCACACAGTAGAGACTGGAAAGCAGGTGTGCTCTGTAAACAACCAGAACCGCAGCTCATTTCCACTGAACTCGAGAGACACAGAACCAGCTGGAGGGTTCGATGGCTTACGAGACCACTCTTCATCTTCAGTAGGAAAGCTAGAAGCTGTAAAGACAGCAAATTATATATATGTGTACAAAAACAAGGCTCAAATCTGTAAAATGATTTTCATATCTGTTAACATGCTGACAAACCTTGAACCCACTGATACGATTCATTTCCTGCTGCATTGCAGAGTTTGTCTCCAGCACAGAAAGAAGAACTTTAACAGCAGCATACAAAGAGCTATCATCTGGTGCCATTGCAACTAAACCCAGAACAACTGCAGGACCACCAACATACAGAAACCCATTGGAAGCAGGTCTGGGGGTGAATGTTCGCATACCTAGAACAAAGAGGCCCCAGAATTTAAAAACCATGCACCTGTAAGGGAAATACAAGGCAGTATAAATGTTACAAAATTTTGTTTACCAAAATGCCCGATCAGGGCGGCTCCGATTGTTCGAGCCGTACCGCTCAGGTGCTGGCTGATGTTTTGGGCAAGAAAAACAGGGGTGGTGTTATCACGAGAAGTTATCTCCATCTGTAATTACACACAATTATTGCCCTATATCAAAACAAGAGAAGTATCTGTTTAGCAAGTGTTGCTCATACTTCTTTTGCAATCAGTCTGCAATCCACCTCGTTGTAATCCTCTCTGATCTGCACCACAGTCGTTAGGGTGGAAATTGCTGGGTTGATGCCAAATGAGATCCTCTCTTCAGAAACCAGCCTGAGTGGAACAGTCTCTGCATTTGGATCAGGGCCTGGATACAAGCGAAGTTGCATGCATTTAGATTTAAACACATTTTACATTAATTGGAAGAATTTTAATGAAACGATAAATTAGCTAAAGATGAAAATAGCATATTAAATCTGATTCTTGAGAAAAACATCTGATTCTGGCCAAAAAGACACATAAAAAACAATTACAGTAAGAATGATTCAAAATAAACAAGAGGCACGCTTTAGACATCTTTCAAAACTGTTGCATAAGAGCTCGTGACTCACCCGTGTTGCGCAGAGCCAGGAAGTTGCCCAGGTATGAGGTGCCCTGTGTGTAAACAACACCTACAGCATCTGAAGTCAAAGCCTCTTCAAACAGGTAACAGGGGCCCACTCGCCACACCAGAGCAGCATGATCCTTCCAAAGAGCTGGAGTCCCTATCAGCCCATACACATCGATCACAGCTGTGGGGTCCATGGTGACGCACTGACCCGGAAATGGCTGAATGTACTTTATCTGAGAGAAAAGTGAGTTTTAATGACGTGTAAATAAGAGAAAACACTACATATAATTTATAATTTGTTTATTTATCAGCTTTTTATTGTCTCCTCCTATCATACCTTTCCTGTTCCCACTGCCTTGCCGTTAAAGTAGGCTGAGGTCAGGCAGCTTTTCTTTACGTCTTTGGTCATGACGACTGCCAGATGGTGCCACTGACCTGGGACCAGCATGCTGGAGCAGCGGAACCTCAATGATAACGGCAAAGAGGTCGCAGTGGAAACTTCTGGCTCTAAGATATCTGTCAAAAAAACTGGGTGATGAGACCTTCATTCTATGATCATTAACACAGAGCTGACCTTTCTGAAAACCAGAAAGATACTGACTAGTTTTCATCTCTTACCAAGGTATGTGAACGCTTCCTCCTCAGTGGAGATGACCAGACAGCCGTCAGAGGCCGAGAAGAAGATGGACAAACAGATATACGGCTGCTCAGTTCGCGACATGTGGCGAACCACCGTCAGCAGACGGATCGGGTGAGAATCACAAGCCGAGCTGAACCTGTTGATCTGGAACCAGCAGGAAAACGTGAGCCCGGCTGTGGGTGGAAAGCCTCTGCATTCTAAAGCATAAAAAAAATAGTGTAATTTGAATTCAGAATTATGTCAAACCACAGTTAAATAGTATGACTTCTTACTTACCTCCTCCAATTCCACCAGTTGAGATTGAATCAGAGGTCACACCTTTAATAGTGGCCAAAGAGGGCAGGAAAAGGCAGCTTCAAGAATACAGTCAAGAAATGAAGACAATTATTTTCACAGCAGTTTTACAACTATGATCAACTGATCATCTTATTATCAAAATAGAAATAAATAAACCACATTTGTGTTATCATTTGGAAGGTTCCTAGACACTAACCCATATCCGCTCTCGCTCATGTCAAACTCTACAAAGGCAGGTGAGGAGGAGACTCGATGTGGTCTAAATGTACGCGGCGCCGTCATGGACACAAGACTAACAATCTGGTGGATCGGGAGCGTAGAACCATAAGAGGCTGTGGGCCGCAACAAGCTGAAAGTCCGTTTCAGTGTCTTCCCTGAAGATTCAGCATCTGCCTTTGAGCTCTGATCTGGTTTGAACAATACATAATGAGTTTAATTATCATACAGAATAAACAGAAATGTTAGGTAATGGTAATCTGGGTGCATTCGCTTGCCTGTTTTATCCGATAAGCACATGAGAGGATCCCCTAAACATAGGAACTTCCTGAGAGGTAAAAAAAATACAAGTCAAATACAGGATACTTAAACACAAACGTGTAAAATAAAACTCTAAATACTGACCTGAAGTCAGAATGTGAGATGGCCTGAGAGGAGAGCTTCTCTAAAATTCGTGTCACAGGTAAATGTAGTGGATGGTTCGGAGCCAACAACATGCTCCGACAGCAGGACAGGAGGGTGGAGACCAGTCCTCCCTCACACATTATCTGACGGTTTCGCTCAGAATTAACCATGGCCTGGATGTGGTATGCTATTGAGAACTGGACCTCTGTAGAGAGCTGGAACAGAAATGTGTTTTGTTTGCTTAATAGAGGTGCAGATTGAACATGTTCCAAAAAGACTGCATTACCAATATCTTTGAGTGATTAAACCAAAGCAACAGACCCCATCGACTATGACAACGTACCTGTGGGTCATCAGAACTGAACACATGTGGAAGGAGAGTCATAATAACTCGGATTGCTCCTGGATGAAGAATAACCTGGTCGAATGTGAACCTGAACATGAAAATAAAAAGATTATTTACATTAAAAATAACACTTTTTAGTTTGTTTATTACTACAGCTTAAAATTAAGTATTTCACTTTGTTCAAATAATTAAAAACACCTACCTGTACTGAGTATCTACGCTGAATGTAGGACTACTTGGTGCAGAGATTTTGTCCTCCATGGACTTCAGGCCTGATCCTGACAGGACAAAAGACTGTCCTGAATTCACTCCTTCATATCCTGCAGGTCCATGTAGTCTCTCTTTACCTTCTTCACATTCACTGTCAGCCTCCTGTCCCAGTTTTAAAGCCTGAGGAGAGTAGGTCCCCATGGCAAAGTGGTCGAGGTGAGACAGCAGTCTTAAACATGTCCGAAGGCTGATCGGCAAATTTGGCTGTGGTGAAGTAGAGCAACAGGTGGGAGCTGCAGATGCTTCTGCCAACTCAACAAACTGGAAAAAGCTTTTTCTAGGAGAGTTTTCCTCTGCTGTCCGGGGACAGGAGCACTCCTCTCCATTCCATTTTTCACTCTCGATGGCTTCGGAGTGGAAGCAGCCCAGTTGGAGTAGAGCATCTGCCAGTCTTTCATAAAAGCCGCCAGTCTGAAAATCATGTGCATTAACAGAGTGAAGATGCACAGCCAGAGCCAGGATGTGCAGCGTGAGGAGGAGGAGCTCAAGCAGCTGTTGATGCCCTAAAGTCTTCCACACTTCCCCCTTTGGAGGCTCAGACAGAGCTCCTTCCATGTCCACCACTAGAGACAGCAGTCCGGTGAAGCCTCCCGCCTTCCTAAAGGCATCCCAACTGTTGGGGCTCTCCAGGACCCTCAGCACAGACTGGTGAGACAAACCACAAAGACAGCGAGGATGTCAAAATACACAAGATCATGCAAATTCTGCTTCTTTTATTATAGAAAAAATAGGCCGTGATAGTCACGCAGCTCTGCTTAGTTTTGGCTTATAAAAGATCTTTCTAGTCAATTAAAACAATGTCATGAAAAATAGATGAAATATACAGATAAATCATAAATCATTTCTGGTAACCAGTTTTTGGAGGTGAACACAATCCCATTAGCTTTTATTGAATTTAGAGAGCTAATCCATCAGGTAGGTAATGTGTGAGACAGAACGCAGAGGAAAATGTGATTAACTGAAACTGGAGTAATCACAATGGCTCTCAACACTTGCCAGCCCAGGTCGTAGCCAATCTGATTGCCACCTGCTATAACTGTGTTAGCACAAAGAACGCACACACACAGGCTTGTGTGTGGAAGCACTAGTGCAGACACACAAGAACATGCACAAGTGAGCTCTCTTCTTGCTGCCATCTATAAAAATGGACACATACAGTAGGTGTGTAACTTAGTTAGGGTTTAATAAGATCTCTGTCCCATTCACTGATCTGATAGAGGTGGTAATCTTCAGAGAGCCACAGCACTGAGCTGTTGGCCTAATCAAATTGGTCCAGAGTTAACAGCTAAACCAGTTTTAGCAAATCAATCTGCATTTGTTTATAATATAATCAAAGTCCCACATGCTAAGAAAATAAATTCACAAGCTTATCATGCTTTAAGTGCTTTACGATTTGTTAGAATTTAATGTAGACTGAAACTGCATTTACAGCTAAGCTGATGTCACAGCATGTCGGTGTGTTCTTGGTGTGTTCTGTTATGTGACTGTCAGTGCACGTGAAGTACCTGCAAAAGATCCTGCTTCAAGCAGAGTTCCTGCCGCGTGGAGGAGCAGAGGGCTCCGATGGCTGTGCTCATGAATTCATCTGGGTTGATTTCAGCAAGCTGCTCCAAAATGCTGAGAGTGGGAACTCGATACTGATTGTCATCCAAGAAGATCTTTATGTAGGGAACCATACCGAGGTCTCGTACTGAAACTGAGAGACATGTGCAAATTTTGAAATAAGAGAAGACAAAAAAAAACTGAAAAGAGAACAGCTTTTTTACATAAAAGTACTGAGACTGTACCTGTATTCTTAATAGAACGTAAAGTAATGGTTGATACGACTTGAAGCATGCAAGTAGTGAGCAGCCTGTCCATGTCCTCCACACATGACAGCTGCTGGGAATCTGGAGGAAAAAGGACATTTGAAACGGGAGCCCTTAATCACAGGTTTTACATTTTTGCTTGCTAAACTCATTGTCACACTTTCCTCCGACATCCCTTCATTTCACATTGACGCCTTTTGAAATATAACTGAACTTTGACCAACAGTCACTCTTTATCTGCATCAGAAGTTGAAGAAGCAAGTTATGTTGATGTTTACTTTCTTTAGAGGATGTTGTAACTCCGGCCTTCCTGAGGATCT